>VDFB02000020.1:68789316-69204598 GCA_007258455.2 Sequoia sempervirens
TCATTGGAGTGTCATTATATTATTGAAATTTAGTGAGAAAACATCAAATTTGATGATTGGTAGTACCTTTTGCAAAATAATTTGGTTCCTATTTGTTTTCCCATTTCCTCGGCTTCAAAATGAATATCTATGTGCTAGGGTTTATTATAAATACTGTCATATTCTTGGTTTAGGTCTAAAACCCTAAAAACCTAGCCCCAGGTGAGCATTAGTATTATTTTTGTTATATTTTATGTTGACTACCTATTGCCAGTTGTCAATACTTTAAGTTACTACCCTATGTCTTGTATTTTTTCGTGTATTGACCCATCCTACCTAAGGTTACTAATTTAGCCTACAACCTAATATAATTTGTCAAAAGCCTAAGTTTTATGTCTGTATATATTGTCAACTCACTGATCCCTTCATTCCTTAGTAAATGGTGTGTTTTTAAGTGCATGTGCCTTAAAGACTCATAAGTTTCCCGCTGTAGACACTGAAAAACATCCTGAATGATATCATACACTCAAATTTGGTATACTAACATTGTTTTCTCTTGAAACCCACCCCCTTTTAGCTTACTTGATTAAATTAGACTAGCTATTTAATTAATTGTATCATTTGCATTTATTAACCGAATTCATTTAATCGGGTCAATTCACCCCCTTTCATGCTAACACTTCATCATGTTAAATTAAATAAATCAAAATATTTAATTTAAATCCCTAAATCTTCTTATTTAATTAAATAACCCTAAGTTATTTAATTAAATATCATTCAACCTTTCCCACATTCATTAAATCATTTTATTTAATGGATATCATCTAATTCATCCAATTCCCCTAATTGCATAATTAATATTATTTAATTATCAATTAAATCTAATTACCTTCACTTGCAAGGGAATATTCCCATAGAATATTCCTTCCCCTTTTTGCACAATTAAACTTTATTTTAATTTGCAAAATATCATTTTTCCTCACCCATGAGAATATTCTCTCTCCTCCAATTATTTGAAAAGGGGAATATTCTTACAAAGCTTCATGTGCAAGTTAACTTGTGACTTCTTGTGCAAGTTAACTTGTGACTTCTTGTGCAAGTCAGAGTCATATTGTTAAAATCACTCACACTCACACTCATATTTAGCACACATTTAGCATATATTAGTTCATTTTAATTGTATTTAGTTAGCTTTAAGCTTCCATTAATGACTTCCATGATCACGTAATGCATCCATTTAGCTTGTTTATTAATTAGGGTTTAAATCTTTTAGCTTAGAATTCATTTAGGTTAGCTTAGATTTTTCATATCTAGATCATTTTAGCATAAAATCATGTTAAATTAGCTTGCATCATGCTCATTTAGATTAAAATCATGTTTTCATACACATCTCACAACTGTTCCATTGATTTACTTCAATAAAACTGACTGGAACAAGCTCATTGATCCATGAGATTGGGAAAGGGCCGTCATTCCACATCAACGCGACACCACTCCCACAACGGGATAAGTTTCAGATGGATTAAAGTATAAATTTTAACACTTTTGTAGTTTAGAATGCTTAGTTTTAATGAATGTCTAGTTTAAATTCAATTTGATTAATCCTATTTAGATTGGAATTAGTGGCTTCATTATGCTTTGATTCTTCATGGATCAAGCATAATCGGCCCACCCTAATGTGGCCGATCACATTCTGGTACTAGGAGGGAAAAACTGATCAAATTTAATCAATTTCTATCTCGAATTTTATTTTTTCTGACTTTTGCAAGATACAACGATGCCCAAAATAATTTTAGTGACACTTTTGTTGGGTGTCACCATATTATGACACTATTGTCATCTGAAACAATGATACCTATTTAATGTCTTAACACTGATTAAACAAATGACAATACTAATACTTTTTATAAGTATCAAAAATTTGCAAACGGTGATGCTCTTCAAATGGTAACACTATCATCATCACTATTTTCTCTACACCGTGACGCCCAAGTTCACCAAAGTGACACTATCCTAAATAGCAATGCCCAACTTTGGTAAGAAATTTAACGATCATTTTTTAGCACGTGTTTTAATTTTTTCGCTTCATCAGATTACTAACATGCCTCTAACGTTGTTCTAATTTCTAGACTAATGGGCTTTTGTAGGATTGGATGATAAAATTTGAAGTGAAGAAGCATTCTCATCTTTGAATCTTATAATTGTAACAAGCATTTGATGCTTTTTGGGAAATTATAACCCATCTATTATGCTTTTCATTTTATACTTTAGGACCACACTAATTTTCAATTGGGTCTTAAAAAGAATGCTCAAATGGAACTAAAATTGAACCCTCACTTCATCATTTTACTTTGGGTTTAAAATTGGACAAAACAACTTAACATTTTTTTTGGTGCATAAAATGAATTCATCTTAGCTTTAGGGGTTAAAATTAATGATTTTTTACTATGTTTTGATTTACATGTGTTATTGAATGTGTATGCAATTCTATCGCGCCACTCGGTGATCTTGAGAAACAAAAACATTCCTTAACACTTTGTATAATCACCTACATCTTTCAATTTGGATTAAAAATGAACCCCATGCTAGTGTAGGGAAAAGGTGTGGTGTGTGTTCTCTCCTTGTTGCATGCAAAATAGGATGACCGAACTACAAACTTACTTCCTTGCTATTGTTTATCTTTAGAGGGCCTACCTCCCTACTTCGAAAGGAGGAAACGACCCAAGCAAAAACAAGCTAATTCCAAGCTCTTTCAAGCCACTATATAAATAATGTGTTTGTGATGAAATTCATAAGCAACAGGTGTAGATTTGTCATATCGACAAGTGTCGCCCTTAGTATATGTGTGATACCTCAAAATATCTTCTTAGGAAGGGACTGGGAGGCCTCTTGATTCTCCATAATCTTGAGCTAATCGTGTTGTGTGTATGACCACCTTGAATGAAATCCCTTATTACGAACTAACTATTTAGAAGCCAAAAAACTTTATGTTTGTTGGTGTAGGAACGGTCGTTTCGAACCTACCCCAAATTTGTACTATTCATTGTTGAAACAGAAAAATCCTTAGGATCTTCGAATCTTTAGGATTTTGAGATTTGGTGGTCCTGAGATGTGTGTGGGTATGTGCAGAATCATGATGGGCCAACAAGTGGCAATATGATGGGTATGTGTAGGGTATGTGGCTGGTGACTTTTTTTTTTACCCAAAATTGATGAAACAAAAGGTTTTAAAGGAGATTCTCAACTTTCCACCAATATAAATTATGCTTTACTTTGAATTTAATAAATAATTACTATTCATTTTCTATTTGAATTACAACTAGATTTTATTGATAGGCTGATAGAAAACATCTATAGCTTTCAAACAATATCACATTTTTTGAATCCAAAACATGTGTCACATTCTATGCTTCACATACTATAGGATTAAAAAAAAAAATTGAATTTCATGAAGTTTTGACCAAGTTAAGGTGGTCAGACATACGAGTTTTAATATTTTTAAAAAGTTGTAATAAAAAAATAAAAATTAATTATTTACTTGGAAATTAATTATAAAAAAATATGCATCACATCGAGACATGTGTCCTTTACTTATAACTAAAATCTTATAAAAAAATATTATCATTTTATTGTGGTTAGGGTGGTCAGACAGACACCTACTTCTTATTTTTTCCTTGAAATTTAAGTACTACTGCATTGGAATTTCAAATTTTCACCAAATAGATTTTTTTTTTAAATAAACCTAGTAGTTTAGAAACTACATTCAATTTACTACAGATTCTATTGTTACATATTTTTGAAATAATATAGATAACTTATTCAAATTTTTATGTCAAGTTTCCTAACTCTAATTTTTGTGAATTTCATCGCCACTTAAGGGCCTGTTTTTTCCATGATGATCCTGCACATACCCATGTGCCATGGAGGGGAACTAGTGTCACCAAATCTCTAACTGTTTGCATTGTCTTAGTGTTTAGAGAAATATGAGTGGGGATTCAGTAAGCAGTATCTTCTGAAATTAGGATGGTATATACTTGTGAATCAATTTAATACTTTGTTTGGTTGCAAAACATTGCAAACAAACATTCACAATCTTCTTCAAAATTTCAAACCCTTTGGTCTAAGTGTGGATACCTTTTGAAGTAGCCTTGATATTAATGCTTGTCCTAAGGATTTTTATCCTTAGAGATTTCTAAATATCTTGACTTATATCTCAATCCATACTTCCCAAAGTCAATATAAGCAACTATGGCTTGAACTTCATCCTTTTCACAAAAGAGACCTTGTGAAATTTATGATATTTTTGACATAGCCATTTAGTTTGAAAAAATTAATCAAGACGAGTGTTTGTGTTAAAATAAACTCATTAAGCAAGATAAATTGATAAATTGAACCCCACATGACCATTTGGTGACCAATCATGCTAGTTGAACAACCCAACCTTACACCTGCTATCATACAAGGAAAACATTGCAAACATTGAGTTCAAAATCATTGAGTTCTATTGTCAAAATCATTGAGTTCTAGTGTCCAAAGTCATTGAATTCTACTACCAAAATCATTGGGTCTTATTTCCAAAATCGTTTGTCTTATTTTACCAAAATCATTGATTCCTTAGGGTTTGATCACTTTAGAGGTATAGCATGTTTCTCACTACCTTGGTCCTAGAAAATAAAGGTTCACTCTAGGTCAACATTGGGTCAAACATTTCACTCCACCCCTTCATCAAAACTCATCCTTCTCTTCACCAAACTTTGCAAAAAAATTGAACACACCAACACTTTGGACTTGGAAATTTGTCAATCAAACCAAACCCTAACTTAGCTACTTTTGTATGTGAAATGAATCCTTTTCCATGCATTTGGTTGAGTTATTTATCATCTTTGGACTAGTTTATCTTGAAGGTCACAAGTCTACCCTAAAGATTCTAAAGTTCATAAACATCCTTTATCCAAACATCAAAAATTAAACTCTTAATTCAAAAGTGTTGTCCCAAAATTTTTGCAAAGATAACTTCCCCCATATCATTTAGCTTTTCATCTCCCATTATCACCATTACTCCAAAATGACTTAGAACGTCCCTTCTACCTAAATTTGAGTCAACTAGAGAGTTCAAACATTACAAATCTCAACAAAAAACTACCATAGGTGACCCAAAATTTATGGAAACAACAAGATCACAACACAAGAGAATCATGGAGAAAACCAAAGTATCATCTACCATCAGTGATCCCAATCCTCAAGAATTTGATCCAAGAAATCAAGTTACCCAATCACAACAACCCTCATCTCCATCAAGGTCATATGAGAAAAGATGTCACAAACAATCCATTTGGACTTACTATGGAAGAAATCATGGAACATCAAGCCTTAGAAAATGTGGCTCCAATTTCCCCATCTTTTGTTTCATAATCATTGACACAAGTCTCAACTTCATCTATGATTCAACCAACTCCATCCCTTGTGCCAAATCAACTCTTAACATCTAGTCTTGCAACTAGGCTAGGAGCCAACCTTGGTCTCACTTCATGTCTAGGAACAAACACAACTTTGGGTATTCACAAAATGACTATTCCATTAACCACCAACCTTCCCTAAAACACAAGTTGGACACCAACATTTGGAAAACCACTTACATTCCATGATGCCACAATGACCTCAACATTTCGAGCACAACCATATTCATCCATCACCTCAAATACCCCAAGTGTGCCCATTGTTAGACAAGGTAATGTGAACCAAGTTCCTCAAATAGGACAACAAGGGCAAGATAACACCCTCACACAAGGGAAACCCTTAGCAATTGGTTCCAACAACCCCATCGACACATCAAAAAAATTGATTACCCAAGCTACTCAAGTCAATCCACCATCCACATCAAACCCATCTATCATTGACCTAAATCAAAACAACACCTTGGTTACGAACCCCATCAACCAAGGAAATACCTTGACCACATCCTAAGCACAAGGAAATTACCAAAGTATCAGTCAAGGGAATCCTTTCAATCAATGGACTCAAGGTCCTAATTTTCCCTTAACATCGCCATACCCTGGCACCAACATCACCTTTCCCCTTGGTCCCCCACATCATACAAAATCAAATGGGACATTAACCTTACATTCATCCACCTCAATCCACTATCCTACAAGGAAATTTAAACCAAGGGAACCCACAACCTCTCATCAACAACCTACAACCCAATCCAAACATAAACACCCAAAACCCATCCCAGATGTCTCAACAATCAAATGATCCTACATTGCAAGTACATACCTTAGCTTTACAACAAGCACAATAGTCTTATTAGCAAGTCGTCCAACAATAGCAACAACAACAATCAGCCTTAGTAGCACAACAACAACAACAAGAATCCTTAGTAGCACAACAACAACAACAAGCATCCTTAGTAGCACAACAAAAACATTAAGCAGCCTTAGTAGCATAGCAACAACATCAAGCAGCCTTAGCAGCACAACAACAACAGAAACAACAAGAAGCCTTAGTAACACAACAACAACAAGCCCAACAAGTCAGCTTAGTTGCGCAACAACAAGCTCAACAACAACAAGCCCAACAACAAGCATTGCTTGCTTAGCAATATGCCCCACAACAACAGTTGTTCACACAACAACAACAACATTAGGGTCTATACTATAACCCTCAACAAAACATTTTCAACCCAAACACGTTAGGAACATATACGCTTACACCATCATCACCTTATCCCACACCACCATACACACCATACAACGCCTCATTGTATCAGAATCCCACATACACTTCATCCACCATCCTATAATATGCAACATATGTTCCTCCACCAAACCCACAAGATGATGTAGCATCACAACTTAAGGTGTTATCACAAGAAATGTAGGATTTCCAAATGGAAAAGATGAAGAAGCCCCATACACAACAAAACCTATGTCCTTATCCATTCAATCAAAACATCACAATGGTACCTTTTCCTCCCATATTTGAGGTCCACAAATTTGATAAATACAAAGGGAGAGGAAATCCTATGGACCATGTAAAGTAATTCAATTTCATGTGTATGGAGGTGGCCTATAATGATTCCTACTTAATGTGCATCTTCCCACAAATCTTAATAGGTCTTGCCATGAATTGGTTTTCACAATTACCTCCAGGCATCAAAACCTTCCAAGAAATCATCGATAGATTCATAGATCACTTCTCCTTCAATCTTTACATGGATGTGAGATTAGAAGAGTTATACACACTCAAATAGAACAAAGGAGAATTCTTTGCCAATTTCTTGCAACGGTGGAGGCAAAGAGCTAGTAAAAGTAAGTGGCCACTTCCTGACGAACAACAAGTGGGAATTATCATAGAAAATATAGATCCAAATCTATCCTTCCACTTAAAAATACAGTGCATCACATCTTATAATGAGCTTGTCCCTAGAGCCCTTAACATCAAGAGAGACCTAATCTCACAGGGAAACACACAAGTGTATAAATACAACCACCCATCCACTAGTTTTAATGACAAGCCCCACTATTGGGCCAAGAACAAAAATGTTACTAGTGATAGTGTTGTTGATATAAAGGTGGTCTTAACTACTCCTAGACAAGAAAACACCCAAACTATGAAGACACAACAACTATACGTGCAACCACCAAACAATCAACCAACGATCAATGCTACAAACACTCAACATGGACAACAAAGAACAAATAGTGCTCCTAAGCGACAATTCACTCCCTTAGTGGAACCTTTGGAGGATCTGTTGAAGCAGTTGATACAGTCTAACCTTATCACACTCCCAAATTTCTCAAACTATCAAGAGCCACAAGTCAAACCTAATCGCTATAGAGATGATCATTTTTTTGAATTCCACTGATAGAAAGGTCATAACTCAAAAAAAAAAATTAGACTCAAACATCTAATAGAAGACCTTATTGAAAAAGGAGACATTTATGTTGATCAAAAATTTGGGAATGAAAATCTAAAAAATTACACAAGCCCTATGCCTAATCATACAAAAGAAAAAGGCTTAGGAAAGGAATCAACCTCAAAATATGTAAACCATACACATGATACCATGGTGGGACATATTTAAGATGAGGAATTAGACACACATCAAGATACTATTTTTAAAAAAAGTCCAAACCCATCAACAGTGTTTAGCAGTATTTTATACCATAATGAGATCAAGTGGATATCAAATTGTGCTATCTCTCCCACATATGACTCCATGATTGGGCATGTTGAAGAAGTTCCAATTGAGCAAGAAATATCCCTTATTGTACCCATACCCACAAAATTTTGCGAAGAGTCTTTTACCGATGATATATCATCCACCCAAGGATCATGTCAAGAGGAGGCTCTTGAGGATAATGAAAGTTACTCAGAATCGAGTCAGGATCAAGAACCCCTATCCCCAAATTTTTACCAAGAGCTAAGGTAAATCTTCCAAACCATTTTAAACTTCAAATATGTCCCTAATATGACCCCTAAGATGTTTCTTTCTGATGGACATATAAACTTTCTTCATCCAAAACATGAATCTCCCACTCTTGATATTCCTACAAAAGAGCAAGCAATGGTCGAGATTCTTGATTCTTATAGTGATTGTGCATCATCAACCTCTTTTGAGTCAGCATCAACATATTTTGAAGCAGTATCAACAAAAAATGATGTCATAGAACCAAAGAAAATAGTTCATATTCCTGAATAGTAGGAACCCATAGCAATATCGTGTGTTCATGACAAGTCCTATTTCGTAGCTATGGATCAAAGGATACATTATCAGGGAAAAGGATTATGTATTGATAATACCTACACAACACCAAGGGAAATCTTTTCTACAACAAACGTCAACATATGGGGCACAAAGAATCCTTATGATGGAAATATTGTCAACACTGCAACTAGTTGTATCATGAGTTGGCATTCACCCATCATCTCATATAAAAATTGGGAAAAACATAAATAGAATAATTCCTATCAAATAAATTCAAAGATCATCAAATAAAATGAAGCAATAAAGCAAAAAGGACACGTCAAGTATAAATGGATACCAAAGAAAAATAAAGAAAATCATCCCTCAAAAACTCCATTAGTCAAATAAATTATGGGGAAAAATAAAAAAGGGAAATGTATCCATCAAAAGAGTCCTCAAATACAAAATAAAGCTTCTCAAGAAAGGAACAAATTATATCTAGTGGTTGGTCCTAATTCCACAAAAACCTCCATTTCCACCCATCATCGCTCATCTTCCCAAGTTTGGAGAATCGAAGGTTCCAAACTATCAACCAATCCATTTCATATTCTTTCATGTACATGTCACCATACACTCCATTCACAATATCCAATTCATGCATTGACCATGTGTTGGAAGCTACCCTTCATCATAAAGATTATGAAGGTACCATATCATGATGTGCGCACATAGACAAGGTTAATTCCGGTATCCACAAGGTAGATTAGAGTTCTTCAAGGTTGAATTCAAGTGCTTGTATCTTAGCAAAGCAACTTCTTCAAGTAGGATATCATTTGCACGTTATGAAAATGGCCTCTACATTAGTACCACCAAGTGGTTCAACATGAGGGTAAATTTTCCAAAAAAAAAAAAAACATAATCAAGAAAATAGTAAAACTAAAAATCATCCTCCAGTGAAAACCACTATAGTGGTGCTTTGGGAAAGTACCATAATGAAAACCTGGAAAACATGCATCATGAGTAGAATCGAGCACTTATATGATCCTTCTCAGACAGAAGCATCTCATCCTTGTCATGATAAAACCAATTTTCCCTCCATCCATCCAATCCAAATTTATCCAGATATTCCACTTTATCTTGATCTTGACAAAGATTCAGTGTATACTTCAACTCTACTCATGGAAAACTTTTGATAGGATCTTTACCATTTTATCTCATGAAGTCCCATAGCCTATATCTAGCAAGCTAAAACTCTATCAAAACTCTTTGCATATACATTACCTATCTTGGTTATCCATTGCATTATGAAGAATTGATAGACACTGGGGGTAGGTTATTACACTCTTCTTTTCAAATAACTCTTTATCCACATCTTATACCCCATAACGCGACATCGACATCATGATCTAGGTATTGTTTGCCTCAAAATCTCATCAAAATCCCAAAAAAATCCATAAAATCTCATTGAAAATCCCAAAAATATCCATAAAACCTCATCAAAATCCCAAAAAAAATCATAAAACCTTTCATTAGAAAATCCAAAAACATTTGCAAAATCCTGTACAGCTAAAATCCAAAAACATTCATAAAATTGTAAAGTCAAAATCTATAACCTCCAAAACACATCAAAAACCCTAAAAAGGTCAAACATCAAAAATCAAAAAATAGTACCTTGTCAAACTATAGGTCTCTGAGCTTGAACGTAGGCAAGGCCATCATTGATGTGCCCCTAAGACACCCTAGGTCAGTCTTTAGGAATCTGTCATAATAAACTAACATTCCATCAACTGTTCATATCTCATCTTTTAATAAGTTGAGGTAGTCAAACTACGGGGCTTTGAGCTTGAACGAAGGAAAGGCCATCATTGATGTGCCCCCAAGACACCCTAGGTCAATCATTTAGGATTCTATCATAATAAACTAACATCCATCAATTGTTAATATCTCATTGTAAATAAGTTGAGTCAGTTGAACTACATGGTCTTTGTGTGTATAACGTAGGCAAGGCTTATCTTTGATCAGCCCCCAAGGCCCCTAGGATAGATCTTTTATAGGTTAGGTTCTTGTTCAAAACTCAAAAAATCCAAAAAAATCCAAATATCGGAAAACCCCTAAACATCCAAATATCAGAAAAACACAAAAACATTGAAAATCTCAAAAAATCCCAAAAACATCGAAATATCAGAAAATCCCAAAACATTCAAAACTCAGAAAATCCCAAAAACATCCAGATAACAAAAAAAAAAAAACATTGGAAAACATTCAAAAGACCTAAACAACATCAAATATCTTGGAGAAAACCCTAAATAGCCTCAAATAACCAAAAACATAAACATTCACATAAACTTTCAAAAAAGACCAAAAGCAGCTTCAAAACATTTTCAAAATACCAAAAACATTGAAATATTCCAGAAAATCCAAAAAACCATCCACCTCATCTTGGTTTCACCCAAAATAAACCTTCATCCATAATAAATCAACCATCATCTTCAACCTTTGGAAAAACAAATAGAAAGAAGGTATCGCAAGTCGTAAAGTGAGAACCTAAGTGTCAAAATCTAAAGTCTAAATCATAGGTAAATGATTCAGGGAAGTTTGTATCAATGACTTAGATTATAAAGCTCATCATTATCCTACATCAAACAACCATCTGATCAACATGTCCTAGGATGTATCCTACATGCGATGGACATCAGTATCAGACATCACCTTAGCTAAATTAAACTAGCAAGAGATATAGATAACATTGACAATTTTTCTTTGATCTTTTCTTATGATTTATCTTAATGACTGATTCTGAGGACCTCTCGATGATCTCTATCAAAAAAATTTAGAGAGAAAGGAATGAGGCATCGATCAATATCTTTTTTTTTGTGCTTGTGGGTACTCTTGTAAAATAATCTTGGCGCATACTTGCTTAGTTGTGTGTAGGGATGTTTTTTGGAGTAAATTGTTGACTATTTCATATGATTTGGTCCAATGTATTATATGCTTCTAACTTACATTCCAACAAGGTTTCTGTATGTCAAGATGTGAACAAGAACTATCCTATGGGTATGTGCAAGATCATGATGGGCCAAAAAGTGGCGATATGATGGGTATTTGTAGGGTATGCACCTAATGAGTTTTTTTTACCCAAAATTGATGAAATGAAAAGGGTTTTTAAAGGATATTCTCAGCTTTCCACCAATATAAATTATGCTTCACTTTGAATTTAATAAATACTTAATTACGACTAAAGTCCTAATTGATAGGCTGATTGAAAAACATCTATAGCTTTCAAATGGTATCACATTTTTGGAATCCAAAATATGCATCACATTCTATTCTTCACATACTATAGGATTAAAAAAATAAAAATTGAATTTCCTAAAGTTTTGACCAAGTTAAGGTGGTTAGACATACGAGTTTTCATATTTTTTAAAAGTTATAATAAAAAATTCATAATTAATTATTTACTTGGAAAAAAATTACAAAAAAATATGCATCACATCCGAACATGAGTCCTCTACTTATATCTAAAATATTATAAAAAAATATTATCATTTTATTGTGGTTAGGTGGTCAGACAGACTTACTTCTTATTTTTTCCGAAATTTAAGTACTACTGCATTGAAATTTCAAATTTTCACCAAATAGATTTTTTTTAAAATAAACCTAGTAGTTTAGAAACTACATTCAATTTTCTATAGATTCTATTCTTACATATTTTTGAAATAATATAGATAACTTATTCAATTTTTTTACCTCATGTTTCCTAACTCTTATTTTTCAAAATTTTTTGCCACTTAAGGGCCTATTTTTTCCATGATGATCCTGCACATACCCCTATCTATTTGTAGAGTCAAATTCCATTACACTAGATACAACGCCATCCTAGTTATCAATACCTTGATGCATCGTGTCTATGTGTTATATCAAACAATAAAGAATGACAGAAAATCCCAATCCCAAGGTATGATCAAATCATCATCCTCATCATCATCATCATCATGCATTTTTCATCACCATCTCTAATAAAGTCTCGGTGGATCATAGACTTGTTGGTGTTGTCATTAATGTTGTCATTGATGTTAACACAGTTCAGTATGTTGTAGATTGTCCATGTATAGTTGAGATGTTGAGATGCTATGAGTACATGGAGCTATCCTTATAATGTTGCAGATGTGCTGAAATGATGAGTTTCCAAGTGCTTTTCAGAAAATTAATAAAGAGTGAAGTCAGAGTTATGTATGGGTTTAGAATGTGCTCCAGTATGTGCTCCACATTTCTCTTGTGTTGATCCTATTCTTGTGCGGATCTGAAGGATTTTTGATGATGATCTAATGGTGATAACTACTGATTTGTAGCTTCTGGTTTGATGGAGTATGAAAGTTGTGTTCACCGATGTGTGAACTATTTTGGCAGAGTTAGTTTTTTATGGACTAGGAGAAATTTTTCTACTTCACAGTCCTATGTTGTTTTGTTTTAGGTCTTATGTATCTGGTATATGTCTGGTAATGGTGTTCTATGCATTTTGGCAAAGATGTTTGTGGTTTGGTGATCCAGAAGTTGAGTTTCAGAGTTGTTATATGTGTTTGCATAGTCCAGATGGACTAATAGAAGGAGTTTGATGTTTGAAGGTTGTTACTCTTGCTACGGATGTATCTGAAGGAACTTGAGAAGTGTTCTCATGCATAATGAAGCGTGTTATGTCATCTACATGTTATCTTCTTGTTGAAAATCATGTACTTCACTGTTCATTTGTGTTTTCATTAGGTTTGGCCGACCTAGTGCTTACACTTCATATGAAGAATTAAAACTTAATTAAGAAAGCATGTGGTTGATCTAAGATGTTGCTTTTGGTCTTGATTAAGTGGTTAATTAGTCCACTCTCATTCCTTTCCACCGTGGGAATGTTGAGTTTCCAACCTAATTTGAATTTATGAAATGAAGCGTATGTGGTTGATCTTGGAGAAAGTTTCTAAGGTTGAAGAAGGTATAAATGCAAGTTGAGTTGCAAAGGATTGGATGATGTGAAGTAACAAAGTAAGCCACAAGTAAACAGCAGAAGTGTGCAAAAGTGAGTTGAGGCAGCAGTACTTCATTGTGTTAGATTCCTAAAAGTAGTGAGCTGAAGGTTTTTGCAATCTTCATTCAAGGCTGCGAATGTGTGTAAATTGATGTGGTGGATCTTTTGTTTTCTTTTGTATCTATAGGAAGTGAGCCTCCCTATTCGACAGTGAGTCCTTTCTATAGGAAGTGACCCTTTGTATCGAGACAATGAGTCATCTTCTAGGTAGTGAGCCCTTGGTAGTGAGCCTGTGTATTCGATTATTCTATCACTTTATATTGTGAGTTAATCCTCATCATGGTTTTTCCCTTATTGGTTTTTCCACGTAAAATTTGGTGTTCATTGTGTTGATTTTTCTTTTTGTTATCTGCATTTCATGTTCATACTTAATAACAAAATAGTGTGGTTGTGAAATTGATAAGTGTTGAATTTTTGAGTTTAAATTTGGTGACAACTGATTCACCCCCCCTCTCAGTTGTCTCACGCCTTTTAAAAATTGGTATCAAAGCTCTAGTTCCTTGGTGTAGAGCTTAACCACTTAAGGAAGATTCGATGGCACATAAGTTGGCGATCCATATGTTCGATGGATCTGATTATAGTGACTAGAAAGTGCATATGAGAGGATACATTATCTCTCTTGGTTACAAGACCTGGAAGGCTATTGAGACATAGTATGTTACTCCAATGGGTGGTCTTACTATTACAAATGAGGTTTCTGCTTATGAGGAGAATGAGAAGGAAAGGTATGCTATTTTTTAGTGCTTTGTCTAAAATTGAGCGAACTAAGGTTCTTTCTTTGGGCACTACTTATGAAGTTTGGAAGAAGTTGGAAGATCTTTATGAAGGAAGTGATAGAGTGAAATTGACAAAGAATCTGACGGCAAAGCGTAGATATGAGAATTTGAAAATGGAAGAAGGTGAAGATTTTGCAAGCTATTTCCAGAGGGTTGAACTTGTAGCAAATGATGTTAGGAATCAAGGGGGAAATCTGACAGATGAAGATAAAACTGAGAAGATCCCAATAACCCTACCTAAGTGTTATAGTGATAAGCTATCAGTTATTAAAGAGATGTATGGTCCTAAGAAGTACACTAAAGAAGAGTTATTTGGCACCTTGACTGCATTTGAGATGAGAAATTTTGGAAAGAAAGAGGAAAAGACATAAACAACATTTAAAGCAACAAAGACTAGGGATGATCTGGATAGTGATGGTTTTGATGAGTTGGAAGCAAACTTTACGAGGAAGTTGAAGAAAGGTACAAGTAAGTATAAAGGTATGTTTCCCTTTAAATGTTTCAGTTGTGGTAATATTGGTCATTATGCTTCAAGATGTCCGAATAGAGTTGTACATAAGAAGAAAAAGCATTATAAAGATAAGGATAGAAAGGATAAGAAATATAAGAATTTGTATTATGTTAAAGAAGAAGTTGGAATCTCTGATGATGAATCTGATTATGAGGGTGATGATAGTGAATGCTTTTTTTTAGCCTTGGAAAATAAATATGTGTCTATTAACCCTAGAAAATGTGTAAGAAAGAATGTTTTGGAGAACAAAAATAATGAGATGGAAGGTACCTTGGTCACTGCCTTTCATGCTAGATAGGATGAATACTATTGGGTGATTGATAGTGGATGCTCTAATCACATGATCGGAGATAAAAGTAAGTTTACTAAACTTGAAAATAATGACAGTGGTGTGGTCATGTTTGGTGATGATTCAAGAGCAAAGATTGTTGGGAAAGGTACAGTTAGTTTTGATGGAATACACAACACTGATAATGTATATTATGTAAAGGGTTTAAGGAATAACCTTCTAAGTGTTGGACAGATGTGTAGCAATGGTTTTAAACTTGTGTTTCAAAATAATACCTGTGAAATCAGAAAAGGGTCCAGAGATATGGTTGCTACAGGAAGGAGAGGGTATGTGTAGGATCATCATGGAAAAAATAGGCCCTTAAGTGGCAAAAAATTCAGAAAAATCAGAGTTAGGAAAATTGACATAAAAATTTGAATAAGTTATCTATATTATTTCAAATATATGTAAGAATAGAATCTATAGAAAATTGAATGTAGTTTCTAAACTACTAGGTTTGTTTTTTTTTTTTAAATCTATTTGGTGAAAATTTGAAATTTCAATGCAAGGTACTTAAATTTTAGGAAAAATAATAAGTAGGTGTCTGTTCTGACCACCCTAACCATAGTAAAATGATAATATTTTTTATAAGATTTTAGATATAAGTAGAGGATTCATGTCCAATGTGATGTATATTTTTGTAATTTTTTCCAAGTAAATAATTAATTATGAATTTTTATTACAACTTTTAAAAAATATAAAAACTTGTATGTCCGACCACCTTAACTTGGTCAAAACTTCATGAAATTTTTTTTTAATCCTATAGTATGTGAAGCATAGAATGTGACACATGTTTTGGATTCAAAAATATGATACCGTTTGAAAGTTATAGATGTTTTTCAATCAGCCTATCAATCAAGACTTTAGTCATAATTCTAATAGAAAATGGATAATAATTACTTATTAAATTCAAATTGAAGCATAATTTATATTGGTGGAAATTTGAGAATCTCCTTTAAAAACCCTTTTTGTTTCAAAAATTTTGGGTAAAAAAAATGTCATTAGCCATAAACCCATCATATTGCCACTTTTTGGCCCATCATGATCATGCACATACCCGAGAACTCATGGAAACATCTACCAGCTTAAAGGTGTTGATGGCTAGTGCCTTGTATCTCAAGTTAATGAAAGTTGGTTGTGGCACTAGAGAATGGGACATGTAAAACTTGATAATTTGGTCAGAATCAATTCAAGATATGTTGTCCACGGTTTTCCTAGAATCATAAAGCCTACTAATACTATTTGCAAAAGTTGTCAGTTAGGGAAATAGACAAGATGCAGTTTTAAGGGAAAAGAGAAATATACTATCAGAATGCTAGAATTAATTCATACAGATCTATGTAGTCCGACTAAAATAGGAAGCCTAAATGGCGACAGGTATTTCATGCTCCTTATTGCTAATTATTCTCAAATGTCATAGGTTGGTTTTCTCAGAGAAAAGACTCAGGCTCTGGATAGGTTTAAAGTGTTCAAAGAAAGAGTAGAAAATGAAGTGAACCTAAGAATCAAATGTTTGAGATCTGATAGAGGTGGAGAATTCACTTCTAGTGAATTTAATGCATTTTGTGAAGAGCATGGCATAAAAATAAAATTTTATGCTCTGAGAACCCCTCCATAGAATGGAGTGGCTGAGAGGAAAAATTGGATAGTACAGGAAGCTGTAAGAACCATGATGAAAGAATCAAACATACCTGATGTGCACTAGAGAGAGGTGATACACTTTGTTGTTTATGTTCTTAACAAATTTTAGATTAGAGGAAACAACACAAAGACTCCTTTTGAGTTATGGACCGGTAAGAATCCTATTGTGAAGTACTTTAAGGTATTTGGAAGCAGATGTTACATTAAAAGAGATGATGAAAATCTTGGGAAGTTTGATGCTAGATGTGATGAAGGAATTTTTTTTGGATACTCAACTACCAGCAAAGCATATAGATGCTTCAATAAAATATTGAGGAAGATTGGTGAGAGTGCTAATGTGAAAGTTGACGAGGACATGCACAAACTTATTGAGATAAGTGAAGTTGAACCTGATGATCCTATCTGCAGACAGGTACCTGAAGAGAATAAGGAGGAAGAAGAAGAAAAGATTGAAGAAGAAGAAATCTTAGAATCTACTAATTAAACTCCTAAGTATGTACAGAAGAATCAACCAGAGGAACATATAATTGGAGATAAGGGTGAAGGTGTGAAGACTAGAAGTAAAGTAGCAGTTGAGGTAAATATGTGTTTACTTTATAAAATAGAACCCAAGTCTGTGTCTGAAGCATGTGAATATGAGAGTTGGGTTATGTTGGTGTAATTGATTATTTAATTACACTTTCATAAGTTTACTTAGGCATTATTTTAATTCCTAGGTTGCATTTAGTTATATTTATCTAGTTGAGCTATATTTTTTCTCAAGTTAGGTTTAGGGTTGTGCATGTCTTGCTTTTTTGTATGATTTCCTTTTCAAAGGCTTTTGTATCATTTGTAAATCAATTACAATCAATAATCAATATTCTGGTTTTTCTTGCACATTATTGCTTGAGGGTTTATAGAACATCTTCTTTTGTTCTGGATATCTATTGCACGTGATAGGTGATTACATGTAGGTGATTCTTGGGGACTGTGAAGTTGGTTTTTCAACTTCTATAGGTTAGAGCTATGATAGAAGAGCTGTAGCAAATAGAGAAGAATTAAACATGGGAATTGGTTCCTAGACCTATGAATAAGAATGTTATTGGTTCAAAATAGGTGTTCAGGAATAAGTTGAATGAAAATGGTGAGCTCGATTTCTTTCTTGGTCTTCAAGTAAATCAAACTGATAAAGGGATATTCATTTCACAATCTAAGTATGTGAACGAGTTATTGAAGAAGTTTAGAATGGATGACTCCAAACTGGGTAGTACTCCTATGGTAACTAGATGTAAGTTGAGTAAAGAAGATGAATCTACTAAAGCTAATTAGAAAAAATATAGATTTATGATTGGTGGGTTGTTGTATCTTACTACTACCAGATTAGATATCATGCATGCAGTATGTTTAGTTGCTAGATTCCAAGCAGATCCTAAAAAGGCACATGTTACAGTTGTAAAGAGGATATTCAGATATCTTAAAGGTAAATTGGATTATGGCTTATGGTATCCTAAGGATGTTGATTTCACCTTGAGTGCGTATACCGATGCAAATTGGGCTGGTTGTGTGGATGACCGGAAGAGTACCAGTGGAGGTGATTTCTTTATTGGTAGAAGATTGGTTTCTTGGTTGAGTAAGAAACAAGACTCAATTTCTTTATCCACTACAAAAGCAAAATATATTGTTGCAGCATCCTACTGCACACAAGTTTTTTGGATGAAGCAAACTCTGAAAGAAATTGGAGTGATATGTGATGAGCCTATTCCTATTTTCTATGACAACACAAGTGCTATAAACATTTCAAAGAATCTAGCGATGCATTCAAGAACAAAACACATATCTATCAGATATCATTTCCTAAGAGAGAAGGTGTTCAAGAATGAAGTCAAGTTGGAGTATGTGACAACAAAGGAACAAATTGCAGATATATTTACTAAGGCTCTTATGAAAGATACTTTTGAGTATCTTAGGGAGAATTTGGGGGTCATTGGCCCTCTAAACTAGGTGCACATGGAGGTGCATCAGTCTAGTGAATTCAGAGATTCTTCATTTATCTGGACTGATGAATGGGTCTACTCCGCAGGGGGAGTAGAATTTTTTTTCATTATTGTAGTATGAATAGGTGTACTCCTAAGGGGGAGTAATCAGAGCTTTTGATCTTTTCCATTGATGTCAAAGGGGGAGAGAAATTCATGTGAAAAATAGTAAGAAAAGGAAGAAAAGGTGTTCTCTCAAAATATTGTGTAGGTTGTTGTCTTTGATGGTTTTTCACATCATGTGTTGCCATCAATGACAAAGGGGGAGATTGTTGCAAGTATGAGCAAGTTTGGTGGTATTGTCATTAATGTTATCATTGATGTCAACATAGTTCAGTATGTTGTAGATTGTGCATGTATAGTTGAGATGTTTTTGAGATGTTATGAGTACATGGAGCTATCCTTATGATGTTGCAGATGTGCTAAAATGATGAGTTTCCAAGTTCTTTTGAGAAAATTAATAAAGAGTGAAGTCAGAGTTATGTATGGGTTTAGAATGTGCTCCAGTATGTGCTCTGTGTTTCTTCTGTGTTGATCCTATGCTTGTGAAGATCTAAATGATTGTTGATGATGATCTGATGGTGATAACTATTGATTTGTAGCTTCTGGTTTGATGGAGTGTGAAAGTTGTGTTCACCGGTGTGTGAACTGTTTTGGCAGAGTTAGTTTTCTGTGGACTTAGAGAAATGTTTCTACTTTGCAGTCCTTCGTTGTTTTGTTTCAGGTATTGTGGATCTAGAATATGTTTGGTAATGGTGTTCTCTACATTATGGAAAATATTTCTATGGTTTGGTGATTTGGAAGTTGAGTTTCAGAGTTGTATGTGTTTGCACAGTCTGGATGAACTGATAGGAGTTTTGTGTTCGAAGATGGTTACTCTTGCTATGGATGTATTTCATGGAACCTGAGAAGTGTTCTCATGCATAATGAAGCATGTTACATCATCCATGTGTTTTCTTCTTATTGAAAAGTGTGTACTTCAATGTTCATTAGGTTTGTCCGACCGGGTGTTTACAATTCATATGAAGAATTAAAACTTAATTAAGAAAGCATGTGGTTGATCTGAGATGTTTCTTTTGGTCTTGGTTAAGTGGTTAATTGGTCCACTCTCATTCCTTTCCACCATGGGAATGTTGATTTTTCAACCTAATTTGAATTTATGAAATGAAGGGAATGTGGCCGACCTTGGAGAAAGTTTCTAAGGTTGAAGACAGTATAAATGCAAGTCATGTTGTGAAAGATTAGATGATGCGAAGTAATGAAGTAAGCCACAAATAAAGAGTAGAAGTGTGTGAAAGTGAGTTGAGGTAGCAGTACTTCATTGTGTTAGATTCTTGAAAGCAATGAGCTTAAGGTTTCTATAATCTTCATTCAAGGCTATGAATGTGTGTAAATTGTTGTGGTGGATCTTTTGTTTTCTTTTGTATCTGTAGGTAGTGATCCTCCCTGTTGGACAGTGAGTCCTTTATGTAGGAAGTGAGCCTTTGTATTTGGATAGTGAATCCTCTTCTAGGAAGTGAGCCTTTGTATCTAGTTTTTCTATCACTTTATATTGAGTTAATCCTCATCGTGGTTTTTCCCTTATTGGTTTTTCCACGTAAAATTTGGTGTTCACTGTGCTGATTTTTCTTTCTATTATCTGCATTTCATGTTCATACTTAATAACAAAATACTGTGGTTGTGAAATTGATAAGTGTTGAAGTTTTGAGTTTAAATTTTGTGACAACTTATTCACCCCCCCTCTTAGTTGTCCTATGCCTTTTAACTGTTGGATTTTTTGAAGAAATCGTCAAAATCAATGGGCAATCATCTTGTTTCTTCTATCTTCTCTCCACGTTAATCGGGTATCATGACAATCAACAAAAACATCATCAATGCATCCATCCTACATCCACAAATCATTAGCATGCACACATCTTTCATAAACATAGCATATCATAAACATACATCCTACATCAACATTATCATTTAAGTTGTGATGAATAATATAAATTTTCTATTCTAAGCATCTTAAATCGCCGCATCACATATCATAAACACACATCGCATGATCATATCATAAGCATGACCATCTACATTACCCATCCATACATCCATATGCATAAATCATCTCATAATAAATTGCATAGAAAATACACAAAAATAAATGCATCCATATCATTTGCATACACATAACATCTGTATATCATAACATCCATCCCATAACATGTCATAAAAAGGTACTAAAAAAGAATATAACATTGCATCTATTGCATATAATTACATCTCATATCATCACATATCGCATAGGCATAAATAAATTTCATCCATACATTCATAAGAATGAAATAAAGTGAACCCATCACATCATATCGAATTTGTATCATATCATATATATATATATATCAAAAAATGGTGATTGTCATAATACAATATCTAAATCAGTGTATGTATATCAATCAAAAATACAATATCCACGAGGCTATCAAAACTTAGGATCCCATGAATGTATAACTATATAAAGAATTAGGAAATGATCAAAAAGTGTCTATACAATCGACCTAGCCCTAATGGTTGCTCCCCTCGCCAACCTATCTCTCTGGCTGATCCTTGGCTCTAGGGTGTGACCCACTCCTTTGTGAGTAATATGACTATCTGAGTGACTATGGGACATATCTATGGTAATGCATCTTGTAGTACATTTCCTCAGTGTAAGAGAGGGGTACCACCACATGCAAGGCCCCAAGTCATAGAGGGCCAAGATGCGGAAGGCTTCCCTAACTTACCTCAGCTTAATGGGGAGTTAGGATATGCAGAACGAGAATGATGAGGACTATAAGGTCCTTCAACCACTCTATAGAAATGAGATACAAAATGGGGCTAGGCAAGCTATTTTTCATGTTTGACCCTACACCTCAAGAAGCTCTTTGCCTGAGGATGAAAGTGCAGTCTTTGGATGACAACGCGGTGCACTGGCATCTCTAAAGTGTGCTAGCATCCGTACAACCAGACAACTATAGAGACAAGGTCAAACCAATGAAAACAAGCTAACAACCCAGCTAACTACTACTAAAGGGCCAAAATAACATGATTAAGTAAAGGAAATACTTTCTAATGTGATGAAGTAAAAATGAAAAGGTTAGGGTGGCAAGAAGGATCTCACAAAGGAATTCATTCGCCAGCTAGCCCCTTGAAAGCACATTCACCTACACACAAAGAAGAGAATGTTGGGTGGTTGTATAGGGGCCTTCCTCAGTCAAACCCCGCTTTGGTGTTTCCACCTCCACAAACAACCAAGAAAGTGAGTATGATAAAGAAAGTAATATAATGAAAAGAACCAAAAACAATACAAAACAGTAAGTGTGCTTACTCAACCAAGTAATAGAGGAGAGGAAAGGGAAGCTCACCACCTCCACCAAGAGCACTCAAGGCTGCTTGGGGGAGAAAATGAGAGTACTCAAGCCTTTTTTGGAATGGTTTTGTCCCCAACTTTCTCTATTGAAGTGACGGAGTGATGTATTTGTTGCAATGGAGTGCTTGAAATGCTTGGAGTGAGTGCAAGAGATTGCTAGAAGATTGTGTAGACTTGTGAAGAAGATGAAATTCTTGTTGAAGGGATTAATTTGAAGGAAAGGATGAAGAAAATGGCCATATTTGGGTCAGTCGGCCGAAGAGGGCATTACAACTTAACCCCCAATGAGAAGTGTAATGCCTTGTAGGTTCAGCTATCGGAATCTGCTAGGGACGTAAGCACGCCATGCAGACGTTTGCACACCACATGGGAGTCCCCAACAAAAACACCCCCACCAACACTCAAAACAAGTGCCAAATGGGATGAAAGCAATGATATTAGGTGTAATTAAGCCTCTGAACTTGGTTTTCTAAGGTGGATAAAGGAAAAAAGGGGATTTGTACATGGGGGAAAATTCACTCTTATACACTCAGTAATAGCCTCTCTATATAATCTAGCAGACACTATCTACCCCTAAGTTGTAGCTTTCATATTCTCAAGCTGCTAATGTCATCTAACCTCCTTAGCCAACTGCATCTCAATAGTCTATCTAAGTTGTTGCTCCTAGTCTCTCTTGACTATCAAGGCCACTATCTACTATCTAGCCTGATCTCTCTCAACAATTATCACCAAAACCTATTGACAGACCTGATCCCTCTCGCCCGTAATAACCTATACTTGTTGTTGTAGTTGTTGTATTTGAGCATCACAAGGATCTAGCCGTGATGGTGGTTGTTGTGGAGGCTACTAGTATATCGGTGGCTGACAAGGAGGTTGCTAATATATTGGTGGTGCTCCTAGGATTTTTCCATCTTGTTGATCTTTTCCATCATGGCTATCATGTCCCCTACCCTGACCTTTGCCTCTTCCTACACCCCTCCCTCTCGATCTCCCTCATGGAGGTGCACCTACTAGATTTTTCAATCGGTGAGGGGATGTGAAACATGCATCATACACAAGAATCGTCTGAGCATCTTCTTGTCCCTGATCATATGCCCATGGTTGAGCAACCAACTATTGAAATTCTTCAACAACCTTGTGGGCTAGGATCATAGTTCCCCACGCTGCTACCTCTCGTGTTGACCTGGCAAAGATGGCAGCATATGCATCATTTTGCCTATCCTGCCTATCACCAAATTGTCTTCCCACCCTATTAGGCAGGTACCTCTCAATGATAGTATGCTCTCAACCCTACATGTATCGGGTCTTCCAAGAGAAGAATAATTGTTGAACATCATCATACCATGTTGGCATCTAAAGCTAGGGTTTCCATCTAAAAATTGTCATATCATCAATAACCCTAAGCTAGTAGGGAATCTCGAGCTGCCCTGTATGCTATAGTGTGATGGAACCCCTATACCTCTAGACAACATGATCATCTAGATCTACATTTTCCATCTGAACAATCGGTCAGAGCACAACAATGTGCTCCCAAGCCCAAATGTGCAATAAAGTGACCCATGTGTTGATTGCCCTACCATCACAGTATATAAAATCATGCATATCATGGTATAGAGAGCCAACATCACTAGCCCCCATGCCAAATGGGTCCTTTGAAATAGCATCTTGTGCCAAGCCAGGCCCAATCTTGGACTGAATCCTCTGCTCCATCAATTTGGAGCAACCAAACTTGAGATGATCACAACAATAATCAATTTGAAAGTGGGCACTTGACCTTTGTACATCTCGAGGTCAATCTAGGAAGTGACTAGAATGATGTCCTCCAGGTCCATCACCTCATGGCATGCATCGTAGCCAGCATCAGAGTCATATATCATGTGCTCACCATGTATCAAAAAATGCAATATCTACCATACATCCTCTAGCATCATTTTCACCTCACTGGTAGGTAAATGGAACGACAAGGTCTCACTGTGCCATCACTTGCATAGCATTGTCACCATCGCCAAGTGTGTCTAGACAATGGGCATGTATGCAATGTACCACAAACCAATCTCCCCCAAGTGCTACTGTCATAACTCAGATAAATCACCAAGTATAGACAAAACTGTGGGCCAGTACTCGTGGGACATCAAAGGTGGGATAACCTCCTACACCCATGAATCCCACGACATCAAAAATTCAAAGAAACCTCCTACACCCACAAAGCCCATGACATCAAAAATTCAAATAAATTTGGCTAAGTTTGGAATTTTCATCCCCAAAATGACAATAGCGTCGCTATTTACGATAGCATCACTATAATTCAAATTTTAAACTGTGACACCCAAGGCATTTAAATTGCAAATCATAGATTGTATCACTAGAAACATGTGTCACACTTTAGCTTTAGTGAAACCCTAATCCTAATCTTCAAATCAAAATGAGTGTTGCTCTTCACATATACGTCACGATTTAGAAATTGAAACCCTAATTCTAAATCATGAAATGCATCACAATTCACATATGCATCACTAAAATTAAAATTAGCATCTCTAATTCTAGAAATAGCATTACTCAAGAGCGACGCTGCCAAAGTCTAAATTTCAAAATGCATTAAATGCACCAAAAATTCAAATTTCAAATCAAGTTTCGAATCACATACCGATGGTCCTACGCCTGGAATCCTCTAGTACTCTCAAACCTGATTGGAAATGTGTCGTGGGAGCACTCATCCATTTCGTCAGAGGGTTAGAGCTCAAAATGCAAGAAATCCTCAAGGTGTGAATACACAAATGAATTGAAAGTGACCCTTCCTCACCTATTTATGCTCGCAAATTAGGGTTTTTTCCCTAATTTAACCATCAAGCTAGGGATTTTCATCATTTTCACCAATTTTTCCAAATTGAAGCATATTTTACATCGCTTTTTTTTGGCATTTTTTTTGCATCCTAGAGCCTTTCCAGACCATTTGGGCAGCATTTTAACCTTTGTTGAGAAATCAACCCAAAATTCAAAATTTTTGCCCAATTTCTCAAGGGGACAGGGAACCAGCTTATCCTTTCACTAAGGCAACAGTGGGGCATCTAAAAATTAGAAAATTTTATATTTTGATTAAGCAAAAAAATTTCATCTGAAGAGCATCAATCTTTGAACCGAAGCAACAGGTACCTCGCTTCAAAGAGGGGAAAAATGTAGACACTGAAAAATGTTTTGAATGATATCATACACTCAAATCAAGTATACTAACATCATTTCCTCTTGGAACCCACCCCCTTTAAGCTTAATTTATTAAATTAGCCTAGCTATTTAATTAATTATATCATTTTCATCTATTAACCTAATTCATTTAATTAGGTTAATTCACCCCCTTTCATGCTAACATTTCACCCTATTAAATTAAATAAATCAAATTATTTAATTTAAATCTCTAAATCTTCTTATTTAATTAAATAACCCTAAGTTATTTAATTAAATATCATTCAATCTTTCCCCCATTCATTAAATCATTTTATTTAATGGATATCATCTAATTCATCTAATTCCCCTAATTGCATAATTAATATTGTTTAATTATCAATTAAATTTAATTCCCCCCCCACTTGCAAGGGAATATTCCTTCCCCATTTTGCACAATTAAACTTTATTTTAATTTGTAAAATATCCTTTTTCCTCACCCATGAGAATATTCCAAAGAATGTTCTCTCTCCTCCAATCATTTGAAAAAGGGAATATTCTTACAAATCTTCATGTGCAAGTTAACTTGTGACTTCTTGTGCAAGTTAACTTGTGACCTCTTATACAAGTCAAAAGTGTGTTTGTTTAAAGGAATGTTAACCCTTGATTAAAATCTCATCTTCCATTCTCATCCGTTGATGAGAATCCATGATCCACACATCCAAATTCTTCCATCCTTGACTATTGATTGACCTTTTTTATCTCAACCATTCATTTATCATTTGCTTTCCTATAAATAGGTCACTATTTGGAGACAAATGGATCCATCTTTTAACATTAGAGTTATGTTGTTTAAATCACTCACACTCACACTCATATTTAGCACACATTTAGCATCTTTTAGTTCATTTTAATTGCATTTAGTTAGCTTTAAGCTTCCATTAATGGATTCCATGATCACATAATGCATCTATTTAGCTTGTTTATTAATTAGGGTTTGAATCTTTTAGCTTAGAATCTATTAGATTAGCTTATATTTTGCATATCTAGATCATTTTTAGAATAAAATCATGTTGAATTATCTTGCATCATGCTCATTTAAATTAAAATCATGTTTTCATACACATCTCACAATCATTCCATCAGTTTTCTTCAATAAAACTAATTGGAACAAGCTCATTGATCCATGGGATTGGGAAAGAGTCATTGTTCCACTTCAACACAACACCACTCCCACAATGGGATAAGTTTCAGATGGATTAGAGTAGACATTTTAACGCTTTCATAGTTTAGAATGCTTAGTTTTAATGAATGTCTAGTTTAACTTCAATTTGAATAATCCTATTTAGATTGGCATTAGTGGCTTCATTATGCTTTGATTTTTCATGGATCAAGTGTAAACGGACCACACTAATCTGGCTAATCACACCCACGCCCAACATGTGGACCCCGCCAATCCTTCCTACATGAATATTTTATTAAAGAAATGCTCCATGAAACCAATCAAATATTGACAAGTGTTTATTTTCTCTTGGATTCCACAATTTCGTAGAGGGTTTATAACTAAAGGTAAAGGCTAGCTATGGAAGCACAAAAATGGTGACATGTGGTGTGGTAAGCATTTCTCACTACTATGGGACCCGTTTAAACATCGTACAAGTGTCACATGGTAATTTTGACGTATTCTACCATTTTGTGGGGTACCTCGAGGTGGACCCACAAGAACCTTATGAAAGTGTGAAAAATAGACACGTGGAATGATATGAGGATGTTTCATCAAAGGTTTATTTTAGACACATTAGGAGGTCGACATGTGGCATAATTTTAGTATATTATACCATTTTGTGAGACACCTCAAGTGGGGCCCACATGCATATTGTGGAACTACAGAAAGAAGGCACAATTCAAGGTTCAAAGCTATTACGGTGGACACATGCTCGAGTGTCATTATTTTAGCAAGTTTTGCATGAAAAATAAGAATTTTAAGGCACAGAAAAAGTGACACATGGTACAATCTTAAGGAATTCTGCAAATCCATGAAGCTCTTTGTAGATAAGGCAAGGAAGCTTGTTATGCTAATGACTAGAATTTTTTTTATCCTTGAGAAAATCAACTATACATAGGCCCTTGTAGAATGGGTGCTCCTACTCCTTCATTGATCCATTTGTTTCTTTGATATCCATATGAGAATTTGTAGCTCGAATTACAAGGAAACTCACTTAATTTCTTCTTTGTTGATATATGTTGGAAAATATACCTGAATCTCATAGGTTGAAACCTTTGAGAAAGCATAGTCACTGTGACATTCCTGTTTTCTGGCCGACTGGCAGTTTACCTTATGTTTTGCTCATGTCGCCAAGACAATGCTTTTGTCTTGCTGAAGGAGCCTATCGCTATGACTTATGGCTTCTACCGAGTGAAATGTCTCGGCGACAGAAGGGTTTGTTATCAGGCTTCGGGGAGACTCATGGCAACTTGGAGTCTTCGGGATAACAAAAGGATTCGGCAGGAAGTCATGGCGACCAGGAGAAGTCTCACCAATAAGCAAGTTTGAGTTGAGTTGAACTCTTGGGAAGAAGTCTCAGCGACGATAGAAAGTCTTGCCGATATCGACATGACCTTTAGTCTGTCTGGCCAATAAAGAAATTAGTATGACTTGTTCCTATCGGCATGAAGTCTTGGCGAACGTGGATGTCTAGCCGATAGGATTGACTCGGGGTAACTTGGAACTTGTGGGGTGAAGTTTTAGTGATGGGTGTTGGTCTTGCCGATGGAAGCACTTCTCGATATGACTTTGGAACCTCGGTATGATCTCCTAGCAAAAGCGATGAGTCTCACTGACTGGTGTATGCACTCGGTATAACATGAGGCTTGGTGAGAGGTCTTGGTGAAGAGAAATAGTCTTGTTGATGGAATCCTAACTTTGGTGTAACTCTTGGCAACTGTTGTTCAGAGATCGGTATAACATGAAGCTCAGTGTGAGGTCTCGGCGAAAGATGGTAGTCTTGCCAATGAGAAAATTCATGTCTATATGACTTGAAGACCTTGGTGAAACCTCTTGGCGATAGTTGAATGTCTTAGCGATAGCGTTGGCAGATGATTTCAACTGAAGGTTGGTGAGAGGTCTCGCTGATCATGCCGATGAAGGGACTCTTGCCGATAGATGGATGTTGATAGGAATACAATGGGTTTTCATATGACTTGATGACTTTGATGTGATCTCCTGGTGATAGCGATAGTCTCACCGATGAGCATGTTGAGGTCGAAGCAACTTGTAAGCTTGGTGGAACCTCTTGCCAATGGAGACGACTCTTGGCGACAACATGTAAACGGGTCTTGTGGCATTGAGGAGACACTTCTGGTGTCTCACCGACATGTGACACAATTTTATTGATGTTGAATAAGTAAAGGTTTTCTGAAGTGGTGTGATGTGGACCAACCCAAGAAGGCAGAACGTGAACCGTTGCAGCCATTTCTGTGTGGAAGGAAAAATCTACACCAAAGTGGAAACATCTTCATTAAGATGATGATGTTGAGTCAGATATTTCTTTCTGACTGTTGAGAACGAATGCATATATGTACGCATATTATGTTCTAGATGAAAGGAGAGAGGGAAGCAGATAAGCCAGAGAGCTAGAAAGCTGAAGAGCCGACAAGATATGAAGGCCGAGAGGTTGGCTGGATGGCCAGGGGCCTTTGAGGCCGAAACAGAGGAGAAGAGAGAACTCCTGATCATGAATCTTGTTTGACTTCTCTTATGTTGATATGCACTGTATATGATGGTATGGTAATAGTGTGAGGATTGTGTAGTTTGAGAGGTTGATCAGAATTTGTATAGGGAGATCATTTGCTACCAGTTGTATCTAGAATGAACAAGATGTAATCTCTGAAAGGCTAAGAGCCTGAACCTGTATTATAACATTTTGTTGCTGAATAATACAATGGCTCAAACTTTGGAGAGGGGTTTTTTATCTGAGAGGATTTTCCCCACATAAATCTTTGTGTTCGAATTTATGTCTTATCTTTCATCTATATTGGTTCTGTTAGAGAATCTGTTAATGCATGCTATTGAATTTACATGTTTTTTTCTCAGAAGGATTAATGTGGGAAATAATTGTGTCTGTTTCCACTTTAGGACATAGTAGTACGTGTCTTTGAGGCAACCTAACCAAAATTAAAGTTACCGAAGGCACTACTGTTTGGAGTTTCTATGAGATGCGCTCCATTGATTTCCTATCAAGTGGTATCAGAGCCTTCTTCTAGTCGTTGGTTTTGGATATTTCTCCTATGAATATTTCTTAGCTTGAATAGTCTAGAAGAGATCTGGAGGAATGGACTGATGTATTGATCCTTTGATGAGTGGAAGCCTTGTGGTATTCTGAGCCAACATACAGCTTGAAGGATGGTCAAGATGGAAAAGGGAGTTGATCATGTTGTGATCTGTGTCTCCTGGCTAGTAGAGGTTTAACCTTGGAGTATGAGGTGGATTTCTATGCTTCATGGCTATGTAGCAGTAAAGCTTTCATATTGGGTTTCTGTGTGACAGGCTTTTGGGTAATATGGAGAAGCCTAGGTTGTTTCTCAGCCATGGAAGAGAGTGCTTATGCTAGGTGGTGTTTCCTGGTATTGGAAGGCACTATTTCCTATTAACCTCAAATACATAAAGGCTATGAAGTTAATCATTAAGATGATTTGCAAGCTTTTGAAATAGCCTTTTCTCTCTTTCTCGGATGCATGTACATGTTGGTGGTTTTAGAGTTGGTCTGAAAGGGGCCTGGATTCTCAAGAACTACTGTGTTCCTTTTAAGGAAGTTTTGTACTTGCATGGCTCTATGGTTTTGCAGGTTTTACATGGTTAAGAAAAACTTGTGATCATGTGGAGTTGTTGTTAAGCTATTGTCTAGACACTAGCCTTTTGGGGTGTTACTGGATGAGATTGTTGTAGTTTTGCATGCATGCCTGGTGCATGACTTGAGGAGGTATGATTTCTTCTCTACATGGGAGTGTTGGTACGTGATTTGTCACTTAGCATTCTTGTGGTGGTACTTGGGGGTTCCTTGATTATGGTGCTCGTTGTGGACATGATTGGCAAATCAGATTTGGTGTGATCTGATGTTTGAGTCATGTTTTCTACGTGGTTATTCTCTTTGATATCTCAGTGTTGCAATTTCCAATGCGATGATGGGTTTTCGTGTTCGATGATTGTGATCTACGAGTTATGCATTTGATGGATTAGCTACCCATTGGCTACAGTGAGAGAACTTGGATGTGGACTGTCTTTATCCATGAGGATTGATTCATTGTTGGTACAGACTTGTTAGTTGGCCTTGTCATTGGTCACTTGTGCATTGGTGTGAATGTTTTGAGATGAGAGGATGGATATTCAGTGAGCACCTGAATAGTCAGTTAAGGGAGCCTGTAGTAGGTAGTCATGATGCTTGGAGAGCTTGGGTGTCAAGTTACAGTGGGAGCTCTAGCAATGACTGTGGATTCATCACATGGTGGTGAATGGTATTCTTTAGTGTTGCAGATGTTTCTTGGGATCTTGTTGCTACAAAAGGGTTCTTTCACATTTGTATAGACATTATTTGAAGATGTGCAACATCTTGGAACCATGGAGGATGCTTGGAGTCTTTGGCTAAGGTGTTGGTGGTTCTTGACAGGTGATGTTGGTTTTGAGTCTACTTGCTTTATGTCATGGTATACTCTTGTTTGTGTACTGGATTTTTGGCATTGTGCATTGTACTTGAGACCATGGTGAAGTCACTTGTAGCATGATATATCTTTAGGGGATATGTAGATCATGGTGTCATGATAAGTTCCTGATTCAGATGATTGGAGCTTCGAGAGTGGTCTGGTAATTCTTTGTGTATTGGGTGTTTTGATTATTTGCTTGATACTTCATGATAGTGCAGTAATGCAGCTGAAGTTTAGCATGAGATGATCGGTTGCTAGTACTCATGGATACATGAAGAATAAGGTGAGACTATTTTTCTCTTATGAGAGAAGCGTTGTTGATTGGTATTCCTGATGAAGTTTTTTAGTAGAAAGTCTGAGAAGCCTACACCTTGGTTGAACATGAGTTCAATAAGAGACCTTTGAGGAGATTGCTCTTGGATTAGTCATGATGACTTGCATATCTTGAAAGGAGTATTCTTGTTCCCACTCTTGGTCTACTCGGTAGTTTATCTGAGAGGTATTTGGCTCATTATATCTTTTAGATGTATTTTTTGTTCACTTTCATGATATGGATCCTGGATTGTTGTTAAATGGTTATGGAGGATTCATAGTAGAAGTACAGATTTTTTTATCTCCTTGTTACTAATGAGAATGGGTAGGAGATGTTGTATGAGCTGATTTCCTGAAATGGGGAATGAACTAGCTTGATCTTCTTTGAGATGCTTACATCCATGTTTTTTAAAGATGGTTTGATCTTGGTGATTGAACGAATGGATGTTGTTAAGGCTTTTCTTTTAGGATGTGAAGGTCATTCTTGACATAGCTGGCTGTTAGAAGTGTATGTAGGAGGATGTTCTACAAGAAGATGATGTGCAAAGTTCCTCTCTATGGCCGTGAAGGTTTGTAGTGAGAGAAATGTTTCTTGTGGCAGTTTGTTGCAGGTTGTGCATATCATTGTGGATTTTTTCCTTGGTACTACAGGGTTACATTTTCTATGTGCTATTATTAGTAGACTTGAGATGCCTTTTGATCTTTTAGATCTGGATTACTCATGCAGTGGGAGTTTTTGTATGTGTCTTGTCTTCTTCGACTGGTTGACACTGGAACTTGTATTTGTTGTTAATGATTTGGCATAAGTTTACTAATGTTGATACCTATTGAGTTATGTGAGATTGGATGGTATAGCACGAGCTGTGAGTGCTATTTCCAGTTGCATGGGTTTATTAGTTGGATGGAAGAAGTCATTTTGATTATTGTTCTAGCTGATGTTTAGTATCTTGTTTCTAGATAATGACTTCACTATTGTGTTTTGTTTGAAGCTTTGAAGTTGATATTGCTTTTGTATAGTGTTTGAGCACACTGAAGTGGTAGCAGTATCTTGTTGAAGATATCACTAGGATCTTTTGCTTGTGTTCGTTGGAATGGTGCTTATTCACCTTGGCAATGTATCTTTCTTCCACACATGGAAGATGACAGGATTGTTGTCTAAATGGTGAACATCTTGGATGTTGGAGCAGAATTCTTGATCGAGCATGAGAGCATGTTTGAGCTCTATGTGGTTTCCTGGGAGGCTATGGTTTGTTGCATTTCAATTGCTTTGTTGGACAGTGAGTTGCAATTGGATGCATGGTCTTTGTTACAGATTGTCTAATGGACTATTATCTATGGAATCATGTTGATCGGGTGTCTTGAGTGTTGCAGGGTTTGAACTGGTGGAGCTAGTGTGATCTTAGTTCTTGGTTGCGTTGGAGGTGCTTGTGTGATCTTCGTCAAGTGGGAGATTGTTGGAAAATATACCTCAATCTCATAGGCTGAAACCTCTGAGAAAGCATAGTTACTATGACATTCCTATTGTCTGGCCAACTGGCAGTTTACCTTGTGTTTTGCTCATGTCGCCAAGGCAATGCTTTTGTCTTGTCGAAGGAGCCTATAGCTATGACTTATGGATTCCACTGAGTGAAATGTCTCGGCAATAGAAGGTTTTGTTATTGAGCTTTGGGGAGACTCATGGTGACTTGGAGTCTTCAGGATAACAAAAGGATTCAGTAGGAAGTCATGGCGAATGGGAGAAGTCTCATCGATAAGCAGGTTCGGGTTGACTTGAACTCTTGGGAAGAAGTCTCGGCGACAATAGGAAGTCTTGCCGATATCAACATGACCTTAGGTCCATCTGGCCGATGAAGAAATTAGTATGACTTGTTCCTATCAGCATGAAGTCCTGGCAAATGTGGATGTCTGGCCAATAGGATTGACTCGAGGTAACTTGGAACTTGCGGGGTGAAGTCTTAGCGACGGGTGTTGGTCTTGCCAACGGAAGCACTTTTCGATATGACTTTGGAACCTTGGTATGATCTCCTGGTGAAAGCGATGAGTCTCACCAACTGGTGTATGCACTCGGTATAACATGAGGCTCGGTGAGAGGTCTTAGCAAAGAGCAATAGTCTTGCCAATGGAATCCTGACTTCGGTGTAACTCTTGGCGACTATTGTTCAGAGATCGATATAACATGAAGCTCGGTGTGAGGTCTCAGCAAAAGATGATAGTCTTATTGATGAGAACATTCATGTCTATGTGACTTGAATACCTCGGTGAAACCTCTTGGTGATAGTTGAATGTCTTAGCGATAGCATTGGCGGATGAATTCAATTGAAGGTTGGTGAGAGGTCTCGCCGATCATGCCGATGAAGTGACTCTTGTCGATAGATGGATGCTCATAGGAATACAATGGGTTTCGGTATGACTTGATGACTTTGATCTGATCTCCTGGTGATAGCGATAGTCTCACTGATGAGCATGCTAAGGTCAAAGCAACTTGTAAGCTCGGTGGAACCTATTGCTGATGGAGACGACTCTTGGTGACAACATATAAACAGGTCTTGTGGCATCAGGGAGACACTTTTGGTGTCTCACCGACATGTGACACAAGTTGATCATTGTTAAATGAGTAAAGGTCGTCCGACGTGGTGCGATGTGGACCAACCCAAGAAGGCAGAACATGAACTATTGCAACCATTTCTGTGTGGAAGGAAAAATCTACACCAGAGTGGAAACATCTTCGTTACAATGATGATTCTGAGTTGGAGATTGCTTTCTGACTATTGAGAACAAATGCATATATGTATGCATTGGACATTCTAGATGAAAGGAGAGAGGGAAGCAGATAAGCCAGAGAGCTAGAAAGTTGAAGAGCCAACGAGATGTGAAGGCCGAGAGGCTGGCTAGATGGTCGGGGGCCTTTGAAGCCAAAACAAAGGAGAAGAGAGAACTCCTGATCATGAATCTTGTTTGACTTCTCTTATGTTGATCTGCACTGTATATGATGGTACGGTAATAGTGTGAGGATTGTGTAGTTTGAGAGGTTGATCAGAATTTGTACAGGGAGATCATTTGCTACCAGCTGTATCTAGAATGAACAAGATGTAATATCTGAAAGGCTAAGAGCCTAAAGTTGTATTGTAACTTTATGTTGCTGAATAATACAATGGCTCAAACTTTGGAGAGTGGGGTTTTTTATTCGAGAGGATTTTCCCCATGTAAATCTTTGTGTTCTAATTTCTGTCTTATCTTTCATTTGTATTAGTTCTTTTAGAGAATCTGTTAATGCATGATGTTGAATTTACATGTGTTTTTCTCAAAAGGATTAATATGGGAAATAACTGTGTTTGTTTCTGCTTTAGGACATAGTAGTACGTGTCTTTGAGGCAACCTAACCAAAATTAAAGTTACCGAAGGCACTACTATTTGGAGTTTCTATGAGATGCGCTACATTGATTTCCTATCAATATAAACATAGAGAATTCCTAGATAAGTGAAAACCATGCTTGGAGAGCTTATTCTCCAAACAGTGCTTCTTAGAAGAAGATCTCAAAGGAGGATAACCTTGATACAATAGCTTCATAGATTACATATTGATTAATGTTCGTCATATGTGGTTAAGGAAAGAGAGTGTAGAATTCTATATAAACATTTTTTAGTATGCTAGGTGTGAGAAAACCCTCTTGCAGTATTTAATGTTCTCAACTATAAAGAAGAGCTAGTGTAATAAGATTATTAAGCTTGGTCATATTATGAGATTACTAGGTGTAGAGAAGGGTATTTTCTGCTCACGAGTCTCTTGGTCACCAAGAGAATCCCAAGGAATGAACTACCCTAAAATACCTTAGACTACCTAGTAATAATATAGCTCAAGTGACAAGAGTTCTTGAATCAGAATGGATAAGTCACTGAAGTTTTTTGGACAGACTAGTGAGTTTTTTGGCCAAAGGATGACAACATGGAATATGGATGATAGTGTGGAATATGGACAACAATGCGGTATTTTGGCATCCTAGAGGTGCACTGGAATCTCGTACAAACCAAAAACTAAGAATATCTCAAAAAATAGCTTAGTGGCTACTACTACTCTGACTGCTAAGAACTCTTTAAGAATGTGGGAAAATAATAGACTATAACAAAACTAAAATAACATAAACTAAATGAAATATAAATTAAAGATTGTAAACGATAGAACAAAGGGAGAGAAAGACTCACAATAGGCCAAGAAATGAAGCCTCCAGTAAATGAATATCTTCGATACCTAAACATATAAGATCGAGGAAAATTGTTGGGGCTGTTTAGGGGCTTGCCTGAGTAAAACCCTTGTCTTAGTGTTCCCACCTCCACAAATAGCTAGATAGATAGATACATGGAAAGATAAATAAACAAGATAATAGAATTCATAAACAAAGGGATGTGAGAAATCCCAAGATGCTCAAAGACACAAGACAAGAGTTATATCACCTACAAGGCTCAAGGAATCCAAAGAGAGAAAGAGACAACTGTGAAAGCCAAGAAAGTTGAAGATAATTTTGTGAGAATGTGAGAGTGTTGTTGCAAGCAAGAGATTTGTTCTAGATTGAGAGAGTGAGAGACTTAGAAAAAGATAGAGTCAGCTAAAGAGCTAGAGAGGAATGAAAATTCCTAGAGAGAACAAGAGGATTGAAAAGATAGATTTAAAGAGAGAATAGGAGGGAAAAGAAGGTTCCTGAGCTATTACCATCAATAAAGGTAGGTGACAAGTGGAAATTCACCTAGAAAATGACCTTTTGAACATCTAAATGTCATGGGATGCTAATGTGGCACACGAACGTCCGCACAACACACTAGTATCCAGAAAAATCACAGTACAAAACAATGGGAATGAGAAAAGCACAAGATTCAATGTAAAGCTGGTGTGTATAGGTAGCTATTGAAAAGGTGGTCCTAAACATCTTACAGGGGTAAAGGTTGATGCAAGGGCTAAAATGAGCCTACAAAAATACTAGGGAATGGAAACTAAAGTGGATGCAATAATGCAAGTGAAATTACAAGCAATGCAATTTTACATTACATTTTTCCCCCACTTTAGTGGGCATATGAATGTACGTGAATATGCACACTAAAGGAAATATAATAAACATAAATATCATGATGATACCAAAAGGATACTATAGAGGAAGCAAATATCTCTTCAAACCAAAGAAGCATTCCCCCAAGATGACGACCTACAAAACAAATGCATTAGACAAGAAATATATGCACATGACAATAAGGTTAGAACATGAAAAAGTTACGAAATCATGAGGTTAGAATATATACATGGATTATGCATACAAAAAGGCACATAACAAACAAACTAATAAGATTTGAGTCAGCAAAGTGAAAGAGGCCTCGATGTAGAAGGTTGTCTTAGTACTATGCATCATCCCCAAATTAAAGAATAATACATAGAAGAATTCTTAAATGGAGAGAAGAAATATGGACTGATTACTTCAAGAGAAGAATGCATATAAAAGATAGGGAAGAAACCAATGTCGAAGAGAAAATGAGAGAGAAGAGAATATACTTGGGATGAAGAAGATGCAAGTCTTCGATCCGACATATACAATTGTAAAGCTAAGCCAAGAAATGAAGAGGACATGGGTCTTCTATCTTGCAAAGCTGATTATAAATTCAACACAAACATGTTTTTTTGTACACAAACAAATTGGGCAAAAAGAAAAAAATAATAGACACCATGAGTGATAAAAGAAAACACCACAATGGATGAGAACCCATATCATGAAATATAGACAAAATCTAACACAATCTAATTAGATATAAGATAATTTTGTAGTTGTTGCAAGCTATGTTGCAAGATAGTCACATAAAAGATCAGTTTAGTCAAGTTGCCCCCACGCTAGACACCAAGATATAAGACATCTAGACACCAAGAAAAAAGGTGTCAAATTTTAGATATAAGATGGGTCTAGTCAGGTTGCCTCCAAGCTATATGCCAAGATATAAGATGTCTGACACCAAGACATGTGACATCAAATATCAAATAGAAGAAAATTGTAAGACATCAAAGAATTATTTGATAAGAATACTTTTAAAGGGGTTCCTTTAGTAGGGAACCCTTCAAGACACTAAGGGCCCCTTTAAAAGGAACACTCCAATTGAAAGACATTTTTTTTCTATGAGTGATTCTATCATCAAGGAATCCTTTTGAAAGATCTTTCGTCAAGGATTCAAGTGGAAAGAATACTCCCTATTAAAAATTAAGCAGATATGATATCCCCTCCCCTTAGAATGATGTGTGCTACACAGAAGAGTACATGCCATTTTAAGGAGAAGAAAAAGATGTAGAGATGAGAGGGGTTCCTTAAGGACACACACCTCCAGAACAGGTTATCCCAGCCCCCATCATGTAGGAGAGGGTAACCATGCTAGAGACTATTGTGTGGCTACCACAGAGAAAGTATGGTTGTGCACAATAGTGTATGACCATGAATGGAAGTGAGCAGGAAAAGCTATGAATGCCACAATGTGGGAAACAACACAATATAAGGGAGGTGTAAGAACCTCATGAGAAGATTCTTAGAATGGTCAAGATAGAAGTAAACCTAGATATCACTTGTCACATGTAAAGAATAGATAGGTGCATCAACAAATGGAAGAGTAATAGTACCAGAATCAAGAAGTTATATTTTATCCTTCAAGGCATTACATTCACTAGTGGAATGCCCAAGCACTTGATGATATGCACAAAAATAATGTTTTGCTTTATCATGTTTATAAAAAAATTTATGTATAGGATGAAGAAGAGTAATCAAGTGGGCTTTGAGTAGCCTCAACAAAATATGCTCTTGCTCATATAAAGAATGAGGAGCAAGAAGAAACCATTTCTCTTGTGAAGAAAAGTTAGACTTCTAACAAGAAAAAGACACGAAGATAACATACGACGGTGATGTCAAATAGGGAGGTCTTCAACCAAACCAACCCAAGTTCACCTGATTAACACAAGCTTCAATTTATCATGCCCTATCTAGGGTGAAACTTCTCTAACTTCTTTACCTTGTCTTGTAGGTGTGCAAAACCAGTTTTCACTCACAACTCTCTACAGACAACTCAAAACCACTAAAAAACTATCATTTCAAGAACCCATTAGGGCACATTTTTACATATCACAAAATCACCTATGTTCACTTTGGACCAACTTTCTTAAAACTAGGCTTTATCATTGTCCCACAAGGCCAAATAGGCCAGTTTTACAAAGCAACCCTCATGTAAACACATCACCAATCCCAAAACTCAATTGGGACCTCTAATCCTAGCAACAAAACCACAAATTCAGGTATGTGCAGGATGATCATGGAAAAAACAGGCCCTTAAGTGGCGAAAAATTTAGAAAAATTAGAGTTAGGCAACTTGACATAAAATTTTGAATAAGTTATCTATATTATTTCAAAAATATGTAAGAATAGAATCTATAGCAAATTGAATGTAGTTTCTAAACTACTAGGTTTATTTAAAAAAATAAAAATCTATTTGGTGAAAATTTGAAATTTCAATGAAATAGTACTTAAATTTCAAGGAAAAAATAAGAAGTAGGTATCTATCTGACCACCCTAACCACAATAAAATGATCATATTTTTTTATAAGATTTTAGATATAAGTAGAGGACTCATGTCCTGATGTGATGCATATTTTTTTGTAATTTTTTTCCAAGAAAATAATTAATTATTAATTTTTTATTACAACTTTTAAAAAATATAAAAACTCATATGTCGACCACCTTAAGTTGGTCAAAACTTCATGAAATTCATTTTTTATTTTTTTAATCCTATAGTATGTGAAGCATAGAATGTGGCACATCTTTTAGATTCAAAAAATGTGATACGTTTCGAAAGCTATAGATGTTTCAATTAGCCTATCAATCAGACTTTGAGTCAGTAATTCAAATAAAAAATGAATAATAATTATTTATTAAATTCAAAGTAAAGCATAATTTCTCAAGTATTGGCATGGTGTGATGGTTTTATCGGTGGCATTGTTGTTCTTGCCACCAGGTTCAAACCCCGTTGGTGGTATTTTTGAATGGTTGTATCCAGTTCATAGCTCTGGTCAAAGCATTTACCCCTTGAATAAAAAAAATAAAAAAAGTAAAGCATAATTTATATTGATAGAAAGTTGAGAATCTCCTTTAAAAAACCTTTTCGTTTCATCAATTTTGGGTTAAAAAAAAATCATCAGCCACATAACCTACACATACCCATCATATCGCCACTTTTTGGCCCATCATGATCCTACACATACCCATTCTTCAACTTTTACTCTATGACATGACCACCATGACTTCTACTCATGAAACCCTCCTTTTACACAAAATTAGCAAGGGTTTATTGAAAAATCATACTCCTGACTTCCTCACAACCAATCAATGCCTCAATCACCCTTAAAGAGGTCTACACAAACTTAAAAGTTCATGAAATAGTACTGCCCCCAAAGATTTCATCAAACCCTAGCACTAAACCACTATTTTCATGGTAAAATCTTTCACAAACTCCCTAAGATAGTGATCAAAACCATCACTAAAACTTACTCCCTACTCAATTCAACCAAACAACATCTAAACCTACTTATTAGGAGCCATTTCACCTAGTTATAGAAATTCAGTCGGTAAATGGTCCTTCAATACATTTTTTAAGGCTCACAAACCCTTAAACAAGGTATTTCAGGTCTGCTATAGAAAAATGAGCCCAACACCCTCCAAATTCAAGATGAAACTATCAAACCTAATGCAAATTGATTTTAGTTCATGCCTCAATGGGATTTGGAAGGTTTATAGATGATTTTGCTCTGTACGGAATCGTACCAGGGCTGGGAACAATGAAATTACACAAAAATTTCAAAAAAATAGTGTGTTTCTTATTATTTTATGCTTCCAAATCACCCAAAGTCATGTACAATGAGATCCTCGACATATATAAACCTTTTTCCCTCCTAAAACACCTAACTCAACTGGCCAAAACTAAATTTTGAATAATGACTATTGATCTTCCACAAACTTGCAATCTTGCCACTTTTGCTTGACAACTTTTACATCATTTTTCAATTTTTTGACATATTAACTCAAATGACCCCTAACCACACTAATAAGACTCATTACATCACAAATTGGTCTATATGACATTATTGAACACAAAATAAGACCAAAAACATTAAAACTCACCCTAAGACCAACTCAAGACCTAGTTTGCACAAAATGGCTTGGTGCCCCTACACCAGACAGAGGAGGGGATGGAGACAAATGAGAAGGCTCGTAACCTAAACCCCTTGAAAAATATCAAGGTTTCAATTCCAAAGGGACCTTAACTTCTTTTTCCATGTGCCCAAGACCATTTCCTTTATACCCATGCTTAAAAAGAATATTAAATCCAAATTCATAACATGATTGTAACTCCTCAGAAGAGGAAGGATTAGTGTTAAGGACGTTACAATTATTTTTCACATTATCACGCAATATAGAAGAATAATCATCATTGATAGCAGGTTTGAATAATATTGTTGAGATGTCTAAGTTGATTGGGTCGAATTTATATTCCCCAATGAAGGATTTTGTAAAGTCTAAGGAGCCTCAATCATCATCAAGGAAGAATGCACTTTCCTTAGAAGAAGTATTAGACTCAAAATTTATTTCTTTAGGGAAATATATCTCAAGAGTATATCTTGTAGCAAGAATTATTGGAGTAGATGTCAACACATTGGAAGACACTAAAGGGACAAGATTTTTAAGATAAGGTGCAACTAAAGCATGACCAATAGCTATCATCTTACATAAGTGTACAATACCAGGGTCAGCCTTGATTGTGACAAATTGACTATTATGAATGAATTTGATGGATCTATGAAAGGTAGATGGTACTAAACCCATAGCATGAATCCATGGTCTGATAATAAGAAGACTATATGGTAATATTTTGACATAAAATGTACCAGTGTGGGTATGGTAACAGGAACCAACCTTAAAGGCAAGACTATTGTGCCTAAAGCTTGGCAACTGACATTATTGAACCCACTAATAATAAGAGAAGAAGAAGCAGGAGAAGATGAATCAATTTTAATTTTAGGAAATAAGTCAATACTACATATATTGAGCACTGAACCGGTGTCAATGAGAGTACTTCTAATAATGATGTTACTAATGTTAATTATTATCATCAGAGGATCTACTTGCTTTTGTACTTCCAGGGGTGAGAGTTCATATGGATAAAATGTAATATTCGGTAATCCGCATGAATATGTTCTATCAACGCATTAATATTCATCGGCCTAATAGAAGAAGGTGATAGAATCTTTTACAAGGCTTCCTAAAGCATACCTTGGTCAATGAGAGCAGTATGTAGTAAATCTCAAAGCAAAATCTTGGCAAGAGTAACACGAAGTTGCTCGACAATATCATACTAACTTGATTGCTTAGCTATAGGCCTAGGTGCTTGAGGAAGGCTTGGTTGAGAAGGTGGTAAAGAGTAGGGTGATAAACATTTTTCTTATTCCTACTAGTATTATAAGTATGGGATACCTCTCTATAAGAGGGAGCCTTATATTGCATGAATTCTATGTAAAGACCTGGTGTATCACTTTCAACAAGGACCCCACAAATGGAAAAAATCCTTTTAGGAGAAGGGCTAGTCGAAGTTACATAAATGACTGGTCTCTTAGGCCGTTGAGGAGCGACAAAGACATAGATGACATTTATGGATTCCTCACAACTTATAGAGGAATCATTCAAATAAATATGCTCAACATCTATCCTTGGAGGGCCTGATATGAGAGGAGCTTCAATATTCACTAATACAACGTCTCTAAAAGAGAGTGCATTGGAATGAGGATGAGATTCACCATTCATGAATGCAATGTCTCTAGAAGAGGGTGCATTAGAATGAAGAGAAGGTAGAGTAATGTTAAGAAAAGAATAATTGATTTCATCCTCTTACACCAAAATATTCTTACAAGTAGAAGGAATTTCATAAAAGGGGTCAACAAAGAATAATAAGAGAGGAGAAAATAACTCACATTCACACACTTAGAAGAGAAATTCATGAATTTTCTCCACAAAATGGGAAAGGGAAAAAAATAATGAAAATACAAAGTGCATTTTGATATAGATATAGACAAGCCAACTAAAGGCCAACGTATATCCCTATTAACAATTTTTTTCTAGAAGGATAAATCTTAGATTTGTCCTATTTTTAGGAAGGAGCATTCACATCAGGTTCACCAAACTGTAGAGAAGGGGGATATGCTTCTCACAAGTCTCTTGGTCACCAAGAGAATCCTAAGGAACAAACTATCCTAAACTACCTTAGACTACCTAATAAGAATAGAGCTAAAGTGATAAGAGTCCCAGAATCATAATGGATAGGTCACTGAGGTTTTTCAAATAGACTAGCGAGTTTTCAGCCAAAGCAAGGCAATGTTGCATATGGAAGGAAATGTGGTGCGCTGGTATCCCAGAGATTCATCGGTGTCTCATACAAACTAATAGTTGAGAATATCTTAGAAAACAACTTAGTGGCTACTACTACTCCAACTACTAAGAATTCTTGAAGAATGCGAGAAAATAATAGACTATAATAGAACTAAAATAACATAAACTAAATGACATATAAATTAAAGAATGTAAATGATGGAAGAAAGGGAGAGAAAGAAAGTTCTCATAATAGGCCAAGCAATGAAGCCTCTAGTAAATGAATATCTTTGATACCTACACACATAAGACCAAGGAAAATTATTGGGGCTATTTAGGTGCTTGCCTCAGTCAAACCCTCATTTCAATGTTCCCAACTCCATGGACAACCAAAGAGATAGATAGATAGAAAGATAAATAGACAAGATAATAGAATGCGTAGACAAAGGGATGTGACAAATCCCAAGATGCTCAAATACATAAGACACTTGAGAGGTATCACCTAAAAGGCTCAAGGAAGCCAAAGAGAAAAAGAGACAGTTTTGAGATCCAAGAAAGTTGTAGACAATGTTGTGAGAATGTGAGAGTGTTGTTACAAGCAAGAGAATTTTGCAAGCTTGAGAGAGTGACAGAATTAGAAAAAGAGAGTAAGCTAGAGAGCTAGAGAGGAATGGAAATTCCCAGAGAGTGAAAGAGGATTGAAAAGATAGATTTAAAAGACAAAATAAGAGGGAAAAGAAGATCCCCAAGTTGTTACAAGGTGTCCTGAGTCGTTACCACTAACAAAGGTAGGTGACAAGTGGCAAGGCACCCAAAAAAATTCCATTTGAATGTCAATATATCACAAGACACTAGCGTGGTGTGTGGAAGTCTCATGGCATGTTAGTGTCTAGAAAAATCACACTACAAACAATGAGAAAGAGAAAAGCCCAAGGTTCGACGCAAAGATGGCGTGCAAAGGTAGCTATTGAAAAGGGGGTCTTGAGCATCTTAAAAGGGGAAAGGCTTATGCAAGGGATAAAATGAGACTACACAAATACTAGGGGAATGGGCACTAAATTGGATACAATAATGTAAGTGAAATTGCAAGGGGTGCAATTTTACGACATTACACTAGGTACCTTAAAACAACAACCATTTTGTTGTGGTGCATGTTTAATTGGTGTGAAGATATTACTTTTGTAAAAACATATTTCAACACTTAATGGGCCAAATAAATAAATGATATTTAAAGCCCCCACTTTTGAGGGCCTCGGTTAGAAGGTTCCTTAGGTAGATGACAGGTGGTAGGTTTAGATGGGGAGGTTATGATGCAATTAACTGGTGTGAATAATCTTATTTTTTGTAAGATCATATTTCAACACTTTTTAGGTCAAATAAATAAATGATATGAAAAGCCCCAAATTTTGAGGTCTTTGATTTGTAGGCTTCTTAGGTGGATGAGATTTTCTAGGTTTAGATGGAGGATATGGAGCTAGAGCTTGGTGGCAAGGTGGATTAAGAATGACACAAGAAACAATATGGAGACAACACATGCATAATCCAAATAACTAGGTATGTTGGATGCAACATTGAAATTATAAGGAATGGGGTTAGGATCATTTGATATGGGTTGATTGTTACTACCTATTTCAATAATAGGGAGGCAATAGGATCAACTGCTAGAGGTTGAGTAACCATAGAAGGTGTAAAAGAATGGCAAGGATTACTTTCCTCTTCGTTCCCTAGCGGAAAGGGGGGAAACATTAGAAACCACTAGAATTCAACTAACCATGGGGGGTTTAGATGGAACTAAATAGGTCTGACCAAGAGGACTCTAGCTTGCCTTGTATTTCTAATAGAGCCTAAATAGAATGTTAATGTGAGGTTAAAGAAGGCTACAAGGATTGGGCCAAAAATAGTCAAGGGAGAAATTATTTCAAATAGCAAGTGGATGGTATCCAATATGAACAATAATATATTGTACTATTATAAGGAAACATCAACCATTTATGTATAATATACATAATAGCTTGCATTGTAATGAGCCATAGATAACTCAAGAGGATGTGAAATCAATAATGATGATTACAGGGGTATTGAGGCTCTTTGTTCATCCCTAGATAGAAGGGTGAGTGACTCATGAATGGAATAGAGATGCCATCATGTGTGTGAATACAGATGTTAGAAAAATTATATGCATCTCTCTACAACTAGTTGAATTAGAGGAATTCCTTGGTCTGAGCATGCTACTTGGGTCAACTAGAGCATGATAATGGTAACTTGGATATTATGGGTTTAGTAATGGGGGTCCAACCCAAGGTTCTTGGGGTAGAACATCTACCATGTCCACCATGTTAATAAATGGTGATGAAGAATCTAGAGGGCGGTTATCCAATAATGGGGATGTGGAAGTAAGGTGGATGGATGTAACATGATTACTAATAGGCTCAATAAAATTATTGGATTCATGAATGGTGTAGGAATGGTTTGGTGTATATTTCAATCTTTTGATTTGACAGCTCAACAAAATTATTTCATATCATTCACTCCAATGACTTGGAGAATATTGGAATCTATAAGGCCTTGAATTGTATGGTTCAAGCACAAACATTTATCTATTTCCAAGCACACAATGGAACTTGCAAAATGCTTTATAATCATGAGAAGGGAAAAGCGGTTTATTTGTATCAAGAGGGTCGATAGCAAGTAGATAGATCATGTTATTTGAAATCAATTGTTATAGAATGGAGTGTAGTGATTCAAAAAGTGGTGTAAATTTATGATTTATCTATGATCAAATTTTTAAATCCATCATCAAAGAAGAGGGAAATCTTGTACCCATGTTATTTACAATAGTGGGTTTTACATTCTTGAAGAATTTTGTAATATTTTTATATTTTTTGTTAAATGGTCTAAGGACCTAGATGATGCAATAGGAGCTAGAGAGGAAAAGGGGATGCCTCAAATTGATTAATATTATGTTGATAATCATGCAACTTTGTGGACACAAATATGGAAATTATTAAAGTTTTATCCTAAATGAGAGGTTAAAGGTTTTCAATGAAAACCCTTTGCATGTCTAAATCACCTAAGTACATATGGGATTTGGAAAAATACTGACTCGTAACGAGTGATGAAGTCTTTAACCTTTTTATTAGCTCCTTTTTTATAATGAACAAAGTTATTTAATATGACATGTGGATCAATATTTTTTTGGAAGTGTTTGTTGGCATATTGTTGGCATTGATGTCAAAAGAGGGATCAAAAGTGATATGGAGTTGATGCTATAAAGGAGAATGTTGGAATTAATATAAAAGTGTCATTGATGTCAAAGGAGTACTAGAGGAAAGATGAAATTGATCATGCAAGGGAGATTTTGGCATGATGAGAGATCAATTGTGTGCTCAGTGGTGTGCCTCAATGACATAGAGCTCAAAGGATGTTGTGAGAGTAGTGGACCTGATTCTGGAAGCATGTAGTGTTGGCTGATGTCAATGGAATCTTAGGAAGGTTGTTTGAAGAAGTTGTGCAAGTGTTGAAGAATTGCATAAGTTTTGGGCCTCGGGCCTCAGGCTTACTCATACTGCTTGCTAAGTAGAGAAAGAGTTAGTCATTTTCAATGAAGTCTGATCAGGCTCCAGAATTTGAACTTAAGGCTTAGAGTATGTTGAAGGCATTGGGAATCAAGCATCAATTTTCAAGATTATCACTTACTAGATGCATTGGAAAAGACTTTGAAGAATTGAAGGGTTTTGAAAATTGAACTTCGGATCTTCATTGTAGGCTTTACTTGTTAATTCTGCGGTAGCAAGTCGATAGTGATAGATGTATGGAGTATGAAGGAAATCTGAACCTCGACCCCTGAAAAGGCATCGGTGTTCATGGGTTGAGAGGGAGATTTGCATCTTATTGAAAGACATGTTCAGTGGTATGAAGTATGTGCAGACCCCGACTTCCGATGATCTAACTCTTCATTGTTGGAAGGTATGTTGGTTTAAGCTCTACATGGTATGAAGAACATGGGATCCTCGATCACTAACATTTAAGAGGACAGGTGGCAACAGCCTGCCATCCCATCAATTGGAAGCATTGACTCAGGTTGTCCCCATGGGCTAGCAAGAGTTTGACACATGGCAAGGATGAAAAGATGGATGAACTATGGCATGGTATATGATGATCAAATAAGGAGTTGACATGTGGCACATGTTGAGTTATTGATTTTACATCTCCATTGTAAATCAACACGATTTTTGGTCAACAATTTTTAAGAGAACTAAAAGCAGTTAAACATGATTCTTTGGTTAGTGGTTTTAAAGTGTTTGAAACCCTAAGTCATGTGGCTATGATTTAAAACAAATGAAATCTTATAGTGGTGATTAAAAGCATGACCTAAATTGAATAACAGAGTTAAACGATACAACTAGGGTTTGAAGGATGACATGTATGCACAGGTGAATGGCATGATTTCATATGTCAACAAATAGAGAATGAAATTGATTCAATGGATGAACAAATGGAGATTTGTGCATTGATAACCAAGTAAATTTCCAACAAATATTTCATTCCTTATTGGTTAAAATGGTGGTACTATGGAAAAGAAAACATAGATTTTGACTATGGATCGATTGCACAGGAAAATATTAAAATGACATAAAAACCCTAGTTTCCAGTTTAGAAAAGATGAAACGTTCAATGAATCATAGATGGATTGCATAGATTTGAGATTTTATTGATGGTGCAAGGCTCAATATGAATAGATAGCTTACTAGAGAATCTTGTGAATGAAGGAAACCCTAACTATATGTTCTAGATGATCTCGATAGTGGTGCACATTTCGAGATAGTAAGTTGAAGGTCGATGAAGAAAAGGAAAAAGAGAGACAATCAGAACATAGTGGAGAAGTGTGTGTGCAAGAAGGTGTTGTGGATGCAAGTGTTGATGTGCTAGTTCTACAAGCAGAGAATGTAAAAGAACAACTTGTAGTGATACAAAGGTACAAGTTATAGACATGCAGCAAAGATAGAAAAAAGAGTGAGAGAAGTTGCAGATAGAGAATGCATTATTTCTGTGTGAGTAGAACCCAAATAAAAAGATCTTATCTAGGTTAACATTAATGGTGTAGAGTGTAGAGAAACAAGGTAGAACAGTGAATTTTCTAAGTGCATAGCAGAGAGTGAAGAAAAGTGTAGAGCAGAAAGAGCAAAGAAGAGAACAAAAGAAGAGAGAAGTGAAGAGAAGAGAAGAGAAGAGAGGATGTGTTGTTGAGATTGTAGCATCAACAGTAGAGTGTGAGTTGCAGAAAGTGCGACAATGTATTGTGCAGTTGCAAAGTAAGTTGCAACATTGAACTGTAATCAATTTGTGATATCTATTTTTGTAGATCTGATGGGTTGGTGCTATCAAATAACTGAGTTAGTGCTCAAAGTAGGAGATTGGTGTCTCCTTGGAGTTGGTGCTCCTAAATCAAGGATTTAGTGCTTCCTTAGGGTCGGTTTCCTTAAAAATTATTATAGAGGATTGGATTGTGACACTAGGTTTGAGCTATAGACTCAAGAAGATTTTGTCACCGTGGTTTTTCCCATCTTGGGTTTTCCACATATATCTGGTGTGATGTGTTGATCTTGTATGTGCATTTTTTTTCATATATTTTCATTTTTTAACCTACACATTTAGATTTAAGGGTTGTGTCTGCACTAAGGATAAAAATATTATTTTTTTAGAATCTACTGATTCACCCCACTCTCAGTAGATTGTTGTGTTCCAATAATTAGTATTAGAGCCCTAGGTTCCCTAGGAGAAGCTTAATCAGCTTGGGTAGATCTTGGTGAGTGAACACAATAAAGGCTAATCAAGAAGTCTCATTTGTAGAAGTACCTCTCTTTGATGGATCATACTATATGGTTTGGAGTAGCATAATGAAGGAATATTTAGAATCATTAGGGTATAATGTGTGGATGTCAATTGAGAAGAGATACAAGGCTCCTACTACTCTTCCCATTGATATTGTTGGAAAGAAGGCTTATGAAGACAATGCTAAGGAAAAATTTGCTATTTTGATAATTAGGATGTCAAGATCGATTACTACCAAAGTTATACAATGTCAAAATGCATATGATACATGGAACAAGTTAAGGAGGATGTATGAAGGTGATGATTGCAAAGTGCAGGCCAAGATTTAGACACATGGAGGCAAGTATGAAAATCTGGAGACAAGTAAAGATGAGAAGATTATAGATGTTGCAAGAATGAAAAGACTAAAGATGTTGTGGAAAGTTTATAGGTGTTGTCATTGATGTCAACCGGTCAATTGGTTATCTACTAGTTGTTGGTTGTACATGACGAGGATATTGAGAAAATTATAATTAAGAGATGTTGCATGTGTTCAATGGTTTCTTCGGGTTTTGGTCTAGATTTTCTCCTATGGTTTTGAGGCTCAAATATGTTGTTCATGGTTGTCAATAGATGTTATATCCATATTTTTGGTTGTTGATTCATTGTACAGTGCAAGTTGTATTCACCAACTGTGAAGTATGGTTTTATGTGTTTCTGGTTGAGGTTTGGGAGAAATGTTGTTGGTCCGGATTTCTCTTGGATGAAGTCTTATGACTTGTGGTTCTAGAGTTGTGTTGCCCTAGTTCTATTGAAGATATTTTCAGAATTTAGAAGATTTGTGCTTAATGGTTCTATGTGTTTTACACTGGTTTGGCTGAATTTTTGTGAAATACTACTTTCGAGGATGATGAAGCGTGTGTTTGGGTTTCCCTCATTCTAAATCCACCTTAGGATGTTTTTTGCCAACCTAATTTGAATTTGAATTTGAATGTCCAACTTTTGATATGTTTAAAAGTTGAAGATGGTATAAATGAAAGATGAGTTAGTGGTGAAAGATGAGAGAGAGAGAGAGGCAAGAGCGAAGAAGAAGAGAGAAAAAGAGAAAAGAGAAAGTGCAGTTTTATGCAACATTGATTCTATTATGTGAGTGTGTGTGTTGAGAGTGTGGCAGTTCAATGTGAAGCTTAATGCTAAGTTTTTGGATGCAGTGAGCAGAAGGAAAACTCTATCATTCATGCATGTGTGTGAATAATTATGGTGGAATCCTTTGTTGCATTGGGATTATAGTCTCTTTGTAACAAGTCTTCTTTGTCTTCTTTTTATCTCTATGGCAGTGAGCCCTTCAAGTTGTAGCCCTATTGGACAGTGAGTCCTTGTTCCAGACAGGGAGTCCTTATCTCAGAGTGAGCCTTGTTTCAAGCAGTGAGCCTTTTTGTAATCAGTTTTGATATTCTCTATAGTGTGAGTTAATCCTCACCGTGGTTTTTCCCTTATTGGTTTTTCCACGTAAATCTAGTGTTATTATGTTTATGTGTTGGATTTAAGTTTCTGCATTGACATTTGATGATTAATCATTTAAGCGGTATTAAGGATTAGTTTTGGTGATTGAATTAAAGGGCTTAATTCTATGGCCACTTGTTCACCCCCCCTCTCAGTTGTCCTATTCAACAATTGGTATCAGAGCTTGGCTCCTTGGTGAAGAGCTTAACCGCTTGAGGAAGGTTTATGATGGCTAGAAAAATGGTTTATGATTATCCAAGATTTGATGGAACTAATTATGGTATATGGAAAGTATTGATAGAAGAATATCTGGAGTATTGCGGATATGATGTGGAGAAAGCTTTAAAATATCCTTACACTCCTCTTTCTAATGGTCCGAGTACACCTAAAGAGATCAAAGCACATGAAGTGAACAATAAGGAAAAATACATTTTGAAGAATAGTCTAGTACATTCAGAGTTGATTAAGGTTCAAAATTTAAAGACAGCTAAGGATGTCTGGGATGATTTAGAAAGAGCGCATGATGGTGATAAAAGAGTTAAAGAGGTGAAACTACAAAATTTGGAGACACAACTTCTACATATGTATGAAGATGAAAATGTTAAAGCTTATGTATAGAGATTGGATGAGATAGTGGCTGGAATGCAAGGACTTGGTGCTACTATTGATGAAAGAAGGATTGTAAAGAAGATTCTTAGAACTCTTCCTGATTCTTATAGTGAGAAGGTGAGTGTTATTGGGTAGAATATAGATTATAAGACCTATACTAAGGATCTCCTATTAGGATTTTTGACATCATATGAGATGAGGAAGTCAAATCTAAGGAATGGAAGCAAATTTCATAGACTACCTTTAAAGCTACAAAATCTGAAGATCTGGATGAAGAGAACTTTGATGAAATAGAAGCTAACTTTGTGAGAAGAATGAGGAAATGATCTAGTAAGTATGAAGGTAAGTTTCCCTTTAAATTCTTTAGTTGTGGAGAAATAGGTCATTATGTTGCAAAGTTTCTAGAAAGAGCTAAAAGGAATAAACAAAGATATGAGAAAGAAAAGAAAGGAAAGAAGATTAACAAAGCTTACTATGTGAATGAGAATGCTAGTATATCTTATGAGGATTCAGAATATGAAGATCCTGATGACAATGAATGCTTGTTCTTGGCGATTAAGGATGAACCTACTTCTACTAATTTTGAAAATTTGGTACAGGAAAGCCCTCCGAAGAAGGAGAAAAATGAAGGTATGGTTATCTTTTCCCTACATGCTAAGAAAGATAAAAATTATTGGGTATTTGATAGTGGTTGTTCACATCACATGACTAGTGATAAAACTAAGTTTGTTAAGCTTGAGAAATATGGAAGCTTGGTTATGTTTGGAGATGATACTGGTGCTAAAATTTGTGGGATAGGTTCAGTAAGTTTTGATGGAAAGCATCATACTGACGATGTTTACTATGTTAAGGGTTTAAGGAATAATTTTTTGAGCATTGGTCAAATGTGTAGAAAAGGATATGATCTTGTGTTTAAAGATGAGAAATGTGAGATCCGGAAAGGATCTAGAACATTGATTGTTATAGGAAAAAAATATGAAGGGAATATCTATCAACTTAAGGGTCTTGATGGATGATGCTTTATGACTCAAATTAATGACAGTTGGTTATGGCATAGGAGAATGTGTCACATGAATTTTGATAACTTGGCAAGGATCATGGTAAATTTTTAGGTTCATATGTGCCTGTATAGGCCGACTTGCTAAAAATATTAGGTGACTAGTTTTGGCCTATTTGGACTTTTGGTTGTCTTACACCCATTAAGCGTCATCATTAGATCCAAAAAAATGAAATAAAATAAGCAAAACCAATTTTTTGGGTGATGCAAGATTACCCTTACACACTGGATGCTTCTACATCATATTATAAAACCACTATTGGTGTACATATATATCTGTGCATGCCATTAGGCTTAATAGATAGCTTTATTATTATATTATAAACAATTGAGTTGATACAATAAGGAAGAAGGTTGTTGTGTTATGGTTTTTACTTTAAAGGGTTTTCTTAGGTGAAATCTTGTGTATTATGTATACATATTACTTTGCTATTATATTGAGTTTTCTAGTATTGATTATCTTATAAAATTGAATAATATTACAAAAAAATCTCTTGAATCTAGACCTCTATATGACCCAATTGTCCTGGCACCTTATGTGACTTTATTTTTAAATTGATAATTATTACATGCCTAATGTGCTCTTTATGGTGTTATATATAGATGATTACTACTTTCTTGATATGTTTTACATGATGTTATCATTACATGCTTGGTGTGCTTTTATACGATGCTATTGTTTTCTCATTTTATTGAACTATTATTTTCCTTCATAAGTAACCAACTGGAGGGGAATATTTTATCACTAACATTCTTCATGAGTTTAATTACAATGTGTAACTATCAAAGTTATGATTATTTTTTAGTATTAGATAGAGCTTCATTACCCTTTATAAATAGAGTACATTCTCTCATGATACCTACAAATGTAGATTTTGTTCTTCACAATCACCTTTGGCATTTCATCTACACAATTGGGGTCTTTTTATGTTTATTTGTAGTTTCAATAACCTTTATCCTACTAGATGTAAAAAAAAACATATTCTACATTCAAACAAATCCCTTGTAGATTTCTATGTATAGTTGGAGAATTTTATCATTTTCCATAACAAGCATAATATCTTACTTGCTCTTTATTTTTTTTGTAAATAATTTAGTAAGTTATAGTTATGCTCAGTTTTAAACAATTGACATATGCCATGTGTTACAATCTTTTCTTCTCTACTTGTAGGTTCTTGAAACAAAACATTCATTATAATGATAGTATATACATGAACCAAATTTATATTTTATTATTTTACATGTGTTGTTTGAAAAACATTTAATTTCCACACGTGTCAACTACTTCATTTTACTTTGAAATGCATTTTCATGATTAAGATGTAAATCAAAGTGGGGGGAAATTTAATGGTGAAAGTTGCATATCCATATCTTTCTCCCTTGTTTTTTTAGGCCCGTGACAACTAGGTTGTCTTCAATGCATTAACTAGTGTATAAGATCTATTCCACATGCAATTGGCATCTATAACTATCCATTCCTAAATCCCATCATATCACTCATCTCCAAATTTGATTTTATTCCCCTAAATATTCCATTTCCTTGCTTTGGGTCAACTACATGTATGGTTCCGATGTGGATAAATTGTGTGCTTGTAAATTTGACCCCCAAATTTTTAAATTCAAAACCTTTTTTACCCCTTTCACTTGACCTTTATGAGTTCAAACTAAAGTATAAGTTTATCAAATTGTATGTTAGGGAAGTGCATTTAAGAACTAAGCTCCATTGAAAAATGAAGAGTTAGGTCCTTGGGTTTGGCGTAGTATAATTAAAAAACACATCTATGAATTTAATTGTACACATGGATTGAATGGATTACATAGCCATTGCATCATCTTCTTGAAGCATATCACACACTTATTTTAAACTTTGGCTCATTATCATTGGATCAATTAATATAGTGGTATAAACAAGGAGAATTTGACTCACAATTCAATAGATTCTCAAAGATGTTTATAATTCTTACTTATTGTCACATGAATTTAAGCATCAAATAAGATTAAGCCAAACAAGTTTCAAACCATACAAATCAACTAGATTAAATCTACCAACTAGGAGATTATTTTTCTAGTTGTAGGACCAATTTTACTCCTTTCCAAAGCTCTAGCATATGACTTTTTAATATTTAGATAAAAACTTTTACATCAAAACTAAAGCTAAATACCTATCATTTAATTCAATTAATTTCTAAATGTATTTAACATTTTTTTTCAATATTTTTCAATAGTAAGTCACAACTTTCTTATTTTAATTAATTATTATTTAATCAAATACATTTATTTAATTAGACTACAATTCAAAGAAAATTATTTTATTAAATGTTAATATAAAAAAGCTCATGAATTTGATACAAGTATATATATAGTGTATGTATATATATTTTTCAATAATAAGTCACAACTTTCTTATTTTAATTAATTATTTTTTAATCAAATACATTTATTTATTTAGACTCAATTCAAAGAAAAAAAAATTATTATGTTAATTCAATAGTAAATCACAACTTTCTTATTTTAATTAATTATTATTTAATCAAATACATTTATTTAATTAGACTACAATTCAAAGAAAATTATTTTATTATGTTAATATAAAAAAGCTCATGAATTTGTTTATATGGGGTCGTGCTACCCGATTCCTGAGTCTAAAAAAAAAAAAAAAGCTTATGAATTTGATACAAGTATATATATAGTATATGTATATATATTTTTCAATAATAAGTCACAACTTTCTTATTTTAATTAATTATTTTTTAATCAAATACATTTATTTATTTAGACTCAATTCAAAGAAAAAAAAATTATTATGTTAATTCAATAGTAAATCACGACTTTCTTATTTTAATTAATTATTATTTAATCAAATACATTTATTTAATTAGACTACAATTCAAAGAAAATTATTTTATTATGTTAATTCAATAGTAATTCACAACTTTCTTATTTTAATTAATTATTATTTAATTAGATTGCAATTCAAAGAAAATTATTTTATTATGTTAGTACAAAAAACTCATGAATTTAATACAAGTGTATATATATATATATAATGCATAACAAATATTAATCTATTTTCATGTACATATTATCATTTTTTTTTGAGATTTTATTTAAATTTAATCTATTTTTGACTCGTGATTGAATAATCTTATCAATATGCTTAAATAACTAGTTGGAAGGACCCCCTAGTGATACTAAAGGTGGATTGGGTTCTAATCAGCAATCCTAAGGAGTAATAGTTCTTGTTTTTATTTCCTTTTGTTGTTCTTTTAGGTTTAAGTTTCAGCATGCCTCTTTAATTCTATCTGCATACATCCAATGCTATATGGTTTTTTTTGTGAGGCCTACATGTCTTAATTTTTTCATATTTTGTAGCTTCTAGTTTCTTTCGTTTTAGTTTCGACTTCTTCTTTTTTTTGTTGTGATCAAGTCCCTTACCCTATTTTTTTATAAAAATATTTGAGAAAACAATACTAAAGTGAAAAGAAAATTTTAGATGAAATCAACTTTTAATTTTATTTATTTTTAAATAGTTAATGTAATAAAATTTTCTTTTCAAAAGACATACTTAATATGTGGTTCATTTCAATCTAAAGTACAACATGTTTTAATATTACTATTTACAGCAATAAATAAAAACATTTTATAAATCTATTATTATCAAAATATTTACATAAATTTTTAATCAATGATAACTTTAACAAACCCCTCATGAAAAGATATTAAATCTTCATGAGTACTTCAAAAAAATATTCAAGTGGTGTTGCAAGCTTGAACTATTAACCAAATTTTAATTCCCAAATTTCATATAATTAAAAAATCTATTAAAAAATAATTGTTCTTAATCAAAATAATAACTATTATAAGGAAAATATAATATAAACATTTCATATAACTTGAAAAATCTATTAAAAAAAAATTATTTAAATAAGATTTTACTTTATCTTTAAAAAAAAATACGATAAATTTAATTAATTTTCTAATAATATTTAATTGTTGATGTCAATCAATTCTAATCTTATTTTCTATAATTAGATTTTCTTATATTTAAAATACATATCCTTATAATCATATATTCCTTACAATAAATACATCTTACATCCTCCCGAGTCTCTAAAAATACATCCCCTCAACTTATCGTTAAATAAATAATGAATAAATACCCATAACTTACAATACAATTGATGCTAATAGTACATCATATAAGAACGATCATAACAAGACAACCATCATTAATAACCTGAGTCCCTGAGAAACCTATCCAGTTCCCTTTTTCATTATCGAAGACCTCAACAATACAGGACTGCAGGCTTCCTGTCTTGTTCAATGGCTTTAGGTCTTCTTTTCATCATAACATTTCCAAGAAGTCCCGGAATATGAATGTTCATAATGTAATCGTTCCAGTCTATGCTATTCACATCAAATCCAAATATTTCCTTTTCTTCATGGGAGAGTTCTTGGAATAACTTATTTGTGTTTGAGTTGTCAAATCTGAAGTCAAAATAAATACAGTTCTTGTGAGATAGTGTCTTAATCCAAAAAGAACAATAAAAACAGTGAAGTAGATTTACCTCGCTCTGCAAGTAAGATATGACTGATATACCCCACCTACGTGTTTATTCACACGGGCTCTTAATTTCATAGCAATACGCTCTTGCTTTTCCATTTGTACAAAAGGGTGCCCATTTGCCTATTATCATTACACGTATTTGTAATCATTATCTAATGCATAAAATTTAACCAACTTGGTCTAAAATGACTTAAAAGACTTAATGTATGTCATCGTGAATAAAAAATAAAACATTCCGCTGCAACTTACATTTAATGACATGTTTAGAGCATGAGAAGAGAGATCTTCCATGTTGCCAAAAAGCTTGAGAGAATCCTTTACTTTTATTGGTTTACCCCTAAGATCAACATAAGGATTGGCTTTAAAATACTGATGAAACATCCCAAAAAGTTCTCCTATAAATACTGGGTTGGCTACAGAAGAAGCCATTTGATAAACCTCCAGACCAGATTTGCCAGCATGCTTTGCCATTACTGCAAGTATTGCATTTGCAACCATATCTACTGGGACCTGTGTAGAAAAATATTTGTCAATACAATTTAATAAAACACTGTTAAAGCTGTGTGTTTGATACTTACGATATCAAGAGTCACATTTGGATCAGCAATCAGGGCAGAGAGCTGGCCTTTTGCATAGTAAGCAATTATTGGATCCACCATTCTGCATCAATTGAATTATTCTATGAGGTTTAGTCCACAACTACAAAACTGTTTAAAGCATTATAAAACTATCATTAAATCTGAAAAAAAACAATATCTTAATGAAGTAGGATGATTGGGAAAATATTAATTTATAAGTAGTAGCTTGCAGAGGAGAGGCCCAATAGGATATTTATGTTCTATTGCTACCAAAGTCATTTATCTATGCAGCTTCTACATTGATGAAGAAAAAACCAACAAACAAAGAAGGGTTCATGATGAACTGGTCTGAAGAGCATAAATGCCTTCAGGGCCTTCTACTAACCAAGCAAAAAAATTAAGATCCCAGACTGATAGAAGAGCAGAAAAAAAAAATCCAGAAAAGATTGCCAAGTATATTTGAACTTGAATAATTTAATATATAAAAAATTTAATTAAAAGAAATAAATTTGTATTTTAAAATTAAATACTTTTAAACATTTTAGCCCAAATTGACAGATGTCACTAACACTCGTTCTTACAAATTATCTTCAAAGACACTTTGACAGGTACCAGAAACTAGTCTTTGGCTAGTATATACTTGATACATTCATTAAGTTTAAGACTGTTCTTACCTAAGGCCTTCTATCCATCCAGGAAATGGATCACTGTAGGTTCCTTCAATCACACTAGGTCTAACAATAGCGAATGAGATTTCTCCTCTGTTATGATCTAAAAACATTTCTCCCATTGCCTTACTAAACACATAAACATCATTCCATCCATGATATGCTCTTGCCTTGCACAGTTTATCAGGTAAAATATATTTATTAAAATTTTGAGACTATTTCTACTTTCTCGTTTTCAAAATTTAACTTCTTGACATCTTTTAAGGATAAATTGGATCGTAGAGTATGAAGATTGAAAATATAACATAACAAAATAAGGAGGAGCTCAGAAATTCATTGTGTACCTTTCCAAAGCCATGACTTTCATTGTTTGGGAGATGCCATCCTCATTTGGAGCTTTAAAGCTTTTGGATTCTAACATTCTGGTGAGAGTGAGAATTATTTTGGCTAATTCAAATTCATTTAGAATGTTCAAAGCTGGAGCATCTTCTAGCCCTTTGGCTAGGTTTTCTCCCATCTTGAATGGTTTTTCGACTATTCTACCTTCTCTTTGCCCATTGACATATGGTGCAGGTTAAGAAAACTTAAGCAGTGTCATGTTCAGAATGTAATAATGTGTTGATTCCATTAATTACTAAGTTTACAGGTAATATATGATATAAAGGGTACCTGTTGATACATGCAGAAAGAGCTGTAGCTTTCTGCAACTTCTTCCAAACTCCATGAGGCGAGATGGTCCTTTTGTATTAGTCTCCAAAGCAACATCATACCTAAATAGTAAATATACATGGCAGGATGGTAATTAGATTTTTTACCCTCACAATTTGAAAATGGATTTTGTTATCCTTAAACAATGTTTTATATTCCTTAAAATCTAAGGAAAAAATAAAAAGAAAACTAGACGCAATGAACCATTCATTGCCAAGAAAGATAAGTTTTTGTGAACCACTACTCATGAAATATGGATCAATGAGTTTGATTCTACACGGTTGAATCCTGATAACAATATCAAGAGAGAAAACTGCCCAACAAGACGGACTCAGGTGATTAAATCAAATGCACTTCAGTTCATCTAAGATTCCTGCATTATTTATACTTTATTTAAACATATCTAAATCACTCTTCTCTTTTAATTATGAATTGATCTCAATTGAAAAATATACAGTTAAAATAAAAACAATCATTTCAATTATAATTAATAACTATTTTAATTCAATGTTACTTATCTTAACAGTTTGACAGTTTCCAGTTTTGTCAGTTACAGACTTGGAATGTTTAATTTCTGAAGTTAAAACCAGTTTAAACAAATAATATTCAAAACTTGTTTTTCTTCATAGTCGTTCACATTTGGAATCTGACTTATTGCTCTCATTAAGCTGTTCCCCAGAAAAAAACTCCTAACCCTTGAGCGTCAGGATTTATGAACCATAATTTATGTCAGAATATCAGCTGTTGACCACAGGCAAAGAAAAAAACATTCTACTTGATATAGGGGAGAGGACAATTTGCTGTGTTAAATGCATCAAAAGATCAGACAACTAACCTTTAGTGCGTCTTGTTGTCAACTTTGCGTTGCACGCCAGGGGTTTTCGCATAGTGGTCAGGGCGGGCAGGTGTGCGCCGACACAGCCCTATATGCGGCCGCTCTTGTTTCGTCCATGCCTCAAACGTGGTGAAGATCGCCGCGGTGAAGACGACGGCGATGGTGAGCTGTGTGCACTGCTTGACAGCCGGTTGAGTGCATGCATTTCTGCATCTTCTTTCTTTATGCATTTAATTCCATTTTCTCAGTCCTTAAAATGTAGGTGGAAATCTCTATTGTTTTCTTTGCATTTAACTTCGTTGTCGCCTGAAACCTTTCAAGATCTTAATATCGCTTACAATCTCTCATAATCAATTATTGTTTTCTGGTTGAATTTACATAATGTTTCGCCTCGCAGCATCCAAAAAAAAATTAATATCACTAAAAAATAATTTCAAAATCTTTATTGTTTTCTCCGAAATTCAATTCCGTTTACTCCGGGCAGAAAGCATGCCTATAAAAATTATATAAACTTAATCTTCTTGTGCATTTAACGCCACTTTCTTCACAGAAACCTTTAGACATGACCATGCCTCAGAACATCTTGAAACCTCTCAAGTTTTTGCCATCTTATAGTACATTAAACGCTGTTTCCTTTGATTTTAACGCTAACTTTATCGATCTCAGCACCAACAAGACCTTTAAACCACACAAATCTCTCACAAATTTTCTTGTTTTCTTCGGCTTTTACTTATTAAAAACAACCTTCAACTCCTACTTCAAGTTTTCTCGAATATTATCTTTTTCCTCGGGGAGTCAGGTGGGCTTCTACTTAAAATCTGTTAATTTCTCATTGTCTTCGGTTCTTACAGAAAATCTCAAACTTTTTCAGCATTTACTTCAAAAATTTCGAATATTTTTCATTTTATTAAGTGTTTTGCTTAAAATCTCTTAAATCCTATCTCCATTTCCTCTGCTATTAATCTCATCGATTTCTACATATATTTAACATTTGCTTTTTCAATAATTTTTAATAATAAGTCACAATTTTCTTAATTAAATTAATTATTACTTAATCAAATACATGTATTTAATTAGCCTATGCATAAAGAAAATTATTTTATTTTGTTAATATATAAAGAATCTCATGAATTTGATACAAGTTAATTAGTTTATTTTATAGTAGGTGTGTGTAACATCCACTACTAACCATCTATAGGAGGAATAATCCTACCCCTTCTACCTCTCCAAGACTCCATCCTGCTACCTGTGCACGAGGAGCTAATGGAGTGGGGTTCTTTGAGATGAATATATAAGCTCGCTTCTCTCAATCGATATCGACCCCTCCTATCCCATGAATTCAAACAAGTCCTTTCATAGCCAAATGAATCAGGAAGTATGAGTTCTTATATAAGTCAAAACTCTTCCAAATTTGTCCTCCTGCCATCCTCGCAAGAGGAGGAGCCCCACCAGGAGGAGATATCCATCTAGCAAGATAGTTGCAAAATCACTATTCCTAATGAGTTTATTCCATTATCAAGTGGCTAGTTTGGGGGCCCCATGGGATCCATGTCAACATCCGGATCCGCCATGGGTGGCTCCAATCCCTTCATGAACAACTCTTTCTCTAGCCAAGAACCATTCTTATTACGCATTCAACTCCCCACACTCTGAACGATAGGAACAAGGGTTTGATAAAACACTCAACCATCCATGAGGGAGAGGGGAGGAGCGGATACAGATGATTAGGGGTGAAGGGCTAGCACTCTGGGAGAGGTATTTAAGGAAACACTCAACTAATGAACTACCTCTTAGAATAGTAGGGGCCCACCCACCTTGGAACTAATTCTTCCCACCCAACTACTCATCCCACCTGAAGGTGGGTGGAAGGATATAGTTGATTCACTAGGGTTTGGTGTCGAACCTTGGAAGATAAATGGCTAGAACCCTAGGATAGTCATAGAAGCCCAACCACCCAATCTATATCCGCCAACCCACCCCAACCCTCAAGAACTTTAGTGGCCTAGCCCAATTTTCCCCCTACTCACCAATGGATTAATTGCTCATAGAATAGTAGGGGTTGGGTGGGAGCAAGATAAAGTGGGCCCATGGGGATGGGTCAAAGGACCCCTTCTATCTCCCCCCAGCCACCTTCTTGGTAGTTTTGGGATATTAGGTTGTTGATTAGCAAGCGATAAATAGCTCACTAATGGAGGTGTGGTACATTTTGTTGTATGCCTCTTTGGCTATGTTCTAAACCCCTACCCTAGTTATGGTTGGTTAGGGGGTGGTTTCTAGAAGGTAGGGTTGGTACACTCCTTGGTTGCCCCTCTAGCAGCTTTGCTTGGGTCCCTATGTGCACTTCGACCTATGTGGTTGAGGGTGGGGTTGTCTATAGAATTGAGGTTTTCTAATAAACCCACCCACCCTACCTCTTATGTGGTTTTGTAGCTTGGAGTTTCACCCCTACTATCTATAGGGCCCTACTTATCATGGTGTTAGCCTTGCATGCCTTCTAGAGTTGGTGGACTTCCCGCTATGTATGTGGTAAAAAGTGGTTCTATTTTCCTACCCATTTCATTGATAGATTGTTTCCATATGGATACATCTGGTGGAAGGATATAGGAATATTCAACAAAAATTGTCCAAAAATGAAGGGTCTCAGGGAACTATAATCCCCACACAACCCAGAGATAGAGTGGGGAGGGGTGGTGTAGAAGGGTCTATCTAGATAGCGTTTGAATTATCAACTTCTATAGATCGATGATGTGATTTTAGAGATCGATGATACGCTTCTAGCTCTCAATTATCGAAGATAAGGGTAAGGGACCGGTGGTGGGTAGGGCAATGTTGAGCAAGGGGTCCACGTTAGCAGCATCCATACCGACAATTTTTTTTACCAATCCCTTAACAATCCACATGGAAACTCAAAAAAGTTTAATAGGGAGAAATTTGTGTACGTTTTTGAACTTTTTTAGACCATTTTTCAAAATCCACAAAATTCGAGCCCAAATTTTGCATCGATTGATGGTGGACACTTGTTATTCACTTCATGGTTTTCTGCCATGCTAGTACTGGGTCACTTAACTCCCATTAACTATGCATTTAATTCCCAACATTCCTCTATCGTCAGCCTTTTCCCTACCACCTTGGCATGTGTTTCATTTGCTATCTCTTGTGTTAGCTTCACATCTGTGTCATTCATGGTATCATTTTGTACTTTAAGTCATTTCTTGCAAGACTAGTGTTGGTTTGGCTTGAGGCCAACGGTGGTGAGGGTATGGATGAGTAGTAGTGATACCCACTTTGCAATTTCTATGTTTTTAAACACCTCCATTTCCAAAAGGAAAAACTTGTAACTTTTGTTAAGGCAAGTGAGGTTGTGTCCCAACCTTACAACAAAAAAATCTATCCATTTCAATATTTTTTTTCAAATTTACTTGCATTTTTTTCTATAAATAGCTTTTGAAGCAAGTTATGATATGCTTGAATCTTGAAGCTTTCTTGCAGCTATATTATGGCCACTTGTGTGTGTATATATATTTATACAAATATATATATGTGTAAATATACATATATTTATATATCTATATACAGATATATACACACAAAGACGGTGAAGAAATGATATTTGTAACAATATTGCACCTATATTATGGTCAACTGTGTGTATATGCATGTATACACATACATATATGCATTTATATGGCCAACTGTGTGTATATGTGTGTATACACAAATATATATGCATATATATTTGTGTATGTACATGTATATACACATAGTCAACCATAATATAGGATTGTTTTTCTATTTCTATACCTCTGCAATTTGTATATGTATACTGGGAGTATTTTAAGTTATTATACACTTCACTATTAAGGGTTTCTTGAAGCTATATTATGGCCAACTATGTATATCTAAATACATACATATATATATGTGTGTGTGTATATACACACAATCGGTCAAAAAATAATAGTAAATGCATACTGCATTCTCTGTAAACAACGTATGCAACTGTCCCTATTACGGGTATCATGTACCTATCTTTTGGTTGACTGTGTGTATATATATACATACTATTAATGGGTTTCGTCAGGTAGACTATTAAGGGTTTCATGCACCTATAGTTTGGCCAACTGTGTCCTCCACTACCGTGAACCCCTTGCCCAACAATACCTGCTCCCCCATTGTCCTCTTAGCCCTGTCCATAGTAGATTCACCTCTGCTAGTATAGTCAAATTTTTCTTAACATTTTGCATGCATAATTTATAGGATTTTCCTCCTAAAATTATGCATTTTCCTCCTAAATTTGGTAATCATTTTAGTTATCTAAATTTACATCATTTTAATATTATAAATAGCATATTAATATTATATATAACATATTAGTAGTATAATAATATTATAATATTATGTGTGTATCATATACACGCATACATAATTTATTATGTATGTATGTGTGTATATGATACATACATACATATGTCAATTCATGTGTATGTGTGTATGTATGGAAAATTATTATGTATGTATGTATTGTATATAATACTTACATACATACATGCATATGCATGTATGTATTGTATGTAATACATACATACATACATACATACATACATACATACATATGCACATAGAGCCACTTTCACAGGCACATAGACACATATTAGGCCACTTTCACAGACACATAGACACATATTAGGCCACTTTAACACACATAGACATACTTGGCCAAAAGATAGCTGCATGACTCCCTCACTTATGGATTGTATGATAATGTTCCAGTACTATCAATATAAATATGCAACTTGCAAACTTACATACACATATGGCAAAGATATAGAAATTGATGTTTCATATAGCCTTGTTCATTTACATTTAAATGAATTCAATGTATAATTTAATTTATAATCAATTACTTTCACAACTATGACAATGTTATTTCAATTGATATCAAAATGTTGGTTGAAGTTATATATAAGTATCATAATGTTGTATCACAAAGGAGCTCCAAATATTAGTAACATTTGGTTGTTTCAAGCTATATATAAATATCATAATGTTGTATCAAAAAATGGCTCCAAATATTTAGTAGTATCATTTTGTTGATCCATCTTACATGAATGAATTTGTTGTTTCAGTTTGTATCAATCTTTTATTTGTAAGAGTCGGAATTGGGGATGTGATAGTATAACATGTGTTGCTTGTTTCATTGCACACACACCCTTGATCATTTGCAATCTACTCAATTAGATCTATGAATTTGTTGTTTTAGTTTGTACCATTCTCTTAATTGTAAGAGTTAGAATTGGGGATGTGATAGTATAACATGCATTGCTTATTCATTGCACACACACCCTTGATCATTTGTAATCTACTCAATTAGATGCATGGTTAGTTTTATCTTCAATTAAACTCACTCTTACATGTATGAATTTGTTGTTTCAGTTCGTATCATTCTCTTAATTGTAAGAGTTAGACTTGGGGATATGATAGTATAATATGCATTGTTTTTTCATTGCACACACACCCTTGATCATTTGCAATCAACTCAATTATATACATGGTTAGTTTGTTCTTCAATTACACTTAATCTTACATGTATGAATTTTTTGTTTTAGTTTGTATCATTCTCTTAATTGTAAGAGTTAGAATTGGGGATATGATAGTATAACATGCATTTTTTGTTTCATTGGACACACACCCTTGATCATTTGCAATCAATTCAATTAGATGCATGGTTAGTTTGTTCTTCAATTACACTCAATCTTACATGTATGAATTTGTTGTTTCAATTTGTATCATTCTCTTAATCGTAAGAGTTATAATTAGGGATATGATAGTATAACATGCATTTTTTGTTTCATTGCACACACACCCTTGATCATTTGCAATCAATTCAATTAGATGCATGGTTAGTTTGTTCTTCAATTACACTCACTCTTACATGTATGAATTTTTTGTTCAATTTGTATCATTCTTTTAATTCTAAGAGTTAGAATTGGGGATATGATAGTATAACATGCACTTTTGGTTTCATTACACACACGTGCCCTTGATCATTTCTAATCAACTCAATTATATGCATGGTTAGTTTGTTCTTCAATTACACTCACTCTTACATGTATGAATTTGTGATATGATAGTATAACATGCATTTAGGGGATTTGGTTTTCTGAAGGGCTTTCAAGGTAAGCTATGTTGCAATTCACAATTCAAAGGGAATTGTGGACAACTAAAACATAGATTACCATTAGAAGGTCGTTTGAAATATCAATTCTCCCTAAAGAATTGCTGAAATGAGATAATTAACAATAATCAAACGTGGTTTTTTAATTCTCCCTTTGTTCCACTATGTTGTAGTCTACCATTTAAAGTGAATTAGATGACTGCTACAACATAGTTTAACACTATCGAAAACCCCAAAAAACTACATCTAATTATTGCATTCATTTGTATTAGATTTATGGTTTGTTTGTTCTTCAATTACACTCACATGTTTGAATATGATGTTTCACTTTGTTTGTTATTTGTATGTACATACATTCATATATATAATCAATTAGCATGATCACCTAAGGGTTATAAGAGTTAGAATTTGGGATATATGGTAGTTTAACATGCATTGCTTGTTTCATTACACACATATCCTTGTTTGTTTACATATATAACTTGTAAGAGCAATATGATGCAAATATTTATACCCCTGTCTGATAGGGGTGTACGATATGTACCCATTATTAGCCCCTCTCCCTTATAGCTAACTGTGATAATGGTTGACTCCTACTTCTATTATAAGCATTTTTGAAACAACATTATGAAATTTATATATAACTTCAAATAGCACTATGGTACAAATATTTCCAACACATTCTGATATAGCATTAGGAAATGTATATATAACTTCAAACAGTAGTATGGTAGAAATATTTCCAACACTTTCTAATACAACATTATGAAATTTATATATAACTTCAAACAACAGTGTGGTAGAAATATTTCCAAGCCTTTCTGATACAACATATTGAAATTTCTATATAACTTCAAACAGATGTATGGTACAAACATTTCCAACCCTTTCTAATACAACATTATGATAAATATATGTGCATATATATATATATGTGTGTGTGTGTGTGTGTGTGTGTGTGTGTGTGTGTGTGTGTGTGTGTGTGTGTGTGTGTGTGGATATATATATGTATATGTATATATATGTATATGTATATGTATTTATGTATATGTATATATGTATATGTATGTGTATATATATGTGTGTGTATACATAGCTATATATTGCAGAGATAGACAGATACATAAGTTTCCTATAGTCTTCTTTATTTACATTCAACTTAACTAGATGTATTCTTTGTTGGTTCTTCAATTATAGTGACTCTAACAATCAGTGACTGCAAGATGTAGGAATATGTTGTTTGTATTCATATCATACTATTGTTTCAAGTTACAAACCTTCAAAACAATCCCAACAATACTGTTAAAAACCTTCAAAACAATCACAACAAAACTATTTGCAATCTAACTATTAGTTAGAAAATTACATTGGTTGGAAATTTTCAAAACAATCACAACAAAATTGTTCTTACTTAGCATTCAAGTAAAAAAACTTGGAAAACTAAAATCTAAATAGAAGTTATCTTTTGTGCTTTTTGTGGCCTATGAACAAGTAGAACTCCAACTTTGAACTGGTTGGGTAATATTTGGGGTAGGTGAGCGTGGATAGGACTCTAAATGAGTAGGACTGCAACTTTGAAATGGTTGGCTAATACTAGGGGTAGGTGAGGGTGGACAATATTAGGGGCATTGAATTGACACAAAGTCTATGAATATCCTATGACATTCAGGCAAGGGATTTAGAGGGTTGTTGAGTTGCCTCTCCCTTGTTGCCTCTTTTCTAGTCCTCTCCAATTCTTTTTCTTTTTTTGCAGCTTCCCTTTCAATCTTTCGTTGCTCCCTTTTCTACTCCCTCTCCTTTTGCAATTCTCTTTCAACCTTTGCTAGTACTCGTTCTCTTTTAATTCACAATTGTTCCTTCAACTCCTTTGTCACAATTCTTTCTATCTTGCATTGTTCAATTTGTTCCTTCTTCATGTCTTTCAATAGTTGAATTTCCTTATTCCTCTCCTCTTGCCCATTTAGCAACACCATGTAGTCATCACTGGTGAGGAGTTGGAATCCTCTTGGAAGTTTAATCCCATGGCCAGCTACCTGATTGGACTTGTCTTTGACTACATGAACAAGTAGGTTCAAGAATTGGGAGAGGTGTGAAGTTGTTTGGCCTCCCAATGGCTCCATTGAATCCTCATAATTTATTTCCTACACTTGACTAGCTGTTTTGTCCAATTTGTCTCCTAACTTCTCAACTTGACTGTCTCCCCAATCAGCATAAAAATGAACTAAGCTATTTGGGCCCATGGTGTGAGGTGGAGAAGGCACTGTAAGACTTTGATCTAGCTCCACATGCAAATTAATTCCAAGAGTTATAGCACCCTCTAACAACCACGAGTGCTCCTCAGGTGGACTCGATAGGGAAAGAGAGATGTCTACAATAGTATTTTTCTCTCCCAAAACTGGTGTTGGTGGTGGATAGTGTTGGTCACCCAAACCCGGTGTTCCACTTGGTGATTGGTTGTTTGAAAAACTTGAAGTTTGTGGTGGACTTTGGTGGTTTGCACATTCGGCTACTTCAAGTGGACCTTTGTTAATTTGCAAGTTTTGTTGTTCCATCTATATAGTCAGCCTCAGTTTGTGGCAAACCATTGCTAGATAGATTAAGAATGTTTTCAGCAGCAAATGCTTCCTCGAGGGAAAAAAAATTGAAATGTCTCACTAGGCCTCATGATGTCCATCAATGCATATGGATTAAGAGGCCAAATACATGTCCTTTTGAACCCAAATTTTATGTTGCTAATTATCAATGCCTTCTCAAAAGCAAGGCTACCAAGTGTAGTCGATTCTGCCCTTCTAATCTTTAAATTTGGATGTCTGGTACTCCATGCTACTCTTTCCCTTTTAAAATGTGATTTGAAAGAGGCAAATACACTCACATCAAGTGGCGGCAACCTATGTGATGTGTGGGTTGGTAGGGTAAGCAAGTCAATGCCCAATGCCCTTGCTTTGAAAATGGTAGAAAATGCTACGTGACTACCATGGCCATCAAATATGAGGAGGTGTTTATGGCTGGGCGAGCAACCCCCAAGTACTTGCATAGAAAAATGTTCTATCCATCTCACAAATAGATCTTTCATCATCCATGCATGAGGTTGAACAACCATACATGCTCCAAGCTCACAATTGATTATGTAGTTTTGGATGTGATTTTTTCTTTTAAACAAATAAAAGCCTAGAATTTTTTAATCGAGAACATTTGCACAAGCCAAAATTGTGATCCACTCATGGCTCTTCGGGATAATATACAAAACACTCCTACTGCCCTTTTTCGCAAGCACCCTCATTGTACCATTCTTCTCAACTTGTAGTCCAGTCTCATCGCAGTTCTAAATCCTTTGTGGCCCATAATTTATGGTTGTGTATGCCTTCTCCAATGTTTCATAGAATGCAACCACAACTGTAGACCTGAGATTGACAACACAGTCTCTATCTTGCCCTTAGGTTGTCCTCAAACACGGACTAGAATGCCTTCTTTTGAACCCCATCCACCAAGACTTACTGGGAAGTCCATCTTTGAAGGGATTAGGCCTTAATTGGCATATTTGGGACAATTCAAATTTTAGATTCACATTCTCCAAACCATGGCCAACAACAACCGTCTCCTTGCACCATTCCACGACCTTTGCCTCTTCGTCATCATTTAGGACTATTGGGGGCCCTTTTCTTTTTGTTGTGGTAACACCACTCAGCTAAGTCAATAATGTGGTAGTTGGAAGACCCCACTTTTTGGCTACCCCTCTTGTTGACATGCCATTGACTTCAACATCTTCAATGGCGTGTTCCATGTCAATTGTGGTCCATTCCCACTACACTACAAACTTTTTAGTTGTTACAATTGCCCGTTTACTTGGACTATAGGTTCAGTTGGTTACTGAACAAGAATTACTTCATCCTCATCACTGCTTGGCAGACCCATAGGTTCGATCGATTGTTGAATAGGAACTACGTCATTATCATCGCTATGTGGAAACCTCACACCTCTCTTATAGTGTGCAGGCACAATTGTCCACCTTCACTTTGTTATAGCTCGTGTGGTTCTTGTTGTCGCTTTATTCTTCCTCTACATTGAGCTAAGTGTAATATTAGTAAATAGAATACACATCCCCAATTTTAACTCTTACAATTAAAAGAATGATACAAACTATAACAACAAATTCATACATGTAATAGTGAGTGTAATTGAAGAAAAAAACTAACCATGTATCTAATTGAGTTGATTGCAAATGATCAAGGGTATGTGTGCAATGAAACAAGCAATGCATGATATACTACCATATCAATTCTAACTCTTATAAATCCTTGGGTGATCATGTTAAATGAAACAAGCAATGCATGTTATACTATCATATCCCCAATTCTAACTCTTATAAACCCTTGACTGATCATGTTAAATGAAACAAACAACGCATGTTATACTAATCATATCCCCAATTCTAAATCTTGTAAACCCTTGGGTAATCATGCTAACAGATTACTCTAAGTAGAACACAGTTAAGGGGTTATATATAACTTGAAACAACAGTATGATACAACTATGTTAAACCCTTCCTGAAATAGTTTAATGATACAAATATATATAAACTTGAAACAACCACATGATACAAATATATATAACTTGAAGAGCATTATGATAAAAATAAAACTTAAAACAACATTATGATATAACTTGAAACAACAGTATATTCCTAGAAAGGGTTTGGAATATTTCTATCATACTGTTGGTTCAAGTTATATAAAAATTTCATAATTCTGTGTTAGAAATGGTTAGCATACATGTTACAGTAATTGAAGAACAAACAAAACATAAATCTAATCAAGTTGAATGTAAATGAAGAAGGGTATAGGAAACTTATGTATATATCTCTGGAATATATATAATATTGAATGTAAATTAAGAAGGGTATAGGAAACTTATGTATCTATCTATCTCTAGAATATATATATATATATATAGCATATATATAAGACATATGTATACATATATATATATATATATATATATATATATATATATATATATATATATCGTATTGTTATTTCAAGCTATATATAAATGTCATAATGGCATTTCAGAAATGGTTATAACAGAAGTAGGAGTTAGCCACTATCACAATTAGCTATAAGGGAGAGGGTACGATATTTACAATCATTGTAATTGAAGAACAAACAAAGCATACATCTAATTAAGTTGAATGTAAATGAAGAAGGTTATAGGAAACTTACGTATATATATATATTGCAAAGATAGATAAATACATAAGTTGAATGTAAATGAACAAGGCTATAGGAAACTTGCGTATCTATGTATTTATGCAATATATATACGTAAGTTGAATATAATTTTGTATCAAAAGGGTTGGAAATATTTGTACCATACTGTTGTTTGAACTTTGAAGTTATATAAAAAATATCAGTATGTTGTTTCAGTAATAGGCGTTACACACACACATTGCATAAATAGATATATGCGTAAGTTGAATGTAAATGAAGAAGGCTATAGGAAACTTACATATCTATGTATCTCTCTCTCTATATATATATATATGTATATGTATATGTATATGCATATGCATATGTATATGTATATATATATGTCTGTGTGTGTGTATGTATATATGTATATGTGTATATATGTATATGTGTATATATATATGTGTATATGTGTGTATATATATGTGTGTATATATGTATATATATGTGTGTATATATATGTATATATGTGTGTGTATATATATGTAAGTTGAATATAATTTTGTATCAAAAAGGGTTGGAAATATTTGTACCATACTGTTGTTTAAACTTTGAAGTTATATAAAAAATATCAGTATGTTGTTTCAGTTATAGGCGTTACACACACACACATTGTATAGATAGATATATGCGTAAGTTGAATGTAAATGAAGAAGGCTATAGGAAATTTACATATCTATGTATCTCTCTCTCTATATATGTATATGTATATGTATATGTATATGTATATATATGTGTGTGTGTGTATATGTATATATGTGTATGTGTGTATATATGTGTGTGTATATAAAAAATATCAGTATGTTGTTTCAGTAATAGGCGTTACACACACACACATTGTATAGATAGATATATGTGTAAGTTGAATGTAAATGAAGAAGGCTATAGGAAACTTACATATCTATGTATCTCTCTCTCTCTCTATATATGTATATGTATATGTATATGTATATATATACATATATATATATGTGTGTGTATATATGTATATATGTGTATGTGTGTATATATGTGTGTATATATGTATATATATGTATATATGTGTGTATATATGTATATATGTATATATGTATAAAAGTTGAAGGAGGTGACTGCATTGCTTTGGAGGAGCTCATTGTTGATCAGGTGTCTCCAACAAAAACTTAGATATTTCAAATTGTGAATAGGTAGCTTGCATCGCACAATTGTGGTCTTTTGTATAAATAAATAAGTTGATAGAATTTGAATTAGTAGGTGCAAATGAAGAAATTTGAATTATGATAGGGAATTGATCTTGCATTGAAGGAATTAATGGTAGAAGTGATGGAATGGGTCTGTAGGAAATCTGATAGGTGATTTGAAAGGATATTTAAAAAAATTGTAATTCTAATCAATTTTAATATTTTGTTTGATTATTTTAATTTTATGCTTATTTGTAAAGTATGGATGATATAATTACATATTTTTTTGTAAAACTGTATTGTATAGTGAACCTAAGAGTTCATTTTTGTCATTTTTGCAAGTAAACTCACAAAAAGATTGGTGTATATGAACATGGTGGAACCAATAGTTTATCAAAAACTGATGAAAAATGGAACATGTTTTATTGTAATTTGTTAAAATATATTTACAACTCACTCAATTGACAATGGCTTTTGTACATGTCAACTCACTTTGAATGCAATAAAACATATATTCTTGATAAAAATATAAACCTGATTTTGGGAAGGTGGCAAACAATATTTATATTGTGGAAATAAATATATCTACTTATTCACCCAATATTAGGAAGGTGACAAATAAATAGTCTACCTATAATAAAACGTAATGTAAATTTGACATGTTCCTGTCTTATCATATTAATACAAACATTTGAATTTTTTGTTGACTCTTTTATTACTCAAAATAGGTCCTCTTCGTCATATTCTATACCAACAACACATCGCCTGCTCACGATCTGCTCGTCTCCCTTAGTGAAGGGGATGGCTAAAGCATCATCCAGAGAAAAAAGAAAGGTCTCCAATTATCCCCTTCATTATGGATTATCCGCCACAACTGACATAGCCACAACTGAGATAGGTAGATAGGGCCCCCCACTCGCAACTAAAATTCCCTCCCACCCGGGCATGTTGCATATAGAGTGTGGCGTACCTTATTAAACTGGCAGGTGTGGCGATTTCAAGATTTCGATGAAAGACCAGCCCAGGGGTGGATAGTAGGGCTCCATCCCCCATCCAATTTTTCCAAAACAGCTTTACAGTGGGTGGGATTGAAATTCTGCTATCCATCCAGGAATAGGGTTAGGTTCTTTGGCAATAGCCGATCTTCAATAACGGTTTGTTGCGGGAAAAGAAATATGCTCCCTTGTGAGGTAAGCCACCCAAACTCCCCTTAGCCCACCCCTCCTTCCCCTCCAAGAGATGGCTAGACGTCTAGGTTTTCAAATGGGTCGGGATTTTCAATACAATGGGTTGGCTTCCTCAAACCAGAGACGAGCTATAATTACTCACCGCCTGGCCTGGTATGGAGTCTTTTTCCTCTGGCGTTCTCATCCGGAGGGGAGGCCATGGGCCCAGATAGCCTGAAACATGAAATCGTGAAAGCAGACGTTTTTGGTGATGAGAATAATCAAGACCATGAATTTAAGCTTGCGGGCTGTTCGAGAAATGATGCTGAAGAATTACAAGTTGGCATCTCATCGGCAATCTGCTGTTTCTATTTCTTTGTTTTGTTAGCTTTAATTAGTGTTTCCTTTGAATGCTACGGGCATGTAAAAATCAGTCTTTCATTAGATTATTTCTGTTTTTCTCTTTAAGCTTTATTTTCTATAAACCCTTGTATTGAGCGCTGTACTTAGTTGCAGCTGGTTAAGTTTTAAATAACAATACAAAGTTATTTTTCTGATTGTTGAGAGAACTGTTGTGATCCGGTGAGAGATACTCAAAATCTATTATCACAAAAAAATTAAAATTTAATTATCACTTTTATAAATCCATTATTAATTTAAATTGGATTTTATTTTATCTTGAAGAAAATATAATCTAATTAATTTTTTAATGAAATTTAATCATTAAAATGGATCAATTCTAATCTTATCTTCTATAAATAAGTTTTCTTATATTTAAAATACAATATTCTCGATCTTATATTCCTTGCAATAAATACATCTTACATCCTGGGTCTCTTAAAAGAACATATCCCCTCAACTTATCATTAAATAAATAATCTATAAATACCCAAAACTTACAATACAATTGATGCTAATAATACATCATACAAGATAACCATCATCAATAACCTAAGTCCCTGAGAAACCTATCCAGTTCCTTTTTCCATTATCTAGGATCTCAACAATACAGGGACTGCAGGATTCATGTCTTGTTCAATGGCTTTAGGTCTTCTTTTCATCATAACATTTCAGGTCTTCTTTTCATCATAACATTTCCAAGAAGTCCCGGAATATGAATTTTCATAATGTAATCGTTCCAGTCTATGCTATTCACATCAAATCCAAATATTTCCTTTTCTTCTTGGGAGAGTTCGTGGAATAACTTGTTTGTGTTTGAGTTGTCAAATCTGAAATCAAAATAAATCCAATTCTTGTGAGATAGTGTCTTAATCCAAGAAGAACAATAAAAACAGTGAAGTAGATTTACCTCGCTCTGCAAGTAAGATATGACTGATATACCCCACCTACGTGTTTATTCACACGGGCTCTTAATTTCATAGCAATACGCTCTTGCTTTTCCATTTGTACAAAAGCGTGCCCATTTGCCTATTATCATCACACATATTTGTAATCAGAATCTAATGCATAAAATTTAACCAGCTTGGTCTAAAATGCCTTAAAAGACTTAGCGTATGTCATCGTGAATAAAAAATAAAACATTCCCCTGCAACTTACATTTAATGACATGTTTATAGCATGAGAAGAGAGATCTTCCATGTTGCCAAAAAGCTTGAGAGAATCCTTTACTTTTATTGGTTTACCCCTAAGATCAACGTAAGGATTGGCTTTAAAATACTGATGAAACATCCCAAAAAGTTCTCCTATAAATACTGGATTGGCTACAGAAGAAGCCATTTGATAAACCTCCAGACCAGATTTGCCAGCATGCTTTGCCATTACTGCAAGTATTGCATTTGCAACCATATCTACTGGGACCTGTGTAGAAAAATGTTTGTCAATACAATTTAATAGAACACTGTTAAAGCTGTGTGTTTGATACTTACGATATCAAGAGTCACATTTGGATCAGCAATCAGGGCAGAGAGCTGGCCTTTTGCATAGTAAGCAATTATTGGATCCACCATTCTGCATCAATTGAATTATTGTATGAGGTTTAGTCCACAACTACAAAACTGTTTAGAGTATTATAAAACTATCATTAAATCTGAAAAAAAACAATATCTTAATATGAAGTAGGATGATTGGGAAATTATTAATTTATTAGTAGCTTACAGAGGAGAGGCCCATTAGGATATTTATGTTCTATTGCTACCAAAGTCATTTATCTATGCAGCTTTTACATTGATGAAGAAAGAACCAACCAACAAAGGGTTCATGATGAACTGGTCTGAAGAGCATAAATGCCTTCAAGGCCTTCTACTAACCAAGCAAAAAAAAAAATTAGGATCCCAGACTGATAGAGGAGCAGAAAAATAAAGAATCCAGAAAAGATTGCCAAGTATATTTGAACTTGAATAATTTAATATATAAAAAATTTAATAAAAACAAATAAATTTGTATTTTAAAATTAAATACTTTTAAACAATTTAGCCCAAATTGACAGATGGCACAAACAATTTTGATTTGTTTTTACAAATTATCTTCAAAGACACTTTTGACAGGTACCAGAAACTAGTCTTTGGCTAGTATATACTTGATACATTCATGAAGTTTAAGACTGTTCTTACCTAAGGCCTTCTATCCATCCAGGAAATGGATCACTGTAGGTTCCTTCAATCACACTAGGTCTAACAATAGCCAATGGGATTTCTCCTCTGTTATGGTCTAAAAACATTTCTCCCATTGCCTTGCTAAACACATAAACGTCCTTCCATCCATATGTTCTTGCCCTGCACAGTTTATCAGGTAAAATATATTTATTAAAATTTAAAGAATATTTCTAATTTTTGGTTTTCAAAACTAACTTCTAGGCACCTCTTTAAGGATAAATTGGATCATAGAATATGAAGATTGATAACATAATAAAACAAAATAAGGAGGAGCTCATTCATTGTGTACCTTTCCAAAGCCATGACTTTCATTGTTTGGGAGATGCCATCCTCATTTGGATTTTTAAAGCTTTTGGATTCTAACATTCTGGTGAGAATTATTTTGGCTAATTCAAATTCATTTAGAATGTTCAAAGCTGGAGCATCTTCTAGCCCTTTGGCTAGGTTTTCTCCCATCTTGAATGGTTTTTCGACTATTCTACCTTCTCTTTGCCCATTGACATATGCTGCAGGTTAAGAAAACTTAAGCAGTGTCATGTTCAGAATGCAATAATGTGTTGATTCCATTAATTATTAAGTTTACAGGTAATATATGATATAAAGGGTACCTGTTGATACATGCAGAAAGAGCTGTAGCTTTCTGCAACTTCTTCCAAACTCCATGAGGCGAGACGGTCCTTTTGTATTAGTCTCCAAAGCAACATCATACCTAAATAGTAAATATACATGGCAGTATGGTAATTAGAATTTTTACCCTCACAGTTTGAAAATGGATTTTGTTATTCCATGGCCTTAAACAATGTTTTATTTTCCTTAAATCAAAGGAAAAAATAAATAGAAAATTAGATACAAGTAAACCATTCATTATCATGAGAGATGGGTTCTTGTAAACCACTACTTATGAAACATGGATCAGTGAGTTTGACTCATAAAACTACACGGTTGAATCCTGACAACAATATCACAGAGAGAAAATTGCCCAACAAGACAAACTCAGGTGGTTAAATCAAATGCACTTCAGTTCATGAAAGATTCCTGCATTATTTATGCTTTATTTAAACATATCTAAATCGCTCTTCTCTCTCAATTATGAATTGATCTCAATTGAAAAATATACACTTAAAATAAAAACAATCATATCAATTATAATTAATAACTATTTTAATTCAATGTTACTTATCTTGACAGTTTGACAGTTTCCAGTTTTGTCAGTCGCGGACTTGGAATGTTTAATTTCTGAAGTTAAACCAGTTTAAACAAATAATATTCAAAAATTACTTTTCTTCATAGTCGTTCACATTTGGAATCTGACTTATTGCTCTCATTAAGCTGTTCCCCAAAAAAAAACTCCTAACCCTTGAGCGTCAGGATTTATGAACTATAATTTATGTCAGAATATCAGCTGTTGACCACAGACAAAGTAAAAAACATTCTACTTGATATATGTTGTATTTCCATTGGCAATTTGCTGTGTTAAATGCATCAAAAGATCAGACAACTAACCTTTAGTGCGTCTTGTTGTCAACTTTGCGTTGCACGCCAGGGGTTTTCGCATAGTCGTCAGGGCGGGCAGGTGTGCGCCGACACAGCCCTACATGCGGCCTCTCTTGTTTCGTCCATGCCTCAAACGTGGTGAAGATCGCCGCGGTGAAGACGACGGCGATGGTGTGATGTGTGCACCGCTTGACAGCTGGTTGAGTGCATGCATTTCTGCATCTTCTTTCTTTATGCATTTAATTCCATTTTCTCAGTCCTTAAAATGTAAGTGGAAATCTCTATTGTTTTCTTTGCATTTAACTTCGTTGTCGCCTGAAACCTTTCAAGATCTTAATATCGCTTACAATCTCTAATAATCAATTATTGTTTTCTGGTTGAATTTACATAATGTTTCGCCTCGCAGCATCCAAAAAAAAATTAATATCACTAAAAAATAATTTCAAAATCTTTATTGTTTTATCCGAATTTCAATTCCATTTACTCCGGCAGAAAGCATGCCTATAAACAATATATAAACTTAATCTTCTTGTGCATTTAACGCCACTTTCTTCACAGATACCTTTAGACATGACCATGCCTCAGAACATCTTGAAACCTCTCAAGTTTTTGCCATCTTATACATTAAACGCTGTTTCCTTTGATTTTAACGCTAACTTTATCGATCTCAGCACCAACAAGACCTTTAAACCACACAAATCTCTCACAAATTTTCTTGTTTTCTTCGGCTTTTACTTATTTAAAACAACCTTCAACTCCTACTTCAAGTTTTCTCGAATATTATCTTTTTCCTGGGGGAGTCAGGTGGGCTTCTACTTAAAATCTGTTAATTTCTCATTGTCTTCGGTTCTTACAGAAAATCTCAAACTTTTTCAGCATTTACTTCAAAAATTTCGAATCTTTTTCATTTTATAAAGTGTTTTGCTTAAAATCTTTTAAATCCTATCTCCATTTCCTCTGCTATTAATCTCATCGATTTGTTCTGTTTTAAAACCTCTAAAAAAATCATTTTTATTGTTATATTATGAATTTAGACGCCGCAGGGTTCGCTTGGTGACCGGCTGTAATTAAAAACATTGTTTTCAATCAAATATTTTTTTATTTTTTTCTGACAAGGCAGAATCCAAATTATTCTAGACTGCAGTTGATATCTACAGTTCTATTAGAATAAGACAGTTTAATCTTTATTATATGTTTTCTGAAGAAAGAATTTTATGTATTTTTTATAAATATAACAAATATAAAAATACAAGATTTTTGAATTTGACTGTGTAAACTTTTTTAAACATAAATGATGTATCATCCTCAATTCTATTAGAATAAGACAGTTTAATCTTTATTATATATTTTCTGAAGAAAGAATTTGATGTATCTTTTATAAATATAACAAATATAAAAATACAAGATTTTTGAATTTGACTGTGTAAACTTTTTTAAACATAAATGATGCATCATCCTCAATGATCAGGATGAGATTGAGCTAAAGTGAAGCTTAAGATCTCTCAAAGCTATAATACACCATGTCATATCCCAAAAAAACCTAAAGAACGTCTAATATTTATTGCAGGTCAGAGATCAACAACTTACCTGGTATCAAATGAAGTAACAGCTGCAGAATTCAAAATTATATCTACATGGCCCGCAAGCTTATCCGCCACATCGACTGGAATTCCTAGATTGTCCAATGAAACATCGCCAGCAATGGGAACAAGTTTAGTCAGTACAAACTCCTCATACTGCCCTCCATGAATGCCTCTTAAATGTCTGAATAACTCCGAACGTACAATCTGTCAAAGAAGAACACCCAAACATAATAGATTAGATAGGTAGTCCATTAGATATGTTAATATATAATATTAAATTGTTTATAGAATCAACTGTGGAAAATTGATGTTGGTCAGATTATCAAATGCAGTAGTGATCATTTGAACGTGTTGCTCCATACCTATGCATAGATATCCCAGTAATTATACACACTAGTCACCAAAAAAGCTACAACTCCTCTAAATATATTCCTCTAATAAAGATGTCAACCAATACCTACTTCATCCTTCAGCCTGTGCTAGTCGTCTTTTCTCTTTCAATGTGCGCATTTGTTTATGGAATTTTCTTCACTAGAAATTATGAAAAGGAATAAACTCACACACCAACATTTTTTCCTGTTCTTTCATTTTACATAGATAGTCATAAGCAGAATGCAAATCAAAGCTTACTTCATTCTTCATCCTTTGAAATGCAGCCTCTGAATCCTTAGCCTTGATAAGCAAGAACAGTTTTCCAACTTGAGGCTGTGTCCTTAGTATTTTCTCAATAACCACTGCAAATGACCAAATCCAGATTTAGATTTATCTGAAACGGAGCACATCCTTTTAACACCAAAAACAAAGACAAAAATCTCTATGGAAACAAATCCATTTTATAGAGAAGGCATCAATGCAACATCGTCACACCAGAAACAACTTTTTATTCCACTAAAGCAAATTTAAACAAGATGGGCTGAAAAACTGGCCTCTTCTTTCTTTTCTTTTATAGATGCTTTGATTAGAATTAATCCAAAGTTCAACTCTATTTAGCATAGTTTTATATGCATCAATTTTAGATCCAAACCCAGTTGGTGCAAACAAAAGACACTGCATCCTAGTTCTATAAAATCTTGGTATTACCAGATAAAACATAGTTGATCTCATATTAAACAAGCAGAAGTTTTGAATACCTTTTGCAAGGAAGCCTGTTGCTCCAGTGACTAGAATGTTTTTGTCCTTGAGAAAATCAAGGATACCCAGCCCCTTGTACAATGAGTGCTCCTCCTCCTTCACTGATCTATTTCTTTCTTTGATAGCCATGTGAGAATTTGTAGCTCTAGTTGCAAGGCAGCTCACTGAATTTCTTCTTTGCTGATATAAACGTAGAGAATGCCTAGAAAAGTGAGTGCCATGCTTGGAGAGCTTATGCTCTAAACAGGGCCTCTTAGAAGAGGAGTTTAAAGAAGAAGAATTTTGATAAAGCAACTTCAAAGCTTCCATATTGATTAATATTCGTCGTATGTATTCGAGACAAAGGAATAAGAATATATATAACATTTTCAGTTAAGCTGGGTATGAGAACAGTACTGCAATATTTTTAATGTTCTCAACTGTAAATTAAAAAGTGGTGCAATGAGTTTATTAAGCTTGGTCAGATTACGACATGACTACCTTAAGAGTGCAACTATTTTGCTGGCGTGCAATGAATTGATTTGAAGATTTTTCTTTTCAAGGAATAGATTCCAACAGCTTTAGGTCAAAGGAGTAAATGATCTGAGACGCCAGTACACACGGATCAATTGTATATATAATTCGAGGTTGACAGTAAGTTTCATTCAGCTACCTATTGGTAGTTTCTATTAACTTTCTTTAATATAAGGAAGAAAAAATTATATATAATCTTCGGGTAATATTAATTTAGATATAGTAAAACGGTAATTTATTAAAAAGCTTAGATTTAAAAATGAATTTTGTTATTAAAGTAATTGAAGAGAAATTAGATGTTTATTGATTTTAGATTGGTGGGAGTTTGATTTTGTCATTGATTATATGTTGTGATAGAAAATATTGTTGGCAAAACAAGGACAAACAATTGAAAGCGGGTGTGAATCACTAGTTACAGAAATTTAAACTTTTCCAACTTATCTCAACTTTAATCTCAGATCTAATGAATAAGCAATTAACCACAAGTAATTAACGCATCAGAGAGACAAAGAACATCAAGATTTTTTACGTGGAAATCCTATTAGGGGAAAAACCACGGTGAATGTTAATCCACAAGATTATACTCTGTTAAAAGTATAATGAGAAATAATAAGGGGAATGCACATGCATTCGGGCACACTGTCTAGAGCTCATTGCTCAAATACAAAAGAGGCTCATTACCCAACAAAATAGGATTCAAAATCTAGAGGATATGAACTGAGAAAATAGCTTTTGCACAAGCTTGATTACAGTTCCAATTAAGCCGAACACTTCTTCACACTTTGTACAATCTTTTTCACACTCTGCTTTGCAATCAAATGATATTCACACATACACAGACAGGAGCACACGAAGCACATGCTTCACCGATGAAACAATTGTACCTACATATCTACTACATGAGATTTCATCACAACTTAGTCAACTAAGAAAATATAACATATTTGCAATGTCGTCCCAAATTTATAAATAAACTTTTAATGTGAATCCACCAAGGTCGGCCACAACATAATGGAGACCCAAATTAACATCTCCAACATAAAAAGGCTTTAGCTACTTTCACCACGAAGATTCACAACACACTACCACCAACATGTCGGCTAGGAACATGAAAAATCAAACATACGCAAGAAAAAATTCTGACCACGAGCACACCGATCAATGTGGATGTACCACAAAGATAGAGCATGATTTAGAACCATCCAAGAGCACCAAGAAACAATAAAGAAACATCCACAGCAACTGAGATTAACATAATCACACAATCTTCATTTAGGAACACTGATAGAGACCATAGAAACACTGTCAGGCCACAACATACTCAAAACTTCATACGGACCTCTAAAACTTTCGGTAGATGAATTAGATATACTCAACGATAAACCCTTTAATCCACACCAAAAAATCTTCAACGTACAAAACAAGACACCTTCATGATCTGCACAGTTCCACTGGGAACCTAGAACACTTTTTCTTACAATTTTCTCAATATCCTCGACATATACAACAACTGATATATCAAATGCTAATAGTGTTGACATCAATGACAACCACATATCAACAACACATCCATAGCATCCAACAATCTCCCCCTTTGGCATTGATGGCAACACATGATGTGAAAAATACCATCAACCCAACACACTGACTTCTTCTACACTTCTCCTCTTGAAAGAATTTTTCACATTACACTTCTCCCCCTTTGACATCAATCAAAAAGGTAACAACGATCTTTCTATATACACGCTCTGAACCACATATCTGTACATCTGACTACTCCCCCTGAGTAGTAGCCACAGAAACATCAATCTGAATCAGAATATAGCTATGAAGTTCATGGATTGATGCAAGCAAATGCATCTTTTAGTTTTTATCAGGAGGGGTAATTACCCCTAGCATTCCTCTAAAATACTAAAAAGTATCCTTCGACAATGGCTTAGTAAATATATCTACAATCTATTCTTTAGTAGGCACATACTCCAATCTAACTTCTTTTTCATTCACTTTCTCCCTCAAGAAATGAAACTTGATTGATATATGTTTAGTCTTAGAGTGTAGCACCAGATTCCTTGAGATATTTATTGCACTTGAGTTGTCACAGTATATGGCAACAGACTCTTCATATATCACCCTAATATCTCTCAGCATATGTTTCATCCATATCACTTGAGTACAATTATTGGCAGCAGCAATGTATTCTGCTTCAACAATAGATAGAGAAATTGAGTTTTTCTTTTTACTTAACCAAGATACCAACTTCTTCCCTAGGAAGAAAGCACCACCACTAGTACTTTTTCTATCATCTACATCACTAGCCCAATCCACATCAGTATATGCACACAAAGTGAGATCATCATCCTTTGGATACCAAAGTCCAAAGTCAACTATTCATTTTAGATATTTGAAAATTCTCTTGACAATAGTTACATGTGATTCTTTTGGATCAGTCTTAAATCTAACAACCATACATACAACATTCATAATGTCTGGTCTAGTCTAAGTCAAGTAGAGCAATCCATCGATCATTGACCTATATCTGGTTTGATTTGTCTTGGGAGAGTCATCATTCTGTGTCAACTTACATCCGGTCACCATGGGGGTACCAACAGGTTTGGAGTCATCCATTCCAAACTTCTTTAGCAGTTCTCTCACATATTTGGACTGAGATATGAAGATCCCCTTGTCCAATTGTGTAACTTGCAATCCCAAAAAGAAATTCATTTCTCCAATCATACTCATCTCAAATTCACTCTTCATTTCATCAGCAGACTTCATACATAGATTATCATCTCCTCCAAAAATGATGTCATCAACAAAAACTTCTATAATTAACTCTTTATCATTATCTAATTTGAAGTATAAGTTGCTATTATTAGTACCTTTAGTGAATCCAAGCTTCAATAGGTATTTGTCCAATCTAGCATACCAAGCTCTAGGGGCTTGCTTAAGTCCATACAGAGAGTTCTTTAGTCTGCAAACCATATCTCATGTGTATGTTAGTTGAAATCCATCTAGTTGTTCAATGCACACTTCTTCTTCTAGTTCTCCATTGAAAAATGCAGACTTTACATCCATTTGATAGACTTTATTGTTCTTGTGTGCAACATAAGCAAGAAATAGTCTAACAACTTCAATCCTAGTGATAGGGGAAAAGGTTTCTTCAAAATCAACACCTTCCATTTGAGAATACCCTTTACATACTAGTCTTGCTTTATTCTGAACCACTTCACCTTCTTCATTCAGCTTGTTTCTAAATACCCATTTAGTACCAATCACATTTTTGTCTTTAGGCCTCAAAACCAGTAGCCATGTGTCATTCTTTTCAATTTGTGTTAGCTCTTCCTTCATAGCTTCCAACCAGCATTCATCTTTACAGGCTTCAGTGACATTTTTAGGTTCAATCTTGGAGATCAAACAATATTCTTTTGCAATTTTTCTTCTATTTTGCACTTTTTTACTCTTGTCTCCTATGATTTGATTTTCAGAATTATTCAAATTTACATACCTTGGAGTTTTGGGACATTCTTGAACTTCTGACTCTTTTGATCTTTCTTCTACACTTGCACTTGTTTGTGCCTCTTGATTGACTTGATTCACCGGAACAAATTGAGGTTACTTCACCAAAACATATGGAATGATCTGAATTAGATTTTGTGTCTGAGTATTCTTCCCTTGGCTTGTAATGTTTTCATCTAAATCATAACTACAATGTCTGGATGATTTGACAGAGTCCTCATCAACTCTGACATTTGCACTCTCAACCATCTTTCTCTGTCTTTTCTTATAGCACTAGTAGGCCTTGCTTTTAGTGGAGTAATCTAGGAAGATTCCTTCATCACTTCTTGCATCAAATTTTCCTATATCATCATCTCTCCTAATATAACACTTGCTTCCAAAGATCTTAAAATACTTAACAATAGGCTTGTGACCAAACCATAACTCATAAGGAGTCTTACCAGAATTACCATTAACATTTACCCGCTTCAAAGTATACACAACAGTTCTTACTGCTTCACTTCAATACATCTAAGACACATTTCCTTCCATCATCATTGTTCTGGCAGCATCCAGAATTGTTCTATTATTTTTCTCTACAACTCCATTTTGTTGAGGGGTTCGGGGAGCAGATAACTGTCTTTTAATTCCATGCTCTTCATAATAAGAGTTGAACTCCTTGAAATGAACTCACCACCTCTGTCAGATCTTAGGCACTTGATTTTCAGACCTTTCTCATTTTTTGCCATAGCCTTGAAACTTTTGAACTTCTCCAATGCTTCACATTTTTCTCTTAAAAAGGAAACCCAAATCATTCTAGAGTAATCATCAATAACCAACATAAAATACCTTTCTCCATGAATACTTCTGACTCTGGAGGGACCACAAAGGTCAGTATGTAGCAGCTCCAACAAATTATTTGAATGAAACTATTTGCTTTGAAAAGAGACTCTAGTTTGTTTACCCATCTGACATTCCTTGCAGAGTATATTAGCAGGCTTCACTAACCTAGGAAGATCTCTTACTACTTGAATAGAACTTATCTTGATAATGTTGTCAAAGTTTACATGACACAACCTCCTATGCCACAACCAGTTTTCATCTACTTGAGAAATTAAAAAACTCCCACTAGCAGTATTCAGATGAAAAATATTATGTTTTGTTTGTTTGCTTGTTGCAATCATATTCCCAAAAATTTCACGTATCTTGCATCTTCCATCTTTGAACTTGTTGGAACTGTAAATTTTTGAATAATTTCACAAGCTTTCATACCCCTGAGTTTCCATGGGAGTCCTCATCATAAGCACAAGGGTTTGCTTTCATGTCATTTTGCTCACATTTTGTCCATATTTGTCCCATGAAATCCATCAAGTCTTGAATATTTCACTTTACAGTTCTTATCGGCATGAGATGGTCAAAGTCTCCCTGACCCATAATGTATTTTTTCTTATAAACGTCTGTGTTTCCTATTGGCAAGATGTTTCTGATGTCATAGCGATTGGATTTTAACTACAAGCGGCTTTTGGCAGGACTTCTTCACGGTTTCGACGATAGAGGAAGATTCATATCGGCAGGAGTTATACCGTCAGAATGAGGTCTTATTGATTTCAATATGTCTCCCTGACCGACAACACAAAAGGCATATCAGCGAAGGAAATCATTTTCGATATAATGTCAAAGCGAACCCTTTTGGTCTCACCGACTAACACATTATGGGATCACTTCGGCCAAGCAAGTTGTTTTCAATGTGAGGTCATGGTGAGGTCTTATTATCTCACCGACCGGCGGTGGAAGGATTGACTTATCGGCAAGAGTTGAAGGCTTTGGTGAAAGGTCATAGCGAAAAGGTTTATGTCTTGCCGACCATGTGCGCGTGGAGGCTTATCGGTAAAACTAATGGCCATTGATGTAATGTCTTGGCGAGTGTTGCGTGTCTTACCGATCGACAACAAAGGGACATATCGGTGAGAAAATTTTCTATCGGTGTGTTGTCTCAATGAATACTTTTGGTCTCGCTGATAAAATACAAAAGGTCTCTGTCGGTATGAGAATTGAATTCTCTTGGCGATCTAAAGTGAACTTGGGGCTTTCGGTAAAACAATGGGTATTCTATATAATGTCTCCCCGATGGTTGAAGGTTACAGTGACACACAAGAGATAAAAGGGATTTCGATGAAACATAATATGGTCTACGAGAGGTCTTCCCGACATCATAGAGCTACAGTGAAAGCTAGTAAGATAAAAGGATGCATCTCAGTGAGAAATTGCTCATGTCTCAGCGACTGGTAAATATATTAAGGAAATACATATCGATAACACATTTTGTAATCTATGAGATGTCTCACCGACAACATGAGGTCACGACGAAACACAAAGAACACGGGATGACTAGCGATACAATTGCCTTCGGCATACTTACAGGGTTGTCTCAGCGAATGATTAACGAAGACTCAAACACTGTGGCTAACGTGTGAATGCTAAATATAGTTGCTGGCCGACATGAAATTTTCCCGAATATTACGGTTAGCCGACATGGACTTGGAAGCGATGTGTCTGTTCAGATGCATATGTATAAATATGCATTCCTGATTGTAAATGAATCATCAGATTTTAGAGAAGATATAGTAGGTAGATTAGGAATGGATACAGTAGAATAAAGTTCTCATATCAAAGACTATGATGCATGTTTTCAAATGGCGATTTCAATGAAAATCAATTGGTGTGGCAGTTTATTTCTGGTGTCAATTGTCTGTTGAGTTTATTGAAAAGTATTGCTAAGCTGTCTCCAAGTTGATTCTTTTTGGTTGTTTAAATTGATATAACAAGTTTATTTTCAGTTTATCAGTGCACATTTGTTGTATATGTGTGATTAATTAACTGGTTCTCTCAAGGAGAGATTAAATCCTTTTGGTTGATCACAGTAATCAAGGAGATTCATCTGGATTATTAAAGTAGAGCTTAGTAGTCATAATCCTGCATGTTTATACAAGTTATAAATAGTTCATATGCCAGCAATTTGAGTTTCTGCCAGAATAAGTTGCCCACTTCTGTTTCATTTGACTCTGCATACCCAATAAGGCACTAGTCTCTGCATTTCATCATTTGGATTCATTCAGTTTCTTTACATTTGTTAATTGAGCATTTTAAGATTTAGATTAAGAAGATTGCTATTGCTATTTGTACCAAGTTTGATTTCATTTGTTCACTTCCATTTTCCATTATGGACAAATCACTGCAAGAAGGATAATCATAAGTCAAGTCTACTTAATTCAGATAGGTATACCCGCCTAGGTTTGGCAACACCTGAAGAGTAGAAGGTTTAATTCATTTGACCTTGTCTGTTACCCTAAAACATACCAAGAGATTGGCAGCCTCTTGAGGCATCTTGCCTATGTTTTTGAGAGCTAACAGAACTGAAGATCATATCCCTTGTGAACCATTTTTCCAACACTCGACAAGTTGTGTTTCAAACCTTCAACATAAAGGACATCATTAGTGTTATCCTTACCACCAAGGCAAATAGATCATCTGTCATGAATCACACCAACATTGTTATCTCCAAATCTTACAACCCCACCGTCATACTTCTCTAGACTCACAAATTTGTTTTTATCATTGGTCATATGATGTGAGCATCCACTATCAATGACCCACACATCTTTTTCTTCAACAAGGGTTGCAAGAGCTTTTTCATCTTTAGTAGATTTGGTAGCCACATGATTATCTTCAATAGTAGCAATGAAAGCCCATTCATCTTCATTTCCATTATCTTTATCAAACTCATCATCAGTCACTACTTCTTCAACAAAGTAGCATCTCTTTTGGAATCTAGAATGTTTAGGCTTAGATCTAGGAACTCTTTCAGGACATCTTGATGCAAAATGACATTTTTTACTGCATGAAAAACATTGAATAGGCAATACATCTTCATACTTAACTTTTCCTCTTCCTTCTTGTTTTGCAATCAGTGCTTCCAATTCTTCTACCTCTCTTTCTTTATCTTCAAGTTGTTTCAGTTCTTCATCATACTAGGATATCTTTCTAGAACTCTCTCCTAGACTATATCGTTGCCTATTACTTCCGAATATAGTAGCCTTGAATGCAAATTCAGTCTTTAGTGTAGATTCACCAAATTCACTTATTTCAAAAGCAGTAAGCTTTCCTATCAACGTGTCTCTTGTCATCTTGTTTATTGATCTGAACTCTTCAATAGCATGAACCTTCATTTTGTAGGAGGGAGGAAAGGATTTGAGTACTTTAGCCACAATTTCATCCTCATCCACAAAACCACCAACACATTTAATACCCATCACTATTTCATTTACTCTCTACATAAAAGAAGTGATATTTTCATCTTCACCCATCTTCAAATTCTCATACTTGGCTTTCAAATTCTATAGCTTAGCCATTTTTACATGCGCATCTCCTTCATACAAAGTTTCCAATTTCGTCCAAATCTCATGAGTTGTCTGTAGATCCAACACATTAGCCATCTTTGAATCTGTCAGAGCACTCACCAAAGCTTCAATAGCCCTAATGTTATTTTCAACATCTTTGATCTCATCAAGAGTTGAGGGACCATTCGGAGAAACAGTATATGGATCTTTTGTAATCTTCCAGAAAGCTTCACCAATACACCTTAAGTGACATTGCATCCTAACTTTCCACATTGAATAGTTATACCGTTTAGCAAAGTATAATCTTGTGGAATAACACCCACCGGAAAGTTAGGGGAAAAACCACAACATCCAACAAATATGAATCAAGAAATGAATGCAAATATATAATAAAGATTGTAATTATTATATATGGAAGATTTTACAATTGCAAATTGGATTATGTTATGCAACCTAGTTTTAGATTGGGTTGTGTCATAAGGTTTGGTCCAACTAGTATAAACTAATATTCTATAAATTTGTTGACCTCATTGACCATTGTTCTCTATCCTTTTTTTGTGATTACGTTGATAAGCATGGTGGAGTATACTTCAAGATGAAAGAAGGATATTTGGCTTGTCTGATTGTAAATGAAGCTCTTAATGGAGAACAAATTTTGATGAACATGTCAGGCTAGTGATGTAGGTGGAGTTCTAGTGGATTAGTGAATTGGTGTTGTAGACACCTAAAATTGACCCGCATTTGGTCAATTTACCCCTAATCCACTCCTTAATCATATGCCACACTTAATCCTTGGGATCAAATCTTTCCTCACCCACCTTTTCCTCTCTCTCATCAATTGGGCACATGGGTCTAGCATGGGATCTTTCTTCTAAAAGTATCTAAAAGAAATTTTTAATTTTTTTATTATTTTCACCCCCTCACTTTAGAGTGTGAGGACAACACTTGCCTTTATGGAAAATATTTAAAAGTAGGTCTCCATGTTACAATCTCTCCTCTCAATTAATCTCATGGTGACACTTGTCACCATCTCATGATTTGAGATGACCAAATCCATCTCATCCCTCAATACTCATCTTTCAATCTCCACCCTTCATCTAATTTCATCCAAATCCATATAATCTAACACTTAACCATTTTATCTCTCTCACTCATTTTAGCGTTGGAGTGTCAATATATTGTTGAAATTTAGGGAGCACACATTGAATTTGATGATCTTGGGCACATCTACACAATGAGAGGTTCAACATACTTCAATTTTAGCGAATTTCATGTTGGTTTGGCCTTTTTTCTCTCAATCCAAGTGTTGTTTGGTTTTGTTGTCTTTTGCTCAATTTTATTATAATTTCATTTAATTTTGAGGCATATTTTCTTGCACACATTCTGGCACGCCCAATGGGACCCACGTCATGGGTCAAACTGATCAAATTCACTTGTTTCTAGTGTTTTTATGTTTCCAAGTTTTGGAAGGGTGAATGTGCAAGTGTTTGGGTGAAAGTGTTATGCAAATGGGTGAATATGAATTTGTGTGCAATGAAATATGTGCTCAAATAGAATGAAAATAGCAATAAAATCACTCATAAACACTCAAAATAATGCAACAATTGGATTAGGTTAAGAGGACTCAAACCTTGGTGAAATTCAATGAAATTCACATATATTGAAGCCCTCGATGCATAGATTTTCCTAGGATCATCAATTTGGATGTGTGCTTGCTTTATTTTGGGAGCATAGTGCAATTCTAAATTTCTCAAATTTGTATGATGATAACAAGAATAGCTAATTATTTGATATGTATGTGACAAGAGTTAAAGATTGAATGTCTAGGATATGCTTGATGGAGATCAAGGGCTCACAATGGTTGAAACATCTCACCTCATGAGATTTTTCCAAGTGGCATCATGAGGAGAGATGTGAGGAAGATGATCTCTCAAGCCTCCAGATTGTGACAAGTGTCACAATGTGAGAGCATGGGAGAGAGAGATGGTACTTTAGAATGGGGAGGATCATGGTCATAAAGCCCAATGTAAGACAAGGAAGGGAATAAAGGAATTTTAAATTCCTTAAGGTTACTTTTGTGACAAGGACCCATGTGGGGTACCTTTTCCAAAAGGGAAAATCCTTTAAGGCTACAAAGACATGGAGGGTGGGCATTTAAGGAAAAGGGAGTTGATCCTTCTTTTACCATAGATTAGGGAATATGCAAATGATTGGGGGTAGGTTAGGCAAGGATTAGGATTAGGACTAGATGATTAGAGGCAAGTGGAAAAGATGGAAGATGTCACATTTAATCAAGAATTAAGTGTGTGCACACGATTAATAGAGGATTAGAATTAAATTATGATTAGGCTTAGGAATGAGGGATGAGATAAGGAAAACAAATAAATAGGTTTTTTTATTTAATATTTTAGAAGAATAACATTAAGATAGGTAAATTAATAAGAATATTTATTTACCCAAGGAATGAAATTTAATAAATTAAATTCAATAAACAAGAACACTTATTTAATTCAATAGATGTGGGATAGGTAAATTAATTAAATTAATTACCTTAAGGTAGAATTTTAAAAAAATAGAGGAAAGTTGTGAATATTAATTAAATAATAAACATTATTTAATTAACATAAGTAGCAAAAAAAAGGATAAAATTGTCTGGAAATTACAATGGTCAATTTTAGGTGTCTACATTTTTTCCCTCTTCAAAATAACATTAAAATAATGAACATTCTAAAGAAAAATAAAATATAGCTGACATGAAGAAAGGACCAGATGACAAGATGCCCCAGTGTTGAGGAGGTAGAAGAAAAATAATGTGGATAGGTGATGCCCCCTCGAGAGTGTGTTCAACAGATAAGGGACTCAGGTAACCTCTCTAAAGGTGAAAAAGACTGCAAAAGATGAGCCACAAGGAAAAATGGGAAAGGTGAAGAAAGAAAAGAAAGTAAATCAACGAAGAAGAAATAGTAGCAAAAGCAGTGATTATGGCAGCATACATAGTAACTAGGGGGTAATTTCTATTCATTTTAACCTAAGAACCCAAGAGATTAAACGAAGAATTGACAAGAGAGCATTAGAGAAAATGACCCATGTACTAGCAACAACACATCAAGAAGATAGAGTGAGAGCAACAAGATGACAAGGGGGATGAGGTGGCCAAGTACATCCACCCAAAACTTCTATACTTTTCAATTCATATTTTATTGTAGATAGATTTTTTTTGAAGTGGATCCACCTAATCCAATTGGGCAGATCCGCTAATAGATGGGTGAGTGCACAAACAAAAGGGCGGATGTACCTTAGATGGGAAGATGTGTTAATTCTAGGTTGAATCCACTAAAAGAGGGGTGGATCCACGAATACAATGGTGAATCTGTTCCTATAGCCTGGGCCAATAGATGGGTAGACGGGAGATTTTCTCCAAAGGGCTTGATCCATGGGTAGGTGGGCAGTTTTGTAGACAAGAAATTTTGATCCAAAGAGGTGGATCCATAGGTAGATGGGTAGCTCCACCCAAAAGGGTAGATATGATGAGGGAAGGGTGGATGCAAAAATATGGGGGGGAAAAAGTGGCCACCCCATTTTGAATTTTTGAAAAAGACAAAACACAAGTGTGTTATAACGCACTCGTGTTATGGCTTGGAGTGACCAAGCCTCGGGCTTGGTCACTATATGCTTGTAGCACAAGCACATTATAACACACTCATGTTATAACCTATCTAAACAAAAAAAAAGAAAATCCTCATTTCACTCTTTCCTCTCTTCTGCTAAAAACCTCCTTTGCGGTTGATAAACACTGCATAATGTGTGCTTGCATTCTAGGAAGGTCAAAACCACTCAATTTCTTCATTGAATCTTCATGAAAATTTCACCATATGATATTGTGGAGGTCAAAGGAGTAAGTAATTTCTATTTTTTTGTGTGAATTTGGTATTGAAACAAAGAAAATGTTCATTGTATGTTTTAGGACACACAACAACTATTCTCCCAAAAGTTTCATTCAAGGAAAACCTAGAGATCTCAATCAAAGGATGGAATAAGGGAGAGAGATCTACAATAAGGTGTCCTAGGGTGTGATTGAAGAATAAAAATTGGGTTCACCACCAAGCTAGGGCTTGGAAAGACTAGGAATGTAAATGATATGCAAAACTTAAGTAAATGACCTAGAAATGAACTCAAATCAAAATAGTAAACTAAGAAAGTACAGAGGCACACTTGGAAACTAAGGCTCGGCTTGAATGAAGGTCTGAAATTTTGGAAATGCTAACTTTAATGCACACTGGGAATCATACACCAGTAGCCTGGCAACTTAGTCCTAGTTTAGGGTTTCAGACCGAAACCAGAATCTAGGACTGTTGAACCAATATCTAAAAAAAATGTTTGAAAATAGGTATATTGGGACTCATACACCACAAGTGAGGATTTAGTCCCAATATTAGGGTTGATCCAAAACTTTGGTATCCTTTAATGTTCTCCTGTAGCTTCTCTCCCTTTCGATCTTTGAGTCCGAATCACTGAATTGCAACTTGTAGGTGACTTTATGTGATCTTGTTGTTGAAAATGAAGGTGAAATTGTAGCTTAAAACTTGTAAACCTATCTATTTGTAGATTTAATTAAGTGTTCTTTGTCACAATTATTTGTGTATGATTAATCTGTTTAAATCAATTTTACCAATTGTAGAACGAGATAAAAGATTGTAGAAGAATGAGACAAGAAGATAGAAGTGACACAACATATACGTGGAGAAACCCTTTCAGGAAAAAACTCCACCAGAATCAATAGTGCTTGTATTATTTGACCTTATAACAATATTACAATAATATTATATCAATCCTTGATTGATATGCTTCCTTGCCTTCAACAATCATTCTTCACAACCTGCATAAAACTCTCATACACTTTCTGTAGTACAAGCTATCATTGCATTCCATGTGATCAAGCATGAATCCACACATCCCATGACATGCTTCAAACCCTCACACATGCACAAGCTCAACCTGCTAACCTTCTATCAACTTTGATGCACTTGTTGCAATTAATAGACAATTAATAAGCATGTAAACTCAATAAGTGTTGTACAAAACAAGAGCTTGAAGCTCCTCACAAAAATCTACACCTAGATTGTGCAAGTAGATTTCCAATGTGTAACATGAAGTCAAAACCAAAATATCCTCAATTTAGGTGCCCCAAACTGAACACTTAACTAAACTCTAGTCAAGAAAATATCTTGCAAGCATCACCTCAAATTTGCACCCAAGAATGGGCCCACTTAACTGAGCCTTGTAAATATCTTCTCATGCAAAAGGTGTTAACTCAAAGATGCCAACTTGGGCACCCAAGGTGGGTCCAAGTCAATCTTAGTTAATTGAAACATATCTCTCCATTAATTCATGCAATACATTATGCATGATTGATCATCCCCACTTAACTGTAAGTATCCACTTGTTATCTGTCATGCAACTGAAGTCATTAGTCATGCAACTTAAGTCAACTAGCATTCAACTCAAACTAACTACATGCAACTGAAGATAACTGAACCATAACTGAACTAAACTGAACTAAACTAAACTGAATTGAATCGATTTGATATGAACTAAACTGAATTGAACTCCACTCATGCAAATATCAATCCCTAACTTGTAGGATCTTTACATGCATTACTGAAGTGTTAGCTATCCTTCAAACAATTAACTTAAGCAAGGTCGGTTCCACCTTCCTGGTGGGTGCCCCATGTGCTCCTATTTTGTAGGAGCTCTTCTTGGGTGTCCCCACATGTTCCTATCATTTAGGAATAATTACAAATGTCAATTTACATGTTCATTTCATTCAAATTTAATCTCTTTCTAATCCTAGTGTTGGGGAACACTTTCCAAGGACTTAGGAGATACATGAAATATGTTTAGGATTGCAATTAAATGGCATCCTATTCCCAACACTTGCAAGTAAGGTGACAACTTTGACAACTTGACAACTTTTCTCCAACCTTGTTTTTCAATGAATCTTCAACCTAGATCTATAAATCACACATCAAGGAGAGGGAAAAATGTTTTTTTGTTAGTGGATAGGGGTTTGCCTTGGTCAAACCCTATTTTGGTAATCAAACCTTGAAAGGAATAGAAATAGACTGGAGGGATGATGAATGAACAAGTATGCAATGTTGTAATCTTGTAAGTAATGGCTAGCATGAATGTGGATCTTGACTTGAATGCTTGCTTGAATCATGAAACCCTACATCACAAATGTTACCTCAAAAACAAACATGGTGCATGATGACTTTGACATGATGCTTGAATCTTGAATATTGCTCCAATATGCTTGATAATCAACTCTTGAATGCTCTTGTGATCATAAACTTGCTATTATTCTTGAATACTTGAATTGTTAGGTGACTTGTAAGATTGCTAGGTGAAAATGAGTGAAATAACCTTGTATTTATACTTGTTTATGCCAAATTTACAAAAATTACAACACTACAAGCCAACATCAGATCTAGGAGAATAAAATCCCACCAAGAATTTGAATTTAAATTAGGTCTAAGCTAAACGAGACTCATACACCAGTTGGGGTGTATGAGTCCCATTAGGCTAAGCTTGGGACACATTTTTCAAGAAATGTTATGTTTTATGCTAAATTCAAATTCAGGACCTCAAGACTTAGGTGGGACCCATATGCCCAAGGTGGTGTATGAGTCCCAAATCACAAAATCTCAGCCATACAAACCAAAATCATTAATTTCTGATTGGTCACTTGATATATGTCAGGATTATCCTCAGGAAGATACATTAAGTAAGGCTTGTGAATACAAAATAGGACCAAATAAGGCATAAAGAAGCCTAATTTTAGTAGGGAGGGCCCAAACAAGTGTGAAAATGTAAAGGGCTACATTTTTCTACACTACAGGTATTAAATAGGTAGATTTAATATGTTTTTTGATGTAAATTTATTTAATTTTCAAGAAATGATTATGTATCTCCAAATCCTCCTCGAATTCCTCATAAAAATCATAATTAACCTCAAGCTAAAATCCTTCATGAAGAAAAACCCCAACAAACCCCTCCAACAATTCCTCATCATGCTCCAAGAACTCAAGAAAATTTAATGGGGCAATTTGAAAATAACAAAAAATAAATTGAGGAGTTAATTGCAAGGTTGATATATCCTATAGGCACAACCTCATATAGAACCACACTTGCTCAATCACTTGAATCCATAATATCTCATGTAGATTCAATTAGCAAGCAAATAACTAGTTGGTCGAAGAAGAGACAAGAGTTTAGACAATTTTATGTAGATAATTATCATATAAGCAAGTTAAAGATGAAAATTTTCAAAATTTGACTTGTGTGCACTATTCATGAACCCTAAAACGAATCAACCTTTACATCCTACAAGAAAGAGGTTCCCTATCCATTGGTGCAACCACCAAGGGATAAAGAGCAATTTTTGGAAAAGGTGGTGGATGGTTTTTTACCATCCTTCATGCAACAACAATGAGGTGCCACAATATTTTTTGAGGAAACTCTACTATGAGTTTTCCCCCAACAAAATCTCAAACTATTTTGACATGTGGGAGTTCTAAGGTAGAGGTGGGGGCTCTGCACAAGACAGAGCATGGGCACGTATTGTCGCAGAGTGGTCAGTGAGACCACTTGTTAGACCAGTGTATGAGCATGTGGCTATCCCTTCTGTTGTGAAGGAGAGTGCTAAGGTGGATACATTGCAGTCGATTATTTCCCTCACCCAGAGCCTCATACAACATACCAGTCCTCTAGCACAGGGTGAGGTGGGTGAGTCTTCAAGGAGTAGAGTTTCACCTCATAAATGTCATACTTACAGGTCATTCTGTGTTTATGATCCTAAGGATATTTAGGATGCAAGTGCCTAGGGTACATTTACAACTGACGAGATGGTGATGACAAATGCCCTCTTCAATGACACATTCGACCTTGATAGTCAGGTAAATATTAGAAACTTCATTTAATTTAATTTATTAAATTTCATTTTTGAAATGCAATATTAACTAAATTAGTTGAATGATTATAATGAAATTTCAAGGTCATGGTGTTCATTGTATTTCTAGTGGTCCTCCACCTCCCTATTTCATGATGACGTCTACTACAAAGGTATGTAACTAGTAAAGAATTATAAATATTACATGTGAATTGCTAAACGTTCTATGAATGGTATTCTTATATCTCATTTTGGATGTTGAATAGGTTAATCTTAGGCCTTCAATGACAACACTTGCCAATGGATGTGGTCATCAAAGTTTCATTGAGGTAATATAGAGTATTTTTAGTTTTTAAATAGAAAATTGTATTTTGCAATTGAATAATGTTTAATGAATTGAAAGTTCTTGATAGTTTGTAAGCATGCTTTGTACCTTTTAATTAATTTGATTTTATGTTTCTATGTACTTCATAATCTATGAATTTAATTTGTTCATGTTGTTGACCTCCAAAAATATAGGCTCGTGGTGTCAATTAATTATCCACCTTCTATAGACCTCTTGTATTACCTCTCAGGACCTTCTATAAAATATGGCTACCAACTTAGCTAATCTAAGTGATTATGTTGATTCATCCATCCTCCAATTCCCAAGCTAGTGTAGAATACACAATAAAAATCACTTTGAGTTTTCCTATACCAATGTTAAGATTTTGTAGCAAGAGTTAGAAAAGAGATGTTGACAATATACCATTTAACCCATGAGAGTAAAAAAAAATATTGATCAATACACAATGAATAATACTCAACAAGAGGTTGTTGATACACCTCCTAAAGAACCAAGAGCACACACACCTAAACTTAATGAAGTTAAAGTTGAATGTGAGTCACACTTACATGACATTTAGGCTATATTAAGGTAATGGATATAGAGGAAATTAGTTCACTTTTAGAAGTATCAAAAATAGAAGAATCTTGCAAGATATTGGAAGCATAAAAAATCCTATCTTTTTCTAAACATGAAATTTTTCAATCTTCTCAAATATAAATAATTCTCCTCTCATATTGATTTGAGTGACTTCCCATTAGTATCCACTCATCCACCCCATAAATCTAATGTCAAGGTCATCAATATAGGTTGTGGGAGTATGAACTATAACAATTTTTTCATGTACACAAAATCTATTTTATCTTAATGATCATAAGGTTAGTTACCAAAAAAAATCATAGAGTGCAATAAAGTTAATTATGGTTACATAGATTTTGTACAATTTGGTCTCCTAAAAAGGAATAGATTGAGAGTTTTGATCTAGTTCTTGGTTTAATATTGAAGAATATTTTGCATAGTGCTGCCAAAATAACGAATATCTCATAGCTCTAAAATAATAAAGATCCTATCACTCCATCAATCTCATCTAGGAAAAATTAACATCATATCCATTGGAACCAACAACCTTTGTCCATTTTGGTTCCTAGAAAATGAGTAATTTGAAAATCCCCTTAATTCTGAGCTACATTACAATAGATTTGTGTATTTCTTCTTAAGTAATAACTATATCATCACAAATAGTATGTGGAAGATCATGAGATATCAAGTTAGAGTATTTACCGTCCACAAATAATTATTCCTCAAACATGTTTGTATTTATTAAAACCAAGGAATTAGATATAACCTTCTTGATAAGAATAGTAAGTATGCTACACCCCTGAACACTAGGTTAAACTCTCCTAACATCAAATGATTCCATATCATTGTTCCACCAAGGAACTTTATACTACAAATCCTTTCGTTGAACCTATCATCCCCATAAATAATCGTTCTAACATCCCCATCACGAATCCTTTTATCACCCCTATCATAAATCCCTTTCTTAATCCCATCACCCCTATCACCAATCCTTTCATTGACCCCATGACTAACCTTAATCATCTATCTCCTAAACTTATCACCCTAGACCAAAAAAATCACACACTATTTCACATCCTCCATAATGATGATTTTATCATCACCTTCATGGGACTTTCACATCCTCCATAATGATGATTCTATTATCACCTTCATGGGTCTTCAAGATAATTTCTCCCTCAAGGATCATAAAATAATATTTGAAATAGAACTAGATGCATTAACATATTCCAAGGAACACATGCCCTATATTGCTCATAAATTTTAAACTAGATAAACTCTAATCTAGCCATGATACAATAAATCCTAATAAATCCCCTTGTTATGTCATGACCTGCATCACCCTTCTAGTTTTGGTAATTGAATAATGTTGTTTTATTTTTCATATGATGCAAGTAGACACTCCTAATATTGATAGGACAATGGAGCATGGTGTCACTGTAGCAATAGTGAGCTCAATGCCTTTGACCGAGGTATGAGGTAATTTAGTAAATTTCAAATTATATTCGTTGTTTAAGTTGTCTATTATTAAAAAATCAAATGATTATTCATTTGTAGTTTAATTTCTATTGGGATGGTTGCTACAAGGATTTGCAATGCCACATCATGAGCGTGTCATTGTTGTGAATGAGGAGACAGATCATTTGCTTGTGGTAAGTAATTATTAAATTGTTAAATATTTTAGTTTAGATAATGTAATTTCTATATATTAATGTCTATAATTTTATTGCAATAGGTGTGGCTCCATGAAGAATTAAATAGGAGGTCCACTAATCGAATTCAAAGTAGACCACCATCATATGCAGATCCATCCCCTAACAGTCAAAGGCCACTCGTGATTTGTTTCCTTCACCTGGAGGGAAATGACTATTTATTAGGGTCCTTTGTTGTATACCTATATGGAATTTTTTAACATATATTGTGTATTGTATATACATGACATTGTATGTCCATATGACATTCTTGTAAGCCTATATGACTTTTTTCTATATATGTTATACTTATATTGACATATATTGATGTGTGCCTACATGGCTATTTGGTTAATACATATCATTTTTTATGGTGTCCATATTTGTATTGTAAATGATTATTTAAATAAATGAATAATTATTTGATGTAACTATAAATGATTAAAATGCTATTCCAATCAAGTTTTCGATAATAATATGTTGCCTCCATTATACAATGACAAGCTTCAATGGATATTTGTAGATGATTTACTTCAAATATTTAAAATCCAAGTGTATTCCATGCTTCAAAACTTATTTTTAGAATTATGTATTCTTGTTTGTAAGCATTATCACACTTTATTGAATAATACACTGTTTTATCCATTCAATCCTAATATTTTGTTATATTCATAAAATGAATACTATGAGGATGTGAAGATTTCCATCATGATGTACCTTTATAGTTTTTTGTGTCCCATTGTATTTTATGTTTGGCCTTTTCTATTACTTTTTTTAAGGTGGTCTTCACACTCATTTCACCTATATGTTTTGGTTAATTATTATCTTTCCTAAACCATTATGTGTATGTGGTCTTTGATGCCATATTTTTTGCATATAGTTATGGAATCAAGTTTTATTCAAGACAAACTACACATAATTTACTCAATGTTTCCAAAAAAATTATTGAAGTATATTCAAGTACCCATCCTCTAGCTGACTAATCATTACTTCAAATTTATATAGGTATTATTCATGCCCACACTTTCCTTCATCTAAAACAAAATGCATTCCTATATTGACCAAAATGTTATGGTTGTATTGAGTTCAATCAATGGAGGAGACTAGTTCTTTGGTGTAGATCATTCAGTCATAAGAGTATAAAGACACCCACACTGACCAAAAATTGTAAAGTGGATTTATTTTGTAGCCACCCCAATGTGTTGGTATTGTCATTTTACCCCATGAGATTAAGAATGTAAGCAATGCCTCTCGACAAATTTTTACTAAATGCAACTGACACTTTTTGGAACATCTAAAACATTATCGCCACAATGGAACGAATTGGATATATGAAAAACTTAGAGAGGTTATTGTAGAGAGACCCTACGTGACCTTATACCAATAGACACAATGTTTCTAAGTGTCATGGTTTTAGAGTAACAACTTGGACCAAAGTTTGCCACTTTTTGGCACTTAAAGCTCTTAAGAGAAAGCATCGGTAAAATGTAGCCTGGAACAATCTAGCATCCTGGGGTGCCAAACAAGATCTTTCCTACCATAAACCCACCCACCCTAACATGTTGGAACTATCAGTTTCGTTGCACGATGAATAGAACAAAAATTAGGCTATCTTGCAACTTTCTTTTGAATGCAACTTACGCTCTTTCTATCGACTGAAAAATTGTCACTATGGGAAAATAGATTGGAGATATGAAAACTAAAAGAAGTTATTGTAGAGGGACCCTACACGATCTTGTACCTTCAAACGAAATAGTTGTAAGTGCCACAATTTCTGAGAAAGAGACCATCAAAGTTTTTTGCTTTTCACACTTTGATCTCTTAAGAGAAATCGTCAATGCAACGTAGCATGGAATGTTTCAGCATTTTATGGTGCAAAACAAGACCTTTAATAGTGTAAGAATACCCATTTAGACATGTTAGAAATGTCAATTTGGTCATATGACGAACAAAACAAAAATTACGCCACCTTGCAACTTCACTGCTTGCATCTAATGCTTTTTCTATCAACTGAAAACTTGTCACCATGGATAAATAGATTGGAGATATGAAAAACTGAGAGAGGTTATTGTAGAGGGGCCCTACATAATCTTGTACCTTCAAGTGAAATGGTTGTAAGTACCACAATTTCTAAGAAAGAGCTCATCAAAGTTTATTTTTTTACACTTTGGTCTCTTAAGAGAAATTATCAGTGCAATGTGGCCAAGTAAATGTTTTGGCATGTTGGGGTGCAAAAAAATACCTATCCTACCATAAACCTACCCATTTGAGCATGTTGGAACTATTGGTTTGGTTTCATGATTAACATAACAAAAATTACGCCACCTTGCAACTTTATCTTCAATGCATTTGACACTTTTTCCATCAACTGAAAACTTGTCACCACGAGCAAATGGATTGGAGATATGAAAAACTGAGAGAGGTTATTATAGAGGGGCACTATGTAATCTTGTATCTTTATATGGAATGGTTATAAGTGCCATGATTTATGAGAAAGAGATCTTCAAAGTTTGTTGTTTTTTTGCACTTTGGTCTCTTAAGGGAAATCGTCGGTGCAATGTAGCCTAAAATGTTCTAGCATATTGGGGTGCAAAACATGAATTTTCATAGCGTAAAATTTCCCATCCAAACATGTTGGAACTATTGGTTTGATCACATGATGAATAGAAAAAAAAATACACCACCTTGCAACTTTACACTGCATGCATCTAACGCCTTTTCCATCAACTAAAAACTCATCACTACAAACAAATGGATTGGAGATATGAAAAAATAAGAGAGATTATTGTATATGGGCTATACATGACCTTGTAACTTTAGACATAATAGTTTTAAGTTCCATGGTTTCTGAGAAAGAGCTTGTCAAATTTTGCAGCTTTTTTGCACTTTGGTTTCTTAAGAGAAATCACTGGTGCAATGTAGCTTGGAATGTTCTAGCATGTTGGGGTGCAAAATAGGACCTTTCCTAATGTAAACCTACCCATCCAGATGTGTTGGAACTACCAATTTGGTTGCACAACAAATAAAACAAAAATTACACCAACTTGCAACTTTCTTTTCAATGCATTTGACACTTTTTCCATCAATTGGAAACTTGTTACCATGGGAAAATGGATTGGAGATATGAAAAATTGAGAGGTTATAGTAGAGGGGCTCTCCGTGACCATGTACCTTCATAAAAATGGTTGTAAGTGCCATGGTTTTTGAGAAAAAGCTCATCAAAATTTGCTATTTTTTCGCACTTTGGTCTCCTAAGAGAAATCGTTGGTGTAAAGTAGCTTGGAATGTTCTGGCATGTTGGGGTGCAAATAGGACCTTTCCTAGCATAAATATACCCATCCAAATGTGTTGGAACTATTAGTTTGGTTGCACAAGGGACAAAACAAAAATTACACCACCTTGCAACTTTCTCTTCAATGCATTTGACACTTTTTCCATCAATTGAAAAGTTGTCACCACAAGCAAATGGATTGAAGATATGAAAAACTGAGAGAGGTTATTGTAGATGGGCCCTACTTGATTTTTTACCTTTAGATGGAATGGTTGTAAGTTCCATAGTTTCTAGGAAAGAGCTCATCAAAGTTTGTTGATATTTTGCACTTTCGTCTCTTAAGAGAAATTGTTAGTGTAATGTAGCCTAGAATGTTTCAACATGTTGGGGTGCGAAATAGGACCTTCCCTAGTGTAAACCTACTCATCCAAACATGTTGGAACTGTCAATTTATTCACAAAAATGAATAGAAAAATATGCCACCTTGCAACTTTACATTGCATGCATCTATGTTTTTTCCATCAACAGAAAATTCGTCACCACGGGCAAATGGATTCGAGATATGAAAAAATGAGAGAGGTTATTGTAGAGGGACCCTATGTGACCTTGTACCTTTATATCGAATAGTTTTAAGTGTCGTGATTTTTAAGAAAGAGATCGTTAAATTTTGCTACTTTTTCACACTTTGGTCTCTTAAGAGAAATCATCAATGTGATGTAGCCTAGAACATTTCGACATGTTGGGTGCAAAACATGACCTTTCTTAGTGTAATAATACCCATCTAAACATGTTGTAACTATTGATTTTATCGCATGATGAACATAACAAAATTATGCCACCTTGAAACTTTACACTCCATGCATTTGACATTTTTTCCATCAACTGAAAACTCGTCACCACGGGTAAATGGATTGGAGATATGAAAAACTAAGAGATGCTATTGTAAAGGGGCCCTACCTGACCCTATACCTTCAGATGGAATGGTATTAATTTGTTGGTTTTCAAGAAAGAGATTGTCAAAGTTTGTTGTTTTTTCACACTTTGGTCTCTTAAGAGAAATCATTAGTGCAATGTATCCTGGAATGTTTTGGCATGTTGGGATGTGAAATAAGACCTTTCTTAGTGTAAACACACCCATCCAAACATGTTGGAACTGTCAGTTTGGTAGCATGATGAGCAGAACAAAAAATACACCACCTTTCAACTTTACACTACATGCACATAAGCATCTTAAAGGACAACAAAAAGGGGTATATCGTTACACAAGAAGGAGAATAGAGTCATTCCCAAACACTAGGTGCTACTACTACTGATCAACTTGGCCAAAACCTAAATATGAACCTTTCAATTATGAAGGAAGAAGTTGTTAGTGTGATAGAGAATGCACTTTACAACTGAGACTGAATAAATAGAAGCACATGATAAGCTTATCTTAGAGAAAAATCTTTAAAATATCAAGAAGAAAAATGAAGATAGAAAATTTAATACGGTTATTGAAAATGATTCATATTTTTTTCAAAAAATGTGAATGTTGACACAGATACATCAATCTTACAAGATAATATTCCATTCAAAGTGAATGAAAGGGAAGTTTACAATGGATACATCAATCGTGCAATTTATAATAATCTGTTCAAAGTGCAATGGAAAAGGTGGAGATGGCAATAGAGATGGGCAGATTTTTTAAGCTAAGACCAAGGGAAAGCAACAAAACAAAACTAGTCACAAGTTAAACACAAAGGAAAAATCATAATCCATTCACGAGGATAGTCCATACAATGAGCCATAGTGATAATGAATAGTCAATTTTCAAGCATAGTGCAAGCACAATAAAAGTCAAATCATGTCAAGCACAGAGGGTAGTGATCTTGAGATTGCGAGGATAGACTTATGAAAAATCATAATTGGACAACAATGTCACAAGGAAGGGATGATAAGGTGTTAATCTTCCATGTTCAAATTTCAAATCTTCAAATATTGAGGGAAGTCTTGCTAATTAGTCATCCTAGAGATAGAGGGTATATTCAAATATATGTTGCCAAAATTTCTATAATCTACAGTATTGTATACACACCCCTTTCTATTTCAAGGAATGCAAGAGTGAAAGAAAGATAATTGGAGAGGTATATTATGAAAATCATTTTTCTCTTAAGGAAATTTCTTTATCTTCTAGATTTTCATTTTGAACTATAATATAACTTCCCTCTCATAACTATCATTCAAACCTTAATACCTTTCTTCTCATAAATCTACTACTAATGCCTTTCTTATGATGCCCTGCTTTGTTATATTGACCTTTTGGTTGTATAGTGGCATGTGGGGCCATATTTTTCTTTATGTCCTTTTGGTTATCTCATTTTCATGACGTTTATTTCCATCATTGTAACCCTTCTATGTTTTCCAAACTGAATTGTATGAAGAGTTTTAGTATGGGTATTGACAATTCATTTTGGTCTCATTTTGATTTGATAGTGAAACACAACAAAATATATTGTGCAATTTTTATCACAACAAAGTCCACTATGTACCATTTTAAATAGGCCTACCAAAAATATACATATAATCTACCCTCTATTCATTGTATATGCGTAAAAAATGTAGTAATAAGAAAACAAGAAACTTTAAGTTAAAGAGGGGTAGTAAGTCCTTCCTATGTTATATGAAATCTACACCCAAAAACATAAGTAAAGTTGAAATGTGATAGCAAAAGGTCTAACTATCAACTGCAATACATTAATATCAAAATAAATATTAAAAACATAGAAACACAAATAGTTTTATATTTTATTCATGATTAATTTCAAAAATGAAACATATAGGTTGTGTTAGATTGAGTTAGAATGAAGAAGAGGTTTAAATCTATGAAAGAATGCCTAAAAAAAGTGATCTATAACATGAATTTATAAATTAAATGTACATACTTACAAATTAATCCAACAAACCATTTAGGTCAGCTCTAGTCTTTATTGTATCAAGTATTGCCTCATGATTAAACTCATGCACCTTCCACAAGTTCTTGTTTAAAGGTCTACCCTGGTATTTGATCAAATGAACATTAGATGCCATGACAAGTTTTGAGTAATGAAGAATCTTTCGATGTGCATCAAAGTCCTAAAATAGCCAAACATCAGAGTTCTTAACTGGGTACCTTCTAAACCATGTTCTAATAACAACCTTTGAGCCTATAGGGTATTCAATGTTTTCTCCATTTGTAACTGGGGTCTCCAATTTTTTTTTGGCCTTGACACAATGATACAAGTAAAAATTTGTTCCCTCTTCATTGTATTCATTTTCAATAACTACATAAACATGCCCTACATTGATATGTGTGTTAATTTAGATGAATTTAGTCAATATTACAAAAATACTACAAAGTAAGATAACATTAGGAATTTCAAAAACTATGCAATTAGATATATTACCTAGTTGAACTAGATTTGATATGTGATCAAATTCAATTGATGATTTTATCTATGTCAGTTGTAGTATTGTCAGGAGCCGATACGTTTCAAGTGGGCTTAGACATCTTAACCACCATTCGTCGACCCACTCCTTTGACTCACACTCATTTTAGGCTTGCACTATACATGAAGAAAAAAACCATGCCATCTTCCACATATGGATACTCCATGAGTTTGCATTAGAGCTTTTGAAAGAGTGTAGCTCACTTGATCCTGTTAGTGTACAACAATCCTTATATTTTGCAATGTTAGTATCATCTATCAACCAAAAAAATCTATGAACAAAAGACTTTCCTTCATTACCTGGACCCATCGAAGCATTACACCACTCGATGCTTGATTGTGCATTTATCAACTTTGCATTGTCTTTATACTTTAACTCTTCTCATACTATGGCTCTTTTGATACATGCTCCTACACCATCATGCTCCCCCTTTCCATGCCCAACCTCACAAAATTTCCACATATACTAAACACCTATAATATTATGCATCCTACTCAACCAATAAAACATCCACAAGTTCTTGAATTGTGATTCACAATTATCCAACCATATGATATGTTGATGGAATGACACACCCCTTGTAGCCAAATCATGGTAGAACACCTGAAAGCAACTTTGCACAAACTCTATAGAATGCGTGCAATCATCACTGATATAAAGATGATACTCCCTTATAATATTTCAATCATCCTATGTACTATCAATGACATGAATAAATGATATGTGCACAAATATAGAAACCTATGTGGAGTTGTAATATTGTGATTGCACCTCACATTGTGGTTGTTGATTGTAGTTCTCTACAAATTCAATGACTAAAATAATGCTACCAAGTGGAAATTTGTCCTTACATAACTTGAATTGTAAGTCCAACCATTGAGCTCTATGGGTATGCCTTGCATACTCATACACTATACTGCCACAAAATATAACCATAAATTGATACACTAAAATATTTTGAATAACCAAATCACACATTATTTCTTCACCATATTTTGTATTGTAGGCCACTATCTTATACTTGTCGAATTCTACTAGTTCATTTCCAACAACATGTGTACTTTCCATATGTTTACATATTGGCATATGTTGCAAGCCACCACAATGTTGGCATGTGCCGTCCAGACATAATTTTTTGTAGAATAATTGACCTTCCTTTCTTTCACATAAAATTATTGATATGAAGTTTGGTCAACACAAGTAGCGAAGTTGGCTTGAGATTATGGGATGGCTCCTCATGGTCTCGGGTTTGAATTGCTCTTGGGTTTAAATGATGGTAGTGGTTTTTGGATCCATCTACAGGCCCCCGGGACTATTATCGCCTTCCCACTCACCTCTAAGTGTCGTTGGGTGGGAGGGGGATACCCTAAGTACTAAAAACAAAATTGTTGATATGAAGTCTCTTGAAGATGTAGGTGGGGCATGTATGCCACAATCCTGCAAGCCATTGTTAGTATGCAAAACTAAACATATACAGCGATAAACATCAAAATGGTTAGAAAACTCAATACGTACTCTACAAAAACAAGTAGTGTGTGTGTGATTTATTTTGACATAGAAAGACTTTAACATTTCAAAAAATATTTGACAAATTTTAACTTGAGGATACATCTTTAGAAATTCACCAAAAAATTGTGTTTGAGTCATATCCAAAAAATGCTTTGGATGTGGCTCATGATTTCGACTACCAATTATCCTTCTTACCATATCTCTTTGATTTAGAGATACCCTTATGTTATTCTTCTAAAACTCTTCATTTAGGGAGATCAATTCTTCAACAATTACTTTATCTTTTTGTGGTAATCTCCTTGAGAATGCCCATAATTCATAATCATCAGTGTCCTCAATTCTTTGGTGCCTTTCAATAGCTCTCAATAAAGTTACTTTATTTATTCTCAATGTTTCACTTGTCTTTCTATTTAGATGAGCTTTCTTCATTTAATTACTTTCTATTATTGATGTAATGACTCATTGAGTGACTTACTATCTTTGGTGTGTGAGGTGGTACCCACACTCTCATATGCACTCATTAGATTCTTCACAATAGAATTGTCACTTGAAGCTTCTAGTGTTGTCAACCCAAGAATCTTCATAATGGACCTATACTTTAAATTTCTCATCATTTCAACAAATAGTTGACATCTTCCAGTTTTATTTAAATTTTCAAAGAACAATCTCCAAATCTTATTAGCATATCTTCTACAAGTATGTTTTAGAATCTTATCATCCATCGGCTGCAAAATATTCTAATCAATATCAATCAAAAACTTGGGCTTTCTACAAAAACTTTTAGGAGGTGTTATCAAAGGTAAATTTTCCTCAACATTAGGAATTTCATCAATATTTAAATGGGATGGGATAGATGGCATACCTTCAATTGGAGATGGAATAGATGATGTACTTTGAAGTTGAGATGGGAAATATGGCATACCTCCATCTTCACATGTGAGTGATGATGTACTTTCAACTTGAGATATAGTAGATGGTGTCTCTCCATCTTGAATTGTGGTAGATAACATGTCTCCAACTACGAGATTCAAATCTCTCATTACATGAAGGTTTTGCATTCATTGCCTTTTTGTCTCCAATGCTATATCTCTCATCAATGGTTCATGTTCCTCTTGAATTGGCATGTCTTCTACTATCATGTTCAATTTCCTTCTTTCACGAAGTTGCCTCATTTATTCTCTTTTCTTTGCATTCAGTGCTCCCTACTCGTCCAGTGTTAGATGACTTGTCCTTGATCGTTTCTTCAACATGATGAAGAACTATATATGTATCATGAAAAGGAGATAAAGATTAATTCTACCATGGTACTATAGAGTAAAAAAATATCTTACACAAATCTGAGATTAGTCATCAAATTATGATGTACAATATATGATAGTCTAAAGAGGCATTTAACAATAAAAGGGCAACCAAATGCAAGGAGTTGCAAATTTGATAGTAAGTGAGAGGTTTTATGTTCAAACATGACAAAAAAGGGGCAAAAAAGGGCATGAAGAGAGACTAAATGATTATAAAACTAAATATTTTTAGTTTTGTAGGGTAGTCCAATCGAAAACATAGAGAGGTGGTGTTGTTAAGGCACAAAGAATGAGAAAAATTAAGCAAATAGGACTATCATAGGTATCTTAGGACTGTTATAAGTTTCTTAGGACTGGCATAAGTTTTTAAGGACTACCATAGGTCTCTAAATACTGTCATAATTTTTTTAGGATTATGATAGGTCTTTTAAAACTACCACAAGTCTCTTAGGACTACCATAGGTATCTTAGGACTACCATAGGTCTCTTAGGACTATCATAAGTTTCATAGGATTTCCACTCTTGTCTTAGGATTTTTATAAGTTTTTCAAGAATGTCATAGGGCAACAAAGGGTAGAGATGAATGGGAAGGACAAAGAAAGGGAAACAAAGGGAATTTATGCACATGGGCATCTGTGAATGGAACAAGCACAATCCTACAACTATGCACTTGGGTCAAGGTAAAAATTATGCTCTCTAAAACTCTTTCTAGCTCTTTGAGAGTTCTCTTTGTATCTCCTTCTAATCTTCATTGAACCAAACAACATCATCTATCCTACAAGTAGTATAAATATTAGTCTAGATTGCTTTCATTTATGTTGTGCACCACTAGTGAATTTATCTCAAATGTAAAAGAATGATTATGTATGTTTTGTGATAACCACCCTATTAATAACTTGTCTCTTACACAATGAATTATATCATTATGTTTCTAAGTAAGCATCTACCTAGTGATCTTAAGGAGTTTCTACACTTTAGGCATGAATTTAGATTCATCCAACGTTCAAGTGATAGGCCATCAATGTTTTCTACCTAATGGGTGATTATTGGTCTATTTAGGACTAGAGGAGTGTATGATGTATGAAGGATAAGGGCTACTAAAGTGATAGTGTGGAAGGGAAGAAGCAGGTGTATGAGTACAATCTAGGGGGATTGGGAGTGGGAGTAAAGAAAGCTAGAAGATGCATGTGAATGAGAATGAAGTGAAGCATCATGAGGGAGTTAGTCTCCCAACATTTTGGTTAATGCCTTTTATTATGCCAAATCCATAGGATTTGTTCATAAGGAGGCATTAAATATAATCAACTAGAAATAATAATTTTGAATCATCATCTAAGCTTGAAAGATCAATCTTTAAGACTTTCAAATAATTTTACATCCATCTAAATTTTCTCTTGATTCTCAATTTTTTCAAAGTGATCATTGTGATTGTATGTTTTCTCATTTTTGATGAGATATTTGGTGACATTGACCTTGTATTTTACTTCATGGTATGTTATGATAGGGCATGAAGAGGGCAATAAAGGACATGAGGAGGGGTAACAAAGGGCATGAAGACAGTAACAATGGGCATGAAGAGGGAATCAAAGGGAATGAGGAGGGGTATCAAAGGGAATGAAATTAGAAATGAGGCATAAATCAACAACACAAGAGCATCACATAACATAGTATTTACGTGGAGAAACCCTTACAAAAAAAATCCACCAAGAAGAGAGGCCAAGTATGCATTATCATCAAATAAATGAGATTACAATACAACCACTTAAATTATCCTCTTTTCCTCCACCATGGAAGAACCTATGTACCTATGAACAACCTCCTTGTGCCTCAACCTATCCTTGTTCCTATAGAGTAACATGCCATTCAACTATTCCTCCTAATTTCTACATCAAAGAGGCTAATTTTATAGACTTGTGAAGGCATCTAATGCACCAAACATAAAACTCAAAGATGACCATTCATTCCAAACATCCCCAACCTTTAGATTACCTCCTCAGAATGTGAAAGGACATTGATTTTGACTCCAATACTTTCCTTCCAACTTGGGCACCCAAACTTGAGAGATAAACATTACATTAAACATAATAAATGATATAAAACCTAGTGACACCTATTGCCTCTTTCTATGCACCCACTTGGAGAATCCCAATAGTCATTGATGTAAATAGGTTTGGTTTTTCACCTTGTCCAAGCATCCTCTAGTTTTTGGGTTTGTTTGTGTTTTGTGTGGTCTTCTCTACCATAAAATTCTAGAATCTCGCTTTGTTTAGGTTGAATAGATGTCCCCAACTAGAGCCACTAATAAGACTTCAAAAAAAATTTAGTGGTTCTATAATTGCATTTCAAAATTTTGGTCATCCACTGGTCTTCCAAGGGTTAGGGTTTTGTTCTTTAGTCGCCAGGGTTCAATCTTAGGGCTAAAACCCTAATAGTGCAAATGCCTTAGCTTTTTGTTCTAATTTGTCATTAACATGTGTTTACCTTTTCCTAGTAGTTTAAGTTATAACTTGAGCCATTAACATCATTAGTAAGTTGTCCCCTTTTTTCCTAGTGAACACCTGGTCGCATATGCTTTTTAATATTTGCATAAAGTCCTAAGTCTAGGCGGGTTAATAATTTCCATGTCTTTATCTACACTTTAGGCGTGGTCTAAAATATTTCATAAAATTTCCCTTAGGTTGAAATGCATAGGATGCCCCTACTTTAAGTTGTTAACTTAAAGCACGCGCAGTAAAAAATGCTTAAGGAATCAACTTGGCCCCACATATTTAATCCTAACCATTCCCTGCCTACTCGCACTCATTAAAATATTCAAGGAAAATACCCTATAGGATAACAGACGTGTCGTGTGGCACGTCTCGATGGTGGGTCTCACAAGTATTTTAAAGGCCAATGGTGGTGGGATCTTCAAATGAATGACAAAGATTAAAGATGTTTTAATCATGGTTGTTCCCCACCATACCACATAAAGTTTTTAAGCCAATCTAAGGTTCATGCAATACAACGGGCGGTTGACACATGGATACATCTTGAGCATTGAAGGAACTATAGAACAATACAAAATATTTCATTTGAAAATATTTTAGACGATCTTTGGAAAGTTAAAAGTTGAGCTACTAAAGGGACCTAAGGCTCTCATGGTTAAAAGGTGCCAAGATGTTTTAATCTTGACCGTCCATCTTGTCAACATTTAACACATGATGAAAAGTTTGTAAGTGTGGGCATAATTGTAAGGGTTAAAGGGTGTGCAAGTTTGAGTGTATGGATTTGATCTAAGATGCTCCTTGCCAACCTACATCCATCAATCTATGTCCCAACTAACTCATGTGATATAGCGGGGAAGCAACATGTAGCAATTTTCAACACTTCCAAAGGCTGGTGGTGGAACCTAGGGTGACGATGTGTGGCATCTCACATGGAATGATTTCATTGGTCTGATGTTGAAGACAAGATGAGTTAGGATTTTCAAACTTCTTTGACTTGATCTGAGTTGCTCGATGATCCAAATCATCACAAGATCAACGACTGTGTTTTAAAATTGTGAAAATGGGTTGATCGAGCCATTATGGTTCTCGCAAGTGAGTAGTAATGGCGAACTTGACATTTTTTGTCAAATTGAAGGATATTTTCACCATAAAAGAAAGATTGAAAGTAGTTTTTCAAGTTACCAAAGCATTCTAAGGAGAATTGAAGATTGTTCATGCATAGTTTGAGCTTTTTCACGTCTAGAATTAGGGTTCTAGCTTCTCAAGAACCAATAAGTTAAAATTTTTGTCCTGTATACCCAATTTCAATCAATTTTTTGTGCGTTCTCCATTTCTAAAGCTGAATATTGCAATATAGATTTTTTTTAAGGTGTGACATTCATTGCATTATCATCAAACTACTTTGAATTTTCCCTAGTTTACGTGTTCCATTTAGGACACCTAAATTAACTCACAAAAACCCTAAATTAAAGCCCTCAAAAACCCTAGTTTGTCAAAATATTGAGAATGACACCCTTAAAGTTTGAGGCTTTTGGTTCGACTCCCAAGAGGAGCCTCCATGATGACATACTTGATCAATTAAAGGAGTATGGTGTGAAAATGAACAAATTGGATGGAAAATCTATGTTGTAGGGCCCTGAGGGAGAGAAGGGTTTCATTGGCAGACAACATGCCATTAGGTATGTTGCTATCCTGATCACTGGATGGGATATGCTCAAGTATTGGTTTGGAAAGTGATTTTCTAAGGTCCCTACCTATAATGGGTGGAGACTTGATATGGGGAAGCTAGTTGTACCAAATGTCTACCTTGATATTGATCTTCTAAAGGATGTGACAACAAATTATGACCCCAATGTCTAGGTTGTAAGGTCTCACACTGGTGTGAAAATGATTGACCTCACTTGCGAGGGAATTAGTGAGGTTTCCAACCTAAATCCTGATGCAAAAGATCCTGTCAACCTCAATGCTTTAAAGGATGAGTATGAGAATAATTAATAAACTTTTAGGGTTACCACTATGTCAATTTTCATGGCAAGGGGAAAGGGAAGGGGAAAGATAAGGTTATCAACAAGAGATCATGAACCCTTCCCCTTTGATATGTTTTATTACTACTTTGAGAGGTCATATTTCACTCTATGCTATATTATAGGGTTTGACCCTCCCAAGAGGATGCCAATAGCCTTTATGTATATGGTAGTGAACATTCAACATGTTTTGATGAACAAGTTTAAATATGATTTTGCTCATATTTTTTAGATGAAATTCACAAGGCATTGATGGCCTTAAAGAATGGTGAAACAAGAGTCATATTTTATGGTACTCCTTGGTGATGCATATATTTTTGTTCAAAGGAGATGATTATTTTGGGAAAGATATGGAACTAAAGATGAAAGGTGAGAATAGTGAACTCCTTCCTACCCAAACATGGACACACCACTTAGACATACATGATGCAAATTCAAGTTTTATTACTTTTATGAATCTGTTTGGTAAGAATTTGAGAGGGTTTTTGATAAGGAATCCACCAAGGATTCCAGTAGAGCTTCATGTTCTTTTGAGACCCAAGGAGAGGAAGCCAGAATCAAGGATTAACCATAATTGGGGTGATATCATCCCTTGTCCACATTGCAACATTTTCAAAGTGTATGAAACACATGTTACTCCACATGTGTTCCCAAGATGTATGCCATTAAGGCTTAGTTTTCTGGAGGTAATGTAGCAACTAGGAAATGAGGAAGACTCACACCTAGCAAGAATGAAGAAAGGGACTCTTTTTCCTGCTTACACAAATTTTTTCAGATTTTTTCATGGTAAAGGATGGGTGGAAGGACATCCTCAAAAGGATTACACACTATGGGATGAAGAATTGTCGAGCAAGGAATCATGATCCTGAGGGATTTATGGCAACATTGAAGGACAAGATTAGAGGAGGGAAGTCTTGGCATAACTTCTATTTCCTTGAGGATATAATCAAAAATGTTTTTGATTGGGTGAAAGTTGAGGATAGAAAGGTGAAGTGGCTAGCATTCATCATATTTGAAAAGACAAAGAAGGAGAAGGATCCAAATTTTAAAGGAACTTTCATGGATATAAGTGATGTCTTTTTGAGAATTGAGGCTATATTACAAATTTTTGACAAGGTGGTTGGGGCGCACTTAAAAGAGAAGGAAGTGGATGATAAAGGAAAGTTTCATGTTGTTGAGGAGAGGCCTACCTATCAAACACCAAAAAAGCTATATGTTTGCTCAAGAATAAAACAAAAGGAATTTTTGAGAAAAAAAGACACCATTGCTACTCCTACTCATTCAAAGAGTCTAGAGCACCTTCCCCAGCACAAAAAAGGCCACCATCTCCACCTCCAATGTCATCTCCACCCCCTTCTTAGAATATTATTGACTTGGATTCACCTCCAATACAGACATCACCTAAGAGGAGGAGGGTTGCATCATCATGGTTAGTTGACTACTCCTTGAATTCAGATGAGGAGGTTATTGTAACATCAAATGAGATTATGTAGAATATGCCCTCACTCCTAAGGGGGGTGAATCTTCCAATGCAAAAAATAAGGCTAAGTAAGGATTTTTGGCTGATATTGATAATGTTGATGATGTTAGGGAGATGGCTTGTGACCAATTCATGAGTGATGATTAATTTGGGAAGTCTAAGGTTTTTTGAGGAATTCATTTGGAGGGTGAAAATGGATGAGTACGATGAAAAGGTGCAACTAGGCACGATTAATTCTCTAGAGTTTCCTAGGGAAGTGATTGCCTTCAAGGTCCTATAGAAATGAGGGCTAAATATAAAGAAATGACACCTATTGAGGGCAGAGAACTAGTGAGGAAAAGTGGAGTGTTGCTAATTCCTAAATGGGACATAACATCAGCTATAGAATTTGACATAGTCAAAAGGCAAGGCTCAAAGGTATTTGAAACATATCACGAGGCATTATGTGCACTGTAGGGATCAACCTTTAGCCTTGACTGGTAGACATTAGCATTATGGGCATTGTCCCTAAATAAAAATAAGCTTGAGGTTGCAAAACCATCTACAAATTTAAGAGGAGGGTTGATCATAAAGAGAGTTTATTATACCCCAACAATTGAAGCAACCACCATGGTAGTGCATGTTGCACAATTCATTAAGACCATTGTGGAGTCACTAGAAGAAAAATATGAAGTTGAACATAAGAGGTATAATGACTTGGTGATTTCCTACAACAAGGATGAGTAGAAAATAAGGGAGCTAGAACTGAAAAATGAGATGCTTCAACAATAGTTCCAAGCAATGCAAGCAGGGAAACCAGTTCCACAAGTCTAGCAAGATGCTCCATCCTCTCTACCACTCCCTCCTGTACAATCACCTCCTCCACCATCTCTTGAAATGGTGGTGTATAATGAAGATAATGTATCATTAGCATTCTTGGGCCCAAGTACATCAACTGCACCTCTATAAATAAAAGAATTCACTAGAGAAGAATTGATTAGGCAATTGGAGGTATATGAGGAATTGTTTGCATTATATAATGACAACAACATTTTTATTGTTACTAATCTTTTTGGAGTATTGTTTATCTAAGGAAATAAAAAGAGTGAGAAGTGTTCACTCTAATTATTCTTTAATGTTTCATTCAATAAATATGTTTGAAAAGGATGGAGCAATTTCTATCCCATTAATGCAAACATGGATTCCAAGACTTGGGCTATTAAAGAATATGGTTATTGTGTCCACACATGATCATAATAAACCGCTGAAAATTACTCCAACCTTGAAAGCAGTGAATTAAATTATTGAATACCAAGGATTAGTGGATCCATTGGAGAAAAGGATCGGGGCATTGCTCAAATAGTTTGATGAGAGTGATTTGTTCTCTTGCCAGACATTTTTAATAGTGATGGAGTTGTCAAGAATTATGAGCAATGGAGGTCTCATATTGATGTTATTGCAGTAGAGGCTACCCTGATTTGTGAAGAAGGAGATGTAAAGATAGCCATGTTAAAAGATAGTATGAATAAATTGTCAGTCACTAGTACATTTTTGGAGGAGTTTGAAAAGGATGCCAATCGAATAATGAAAAAGTATGGTCCTTATAGGACAAATTAGATGAATTCATGGCCTTCAATTGGCCTACAAAAGAGGACTATACTACATGGGATAACAAATATAATAATATTCCTGATTTGTAATCTTCTCTAATGGTGATGTGGCAAAATTTTTGGTCTATTTGGCATCCCTAGCAGGCTTCAAAATTTTCAAGGGCATCAACAATGGTATTTTATCATTTTGTACACTAGGATTTTATATTCGTCTACTAGCTCAACTTTCCCAGGTCCACAACAAGAGAAATGAAGAATTGAAGCGACAAAGGCATCAACTAACCGTTTCAGATATTTTAGGAAAGCATAACAATTTTTTTAATTGCCTTGCACTTGGAATATTCTCTCCACAAGCTTGTAGTTACTCTTGTAATTTTGAAATGTAATTGTATGTCAAATGAAAATGTAACATGTGTAATAGCCTGAGGCTTGTTGTTGCCTTGTTTTATAAAAGGGAATTCAAGGCCATTTCACATGGGTTGATTGATATATTTTGAGGAGCTATTGTAATACAGAGCACATATACTATTTTTTCTAAGTCTTTTCTAGGTTTTGAAGTTTTGAGTCTTTTGATTGTTAATGTTGTATAACAATACTATCATTTCTAGAATGTAAATGACATATTTCCAAAGCTAGTGTTCTCCATTGTATACTTTGCATGAATTATGAATGAAATGAATCAAATATCATTAAATTCATCTTTGTTGTCTTTCCTCTAAATTTTTATTCATTGTTAATGCACTTGTTCAAATAATGAGTTAAATCTACTTTAACATGAATAAAGGTTTATGTGAATGTATGCAAGGATAATTAATTATTATTGGTTTAGATTTACGAGTTAAATGGTGTAATGCATCATTTAATAGCTCTATTATGATATATAGAATGTTGTCACAAGTTTTCAATTGCATGGTTTAAGACTTCTTACCCTGGAATGAGGCATTGATTACCATAAGTTGTGTCTATGTTACAATCTTCTTAGTCTTTCATTGCAACTACATTCAAAATCAAATTAAACCTTTACTTTCTGTCAGAATATATGTTTTGAGTGATGTTCTACCATATTCTTATGTTTTAGACTGATAAATGTTGTAAGATTTTCCAAATCTTTAAGGTTTTTCATCTATTAAGCAACATTTAGGAGAATATATCTGTTAAAATTACAATGTATGTGATAATTGGCACAAGGGTATCTAAAGATACATTGTAGAGATCACCCTCTAAGGTTTTGTAGAGCCTAAAGTGTAGAGGGAAAGTTTAGTAAAATTTCACCTGTTCCTTGGCCAATCCATCCATATAATTAACCATTGGAAATGACAATTCCATAGATTATATGAGAGATTAGTTTGGGTATTTAAAAAACACTAATAGTTTGGATATTGAATTTTTGAATTGAATACTCTAATTGCTTCTCTTGACTCGCTTGATAATTCTCTTGACAATAATTTCTCCAATAATTTCCTAGATGATTTCAAATGATGCAATAACTAGCTATTTATACACAATAATTCTAATTTCCCAAAAATTAAATCCTGATAGCCAACTTTAGATATTTTACTTTCAAATAATAAAATTCCAACATTGACATATTTGAATTTGGAGCCAAAATAGGGGGACATAAGCACCCTAGGCGCCAATGTCCTAGGCCTATTTTTGGGACTTTAAGGATTCAAGGTGAAGTATTAAATGAGAGCATTTATTTTGTAGTTGCAAATTATCGATAAATATTTAAAATGGGTTGTAGAATACGTAATTTAGGTAATTAAGTGTTCAATTAGGTCCAATAACTTAAGGGGGAGAAAAACATAGTTTGAAATTATCAAGAGTGACAATTTATGATGCTACATTTAGCCCCCACTTTAGTGAGAGTATGAACTTATGCTTGGACTCACACTAAAGTAGAAAAATATATGTACAGAGGGGTATAAATGTACAAATGTTGAAGAGATAGGATGAATAAGGATCTAGGGGGAGTGTACAAGCCCCCAGGATCTAAGATCCCATGGAAGACCAAATTAAGCACAAAGGAACACACATGTATGAAATGTATCAAGACCATGTATACAAACATAAACAATATCAAAATAAAATTTAAAAGGAGGGTATGGATAATCATGGGCTAGAAAGTTGCATTATGCTAGGATCCACACCCAAAGGCGTCATGAATCACAAGCTAACAATGTATGATATTTACTAGGTGAATCATAAATAGAAGGAACCATGAGATATTGAAGTTGGATATTCACTAGGTGAGCCCCCAAGAAAAAGTAGAAAAAATGAGAAACATACAAGGTCTACTGAAGTCCAATATTCACTAGGTGTGTACCCATAACCATACCAAGAATTATACTCCTTGATAAATTTGATAAAGTGCTAGAAAAATGCTCAAAATGTTATGCCAACACATCACTAAGTTCAACACGTGTGAACAAAGTGAAGAAAAAATTCTAATGTCAATGCATCACTAAGTCCAACATGTGTGAACAAAGTGAAGCAAATAATGCCAATGCATGCCCCCACCTTAAAGATATTTCTAAACACCATGTTGTGAGAAATTGCTTTAAGGTAGAAAAATGACAAATGTCATGTGATAAAAGGTTACAAGAGCTTATTTGGAAATCCCTATGCCGATGATATGTTTCCAAATAAAGCTACATCATGATAAAGGGTTGCTCCCAAATGTAATGCCGCAAAAAAAAGGTGAACACATAAGGGATCCACAGATCTGGGGTCAATATACATCTTTGCTACAATGATATGATAGAGCTCAAGACTGACATCATTCCCCAAATACTTGCAAAACAATGAACATAATGCAATAATGACGCATAGAGATAAGAGACAAACAAAATCTTGGGTCAACAAGGATGAGACCTAAATGTCTCAATGCCTTGCATCATTCCCAAAAGGAAAACACAAGATAAAAAGAATAAAGTTTACGACATATAGAATAATATAGATACAAATAGAAGAATGCCACGACAAATTCTTTTCCCTTGTATCCATGCACCAATAGAGCAATAAGGGTCATCCAAAAAACTCACAAACATAAAGAAATGTCAAGCAACACAACATGGGAGATCCAACATGTGCAAGCAAACACAAAGAACACATAAAGAAAACACAACAAAGGAGTACTACACATGCGATTTGACCTAAAGTGGGTCATTCACATCCCAATCTTGCTCATCATATATAGAAGGAAAGCAACTAGCCAAAGGGACTACAATAAGTGTCATACTAGTAAAATCACTAGGTTTAACAAGTGGTCGGTCACTCTCATCATGAGGATCATCATAGTTGCCCCATCTAAATTCATAAACTTTGAAAACAACAAATTAAGCTCATTATGCACTTGATCATCAAATTTAGCAATTTCATCTTCATCATCCAAACTTATCACCATGGGAGGTTTAATGATAATTTCAATTGTATGTTCTTGTTTCAATTCTATGTCTTATTTTGGTGAAGGTTGTAATTCTTCTTGATTTGTTTGCATAGGTGTTTGATTTCCAAGTAATGTTTTATTCTTTTCTTCCAACTGAGGAACAAGAGCATGATGCCTTTGCCTATGCTCTTTAGCATTTCTGTTTAATATTGTTTAGTTTTCAATTTGTGAAGGTGTAAGTGTAGGTTTCTCAACCATTGGTCTCATTTCTTCCCTTAAGGGGGAACTAAAGGGACCATCAAGGGTTTGGAGACCACTGTCTCTTTAGGTCTATACACTTGCATTGATTTTGGAGGCACAAAAGGAATCATTCAATTATATTTTTGTATTTTGTATGATATAGGTGGAGGAACTCTAGCATAAATACCTTGATTACTTGGAAGGGCCTTTGATTTAGGCATGGGTTCATCCAAATTGGTGGGGGAGGAGGAACAAAACTAGATCTATCATTCTCATGAATATTGCTAAGGGATAATTTCATTATGCATTTTGCCTTAAAATTTTGATATGACTTAAAAAAGAACTCCTCACCAAGTTTAATAGGTTCCATAGGTTGAGGCCAAAATAAATCCAAGTAAAAGTTTCTATAGAAAGATAAAGTATTAAACCCACTATGATGCACTGTGTATATTTTATATTTGAATGGGAACTTTATGCACTTGTGGATAATAGACATGAAAACATTCATAGAGCATAGCCATGGGTAGCCTAGATTTACATGGAATTGGTCTAACATCTTGATGATATGGAATGAGACATCTATTTTTTTCGATCCAACTTTAAGAGGAAGAGTGATCGGACCTATTGTAGGGCGAGCAAAACCATCATGAGTTTTCAACCATGCTTTTGATTATTCATAAGAGTCTTGATAAAGCTCATGCACATACAAGAACTCCTTAGTGATCAAATTCTCTACACACACAAGATTAATGAGTATTCCTTGCTTAGGGATATCATTGATATGTTTAGTGATATAGGGTAAACCCAAAAAAATGGTTTACAATTCTAGTGAGGAAGGTAAATTGCAAAAAATTCCCTTTTGGGGATTCAAACGAACATCTGGTTCAAGTGAACCAAAAGGGGGTTTGCTAGAACCCCCCTGTGAGTGAACCCATTAAATGTTGAGCCCCACATTTCCCAGGAAAAAAAGAAAAAGAAAACTTTGTGGGAAGGGGGTTCGAGTGAACCTCCAAGGGGGGTTCACTCAAACCCCCATTTCCCCCCCTCCCTCTGGCAAATCTCTAGAATTTTTCCCTTCAAAGCTTGAGTTGAGGATAAAAATGGAGGAGAATTCACAAACTCAACTGGATGATGGTAGTCCTCAGAATGAGCTATCCAACAAATATAATTTTAATATGTTTTGGTTTTATTATGTATTTGTTTTTTTAGTTTGATTAAACATAGGTTTTTCACTGAAAATCAAGCTCTCTATTCTACACGTGGAAAAATAACAGATTATCAAATTTTTTTTTTAAATGTCAATGCACTAGATATTGATGTCCTTAATCCAACCAAAAAAAATAAAAATTGATACATACAAAAAAAATTATGTTGTATACAGTCCGGTTATGTTTGAATTGTAATTGGTTTTCAACTTTGAAACTTGATTAAGGAAAAAATATTCAATGAAATGCTATGAAACTAATTCTATGCTTTAGATATTGTAGCTACAAATCTAAATTTGAAAAAATTAGAATTTTATCCTTCATGGAAAAAAAGTTACATTGTATATGGTGAGCGTCACTCCTTAAAAATGGTGTTTACTCAAAAAACTAGTTTTCGAAGGAGATGGAAAAAGAAGTGCAATATGATTCCAAAATTTTTGAAAAAAATATATTCATAATCTACAGACAAAATTTCACAAATCACTAGTTTGCATCATCTTCAAATTCCTCATGGTTTAGCCTCTATAGGTGCCTGAAAGTGAAGATTTAGTTAGAAAAATTAATTCAGTGTCCAGTTTGGCCAAAAATTGTAAACCAGTATTGTGGGATCACCCTATAGAGAAGACCATTGGGCGCATGTATGCATACGTCAATATAGGTGAAAGAAATGTTAGGTAACAAAGTGGTTTGGCCCTTACACAGTTGAACATCTATGAGATTGACCATATCTTTTAGACCATCCTCATCATCAGTCTTATCATCATCGTTCTTATCAACATTCATATCATCACTCTTAACATCACAAGCTTTCACAAAGTTGGATGAATGGTTTGGCATTGGATTGGTGAAAATTTACAAGTTTTGGTTAGATGGAGCAACAGACGTGTTCCCTTTATCATTAACATCACCCAATTGGATGTGATTAGAGTTGACAATGTCTTGAATTTGATGTTTAAGATGTATGCAATGCTTTGTATCATGTCCATGTGTGCGATGATATTGAAAAAAGGATTTTGTGTTAAAGTTTGGAGATAATAGTTTTGTTGTATGCACATGTCTAGCTAGAGGTAATTGGATTAAGTTTTTTCTCAAAATTTGTAACATGATTGAATGAAAAGAATCAAGCAACTATGTGAATTATCTATCTCTTTCTCTAAATTTATATGGAGTTAAACTTATGGATGCAACTTGTGGTTCAATGTGGTTGGTTGTTTGAGGTGTGTTTATCTTGATAAAGTTCTTATTTTTCTTTTTGAATGGTTTATAGTTGTGTTGAGGTACAAATTTAGATTTCTCAGTAAGAGTCGATGAAGATGCCTCTTCATACTGACTAATTGTATTCTGATAATCACGAAGAGCCGTACACAAGTGTGTAAAGGACAAATACCTCATCAATAAGATCTTATCCCTAATGTCAGGTTGCATATTCCCAATGAACACTCTTTGAACATCTGTATTAGGAAGAGTAAGATTGATTTGTGAGTATTGTGACTAATATCATCCTATGATGGCAGTCACTTTTTCATGTTTTCCTTGTTTGCACCTCACTAAATCAGCTAATGTAATTTGTGGACCTATGTTTTCTTGGTCCAAATGTTGTAGGAATGCATCAACAAGTTCATTGAATTAATGAATCAAATTATTTGACAATAAGAAAAAACTATTCCAAGGTTGTATCTTTCAATGACCTAGTAAAGATTTTGTCCAAGAGATTATCTTAAAAGATGAAGTCACTACACAATGTTGCATAAGTTGATATGTGACTATTAGGATCTCCTTTATCATTACACTTCTCAAAGCTAGGAATCTCCATGTTTCGTAGCATGGTTCTTTTCAAAATTTCAAGAGACAAAGGGCTTCTTTTGACATATTGTGATGGGTTTCCATTTTGAGCTTGGTTCAGTGAGATTTGTTGTTGAAGTGAGGTTACATTTTGTAAAGGTTGATTGATGATCGAGTCATTTCTTAACATGTTTTAGGAATTTTGTGAATATGGTGGGATTGTGTAAGTGCTTGGTGGACTATTATGTTGAGATTTTATTAGCTATGATGAAATTTGAGATGTCATGAATTTATAAGGGGGTGATGTCACAATAGTGGTTTACAATTCCTGAGAGGAATGCATTTTAGCTGAAATCACATATTTTTAGAAAATATAATGATTTAAGCCTTAAAAAGTTCCATTTTAAGGATTCCAATTGAAGAGGGTTTGATCAAATCACCTTAGATCAAACCCCCTTGGATAGAACCTCGCTAGTTTTAAACCATACCTATAAATGCTTTCCTTTACACCTATCAAAATGGATAAAAAATCACTTTTGATTTAGCTTTTGGGGATCAAAATGAATTCATTTAAAATTTATTTTAAATGATTATGGTATTCCTCAGAACAACCTATCCAATGAATATAATTTTAATATGTTTTGGTTTTGTTATGTATTTGTTTTAAGTTTTATTAAACATAGGTTTTCATCGAAAATGAATTTCTTTTGTTCTTCACATGTGGAAAAATAGAAGATTATCAAAAAAAAATTAAAAATATGAGTGCACTAGATATTGAAGTCCTTGATCCAACAAAAAAATAAAATAAAATTTTGACATATACAAAAAAGTTACGCGTTATTCACGTTGTGTCCGAATTGTAATCATTTGACTTTGAAACTTTATTAAGGAAAAAATATTCAATAAAAAACTATCTAACCAAGTGGGAAGCACTAGATATTAGAGTTAGAAATCTAAATTTGAAAGAATTAGAATTTTATCCTTCATGGAAAAAAAGTTATACGTTATACGGTGTGTGTCACTTTTTTAAAATGTTGTTTTCTGAAAAAATAAATTTTCGTGGGAGATGGAAAAAGAAGTGCAATTTGATTCCAAAAATTTTGAAAAAAATATTTTTAGAATCTACAAACAAAATTTGATGAGACTCTAGTTTGCACTATCTTCAAATTCCTCATAGTTTAGCCGTTATAGGTGCCTGAATGTGCAGATTTAGTTAAAAATAATAATTTTAGTGTCTAGTTTGGCCAAAAATTGTAAACCACTATTATGGGATCACCCAAGGATGCCCACTAGAAAACCCTAAGGTTGGAGTTATACCATTTTTTGGTTGTATTTTGATGCTACAAATGGTAATGTATATGTAGGAATAGAGGGTATAGTTGTAGGGAGAGAGATTTGACTTCTTCCTTGGCTTTGAGTGTATCCAAAAGCTTGAGAGCAACTATCCATTGTAGGAATGTTTGTATCCACAATATAGGCTAGGCTACACAATACCTCTAATCATTGGGCATCATTGATAAGTTTCCTTAAGTTGTCCACTGTAGGCACTGTTTGTCCTGCTAAGGATTTAGTGCTTAAATAATCTTACAATCTCTCTAAGTCATTGTCTAATTATTTCAATTTATCTTCAGGAACATGTACAACAATAGTCTCAACATCCATGAAGGTACTCGTTTGTGAAATTTTCATTGGTATGGTAGGATTAGGGATTGAGTCCAAAATGGGCATGGTATTGGAAATACCTTGCATGAAAGAGTTGAAAAACTTGGGATACATAGTGGATGCAACAACAACGTGAGATGCCATAAGTCTACAACTACGTCTCACCGAAGTATTGGCAATAGGACACTAGGTCATGAAGCTTACACGAGTTTCAAAACACTAAGTGTGCCCACTATGAACAATAAACTATCAAAAATTCATAGTGAAACACTCATATTTTAAATAAAAAAATAAAGAGTAGAAATAGATAAAGAACACAAAGATAGATGTCTGAAATAAATCTAAGGTGAAAAATGCAGGACTATGGCACCTAGGATGCCTATGTCCTAGATAGGGTTTTGCAAAATTCAAAGTTTGGTTGTGTGTAATACTATTTACTTAGTTTTTGTGTTTGTGTGCAAACAGGGCCGATAGTGAATATTTTTCTATAATTTGCTCATTTTATGATAATGTAATTCAAAATACAAGTGTGCAAGAATGAACAATAAATTGCATTTGTAAATGCAATTTCTAGATCTAAGATGCAAAAATTAACTGATTCTAATATACTAAATCAAAAAATAATGATGTTAATATGCTTTTTGAAAGAAAATAGCGCAATTTTCACTTTTTTAGCTATATGCAAGATACCTAAATGCATTCAATGACACTTTCAATCTTTTGTTTTTAGATTTTAAATGGCCTAGTGCAGATTTTTGGATGCAATTGAAATATAGATCTAAGCTATAATGCTTGAAATAAACCCTATTGCAACCTATGATGCAATATGATATGCAATTTTTTGAATGTTTATGCTTTTTATGATGTGAAAATGGATGCCTAATTAAAAATTGTAAAACAGTGTAATATAAAACCTATGTCTAGGATGTGATGCTTCAAATTTTAGAAGGTATATAATGTTAACATGTTGGGTTCACCAAAATGAAACATGGGGAAAGGGAAACCTATGAGATTTCACTTTATGGTTTGGACACCTTTCCTTAATTTCATTGAAATGTAAGAAATGGGATGGATGTGATGGGTTTGATTGGATTTGGACAAGGTAGATGATTGACTTACAACCTAATAGGTAATTCAACCAACCCTAGACCAAATCTAAAAGTGACCTAAGGATGAAGTGCAATGATTCAATTGCCCTAATGATACAAATTACTATTTTTATGCAAGTATAATAGATCTGAGAAACCATCTAGATAGAAACAAACTACAAGAATAAATTGAGGACACTATGCACCTGTGATATAAATTTGGAGCTAAAAAAGGACATAGGCACCCTAGGTGCCACTATCCTTGTAGGGCTAATTCAGACATGTTTTCATAATCCTCTAATGTTAGATAAGAGCTTATGTTTCTTAGTTGTCACACTATTAGATCACAATTAGATAATTTTATAACTGAGTTTTTGTAAGTTTTTAAGGTGTAGGGTTTTGTTTACAATAAAGGACAATTGATCTTCAAACTTCCTTAAATCCTCTTCAGACCTAAAACTTGCAAATTCAAAGAGAGAAGATAGGTTGTTTCATTTATGGGCTTGCCTTAGTAAAACCTCGTGTTAGTGTTTCCACTTCCATAATGACAATGCCAATGATAAAAGGATAAATGATAGGAAGGAATGATGAATCAACAAAGTGGCTTCCTTGAAGGACTGAAGTCATACACATATCCTCAAGGCTTGGATCTTGCTTGCTTGGATTGCTTGAATTGCTTGAAGAGCTACAAGGATTAGATCTCATAAACAATATGTAAACATAAATATGAACAAAATCACATACACTTTGACATGATGTGTAGATCTTGAATTACTGCAATAAATCCTCTAATGGCTACTCTTGACTTGATTTATAATGCTCTTGACAATAATTTATCCAATAATTTCCTAGATGATTTCAAAGGATGCAATAACTAGGTATTTATACACAATAATTCTAATTTCCTGAAAATTAAATCTTGACCACCAACTTTAGATATTTTAATTTTAAATAATAAAATGTTGACACTAAAATATTTAAATTTGGAGCCAAAATAGGGGGACATAGGTGCCCTAGGCACCAGTGTCCCAAGCCTATTTTCTAGAGTTTGAGTCAGGGGAAAAGTATTAAATGAGAGAATTTGTTTCGTGCTTGCAAATTGTTGGTAAATGTTTAAAATGGGATGTAGAATTCATAATTTAGGAAATTAAGTGTTCAATTAGGTCTAATAACTTAAGGGGGAGCAAAACATAGTGTGAAATTATCACTTGGGTGATAATTTATGACACTTGTACAATAATCAAAGAGTCTTATTTACTATTTTATAAATAACCTCATACTAATCACATGACAATAATTTATTAATATTAAACAAAAGCAAAAATAGAAACAATGTCTTAAACCCATGCTAATTTTTAAACCCAAAACATACATAATTATTTGAATTTTTTATACATAAACTAGAAGCATCACATCTTATTTTCTCACATAAAATCCTTTCCATGAACACTTTCATTATCTATTAAACCCTACACAAGAATATTAAACACTTATTGATATCTAGCCACATTAAATAAATTTCAATACTCAATCAACCCCACAGCATAAAAATATCAACTCTAGACAATCTTGGGGGAATTTTGATAGAGTTTCCCCTTATCAAATTTACTTTCCAACCTTAAAAAATATAATTCTTCAACCTTGAATATGTAGAACCAAATATTTGTGAAAAAAAAATTCAATGCTCTTTTCTCCTTAGTATCCTATTTTCTAGATACTCCCCACTCTAATCTAAACTCCCAATGAACTTTAGGCGTCATCTCAAGGAATTCAACAAATAGGAGAGCAAATGAAAAATGAAGTATTTTATAGTTGCTAATAAAACTTGATAAATAAACATAATTGAATTCTTTTAAATACATGAACATGGTAATAAAATATTCAAAATATATGTTTAGTCTACTCATAATGACCAGTGAAAAGGTTGGGAACAACATGATTGACCCAAGACAAAGGAGTGCTAATTTAATGTGATAGTGGATGCATGGGAATCAGTGTAAGGGTAGGCATGACAAAGCTGGATTTTTAGATGTTGCAGCTTGTTCGGCTGCTATTGGGTTTTCTTTTGGTGGTCTGCTCGACACCATTGCACTCTGCTGGTAGTTCCAACCTAGTTACTCTGACGTAATTTGATATTTTTTTCTTAATCCAATAAAAAAAATGTGTGGATAAGAATAAGATAAAGTAAAATGTGTGGGGGTGTGTAAACAATATGCCTAAACAATGCATTGTGAATGCATGGATGTATACAATTACAATTCATTAAATGTTTCTACATAGTAACTAACAAAATTCTCATTCACTTGCAACTAACAAACCAAATGGATCTCACTATGTCCTAACTAGCCATACAAAATTAAATGTGAATAACCACTTGTATAGAAGAACACACCATTGCTAATATAAACATATTTTCAAAGCCGTCAATGCACTATTCCCAGTGACTTATTAATAATTAATAATATATTGTTAATATGCTATATTATAAATTATTATAATATATTAGTAAGTATTGTAATAAATATTAATAATATAATTATATTACTATTAGTATTAATGCGGGTTTATTATAACTAGCATATGATCATTGTCATGGATATATAATGTTGATTATTCTAATTCATAGTTAGATAGTGTTGCCTTGTTACATCAAGGTGTTCCTTCGTTTTCTTGTACCTACAACCAATTGGAGTGGTAGCCAATACAATTGAGTCTAGTTAGCCCTAGATGTTAGGTTTAGTATGGATGTGTATCCTATATGATAAGTGAGTTTAGTTGTAGCATGGTTAAGTGCAAATAATATGTAATTATATAGGGTAAAAGTACAAAGTTGTGCCACACTTTCACTCAACTTATCAACATAAGTGAATTTAAGTATTTCTAACTAAAAATCAAGTTCAGTCAAACACATGATCTAGCTAGATTTATTCTAGCTAATTTAGATATGGACACAAGTTTTCCAAATAAAAGTGCTCACTAAATGTATATGTAGCACCACTTTGAGGCTAATTTACCAAAAAATAAAATTATTCAAAAAGACTTGATGTTTCAACAACTACAACTCATGTAAATGACATTTTTTTAAAAAACATAAAAATGCCCTTTTGTAGATATATTTAAGTGTAATTTTCAAATATATATAGTTTAATTAGTTTTTATATTTTATATATTTTTTTTACTAAAAGTTGGTTATCAACACCAAAACATAAGGTCGATTATCTTGCCAAGAAAAATACTAAAATTTATTTTAAAAACTTGGAAAAAATATAGTGTAGTAGATAAAAGAACTTATATCAATATGGTATATATATTTTTTCTTTTTTGGAAAGATAGTTAAGAAAAAATGTGATGTCCCATGTAGAAATAGACATGTTTTCAATACACACTCATTCTAATATTTATTTAAACAATATATTTATCAAAACTAAGAAAAAATAAATCCATGCACTAAATTTTTAACTTATAAATACACACATAAAAGTTTGAAAAAAGGAAAGGAAAGGTCCTTTTTAAGTCCACGATACCATGAGTATATGGGACTTAAAGAGTGGTGTCCCATTTAACTTCATTTTCTACCATTTTATCAACAACTAAATTATAGTGTCAATTTCATAAAAAACTATATTCAAATAATTTATTATTATTATTTTTAAAATACAAACATAAAATGCACTAAAAACAACATTTTATTAGTTTACACCATTTCAAAATTCAAAACATATTTGACACTTTTTAGTGCTTCAAGTTAAAAATTTGGATCAATGTTGGTTGATTCCTTTAATAAAACTATGGCATAACTTTGTGTTTTTACCCATACAACATGAAATAGAGTAGGGATTGACAAGAAGGTTGTCATAGATGTTTTTGATGGCTAAAGCTCTACATTAGTTAACAAAGAAGATTGTAAATACATTAGGGTTAATTTAATGGTTATGATATTAACTTGCATTTCCAAGATAATTAGGTTATTGCAATTAAGGATTGAATGCTTAAAGGGATCCTTGTAATGACTTTGCAACCCTTATATGGTTGCAAGCTTAAGACATAGATGAGACTTGAAACTATTCTCAACCCTCTAGAAGAGTGCAACATGATCACAATTCTAGAAGGACAAAAATCTTCATATTCTTGTTGAATTAATGAAAGTGTCTTCATTAGGCCTCTAGGGACTTGATACTAATAGAACTAATCATGTGTCATTTGTCTAAATTCCTATATGAAATTTACAAGTAATTTGGGCATTATTTTGTAATATAATGAGTGAAAGTATTTAACTATTGAATGCCTCTCACATGGTGTATATGAACTAGTAAGCTTGGAGCTTATATAATTCTCTATAAAACTTGAATTTGATGATTATGTAACTTGATTAACAATGGGTATGGAATGAGCAGCTTTCACACTAGTATAGATATGTTCTTAATTAATAAATTGAACAACCTTATTAACCAAGAAGGTTTGATTAAGTTATCCAAGTGTTAAAACATAATCCCTTGAGCATGGAGCCTTAAGACCCTTCACTATTGGTTATAGTGTATTGGGGTTCCAAGATTTCACTGATCAACCTGCATATAGCCTAGGATGCCTTGTGATGTTTAAGGGTCAAAATTAATTGTTAAAGAACCTAAAATTTAATGCGAGGTGTAATTGTCTCAAGTCTTGTATAATTCTCTTGGAAAACTCAACAATTCTATGTTATTAATTTTGTATCTTGAATATTGTAGTTCTTTATTGTTTATTGGCAAGGCCAAAACTTGAAATGTTAAGGCTCTACAACCTTTCCATTGAATTAGTAATGAAACATTGGTTCTTAGCTAATTTGTAAGGTAAATTAACAAAGTGAATCAATAATAGAATGAAGTTTCCATAGTCCATGAAAATGAGTGCAAACTTTTTGAATTGAAACTGAGTGAATTCTATTTTATTTTACATCAATTGCATACAATTTCAATCCAGAAATTATGCACTAAATTAAATCATGGCATGATGTATTACTTTTCTATTCAACTAATCTAGTTTATCTACAACATTTAGGAGCATTGATAACTTTGATCTAACTTACTATGGACTAGATTTAGAATCATTCCTAGAAGGGATCTTAAGAGTCTTAAGCTTAGTCTAGCATTTTTGGTGTGCCATGTTTTCAATATGACTAATCTCAAAACTTGCTTAGTCACTATCCCTTTTTCCTTGTTGATAAAGAATCTAGTCAATTGAGCTCAAAAGATAGATTAAATTGAAATCTCTCCAGACCTTTGTATTCCCTTCACAAGAATTGAATAGTTACCATTTACTTTAGGATGTAATTTTATTAAATAAATCTATAGTGAGATGCCATTAACCCTATCTTCAATGTGTTGAGCATGTTTTGGAAAATTAATATCTTAGAGTTCCTCTTGAGCTAACATGTGTCCATGGAGAAAATGGGTGATGTAGGTAGTTACAAGTTTAAATTGCCAAGTCCTAAGCTAAGATCATACTAATTCAAACTCGATAATCACCTTGCATTATGAAAAATCTAGAGAAAGATTCCCTTGAAATATGGTGTTGAATCCCCAAGTAAGTTTGAGCTCATAATATTCTTGCATTTATAGTAAACATAGGAGAAAATCCTTTCCATTGACCCTCATACATAATTTGTCATCCATTTATTCCTTTGAGTTAATTTTGAGTTGACTTGGGTCCTTGGAAGGTTGATGACATTCTTTACTCAGTAGATGCAAGAGCCCTTGCAAAACTAGATTTCAAATAGTCCAGAGTTTAAATGTTAGCTTGCATAAATCTAATGAATATGAAAACACTACCAACCCAACCTTTGGTAGGCATCTAGGATTTGGACATTAAACTTAAATGATAGGTGCAAGACATTGAATTAATGAAATATTAAATGATTTTGGGTCTCCTAAGACTAGTGGACCCAAGAATCTAAAGTAAATTAGGCTGGTGGGAAAATAATGGTACTCACATGGTTGGTTAGTTATTAGTAGATGAAGATTTGGTAAGTGGTTACACAAATGAATTTAAAGACTTTTTACTTGCATTCATTTAAACATTCATAATACACTATGAATATATAATATATGACAAATAAACATTAATTACACTTTGACACATTGTACTTTATTCTATTCTTATCTGCACATATCCCTACATCAACCAACTTCATTACACCTACCATTGCACATTCTCATACATTTCCCATCTTTAAAACAATTAAGATATTATCTTTTGAGCAGTACATATATATCTATCTATATATAGGAGCAAAACTAATAGGATACAATAAATACTGTAACAACCCAACTAGAAACAAACTAATGTATTATACAAGCAGCTTCTAGAATAAGTAGTAGTTGTATTATTTCATTTATGTCCAGCGATACTTTAGCTAGTAGTTTTTGAAGACAATCTATTTCATTGATCATATCTTTCCAGCCGTTCAATGAAGCTGTAGAGTAGCTGGAATAAGAAGCCAGCGCAGTAGACTGTACAGAGGGTCGTGCAAGGTACAGTTTGCAGCTGTGAAAAGTGGTTGGTCCAGCTCCTTATCAATAAGACGCGGCACAAGTACTGTAAATGAATGTGGCTGTAGGTCAAGCAATAATGGCGTTCCCTAAAGTCACGGAAAGTTTGTCTGCAAGGACTACATAGCCTGTACATCTATCTTTATATAATATTTATCTTATTAGATGTATGTTGAGAAACAAAAGTTTAACTAGTGTCATATTTGCTGGTGTATTGTCTTTGTTGGTGTAACTGTTTGTAAATTCTGATTTTGTTAATAGAGTCATATTGAGCTAGTACCTGTCTTTATAGTAATAGTATATGTCTTTGTAACCACAAATCTTTAATGAAATATTATCAGTAGAGTATTTATATCACGAATAAATATTGTATATGGTTTGTCGTTATTTGGAATCTCTAATAAAATATTATCAGTACAGTATTTATATCACGAATAAATATTGTATATGGTTTGTGGTTATTTGGAATCTCTAATAAAATATTATCAGTACAGTATTTATATCAATAAGCAAACATTATACCTATATGTTTTGGGGTTGTTTGAATCCCCACTGAAATATTATCAGTACAGTATTTATATATGTTTTGTGGTTGTTTGAAATCCCTACTAAATATTATCAGTACAGTATTTATATTGACAACTAAACATTGTATATGTTTGTGGTTGTTTGAAATCCCTACTGAATTATTATTAGAACAGTGTTTATATCCACAACTAAATATTGTATATGTTTTGTGGTTGTTTGAAATCCCCACTGAAATATTATAGTATAGTATTTATATATGTTTTGTGGTTGTTTGAAATCCCTACTAAATATTATCAGTACAGTATTTATATTGACAACTAAACATTGTATATGTTTTGTGGTTGTTTGAAATCCCCACTGAAATATTATAGTACAGTATTTATATATGTTTTGTGGTTGTTTGAAATCCCTACTAAATATTATCGGTACAGTATTTATATTGACAACTAAACATTGTACATGTTTTGTGGTTGTTTGAAATCCCTATTGAATTATTATTAGTACAGTATTTATATCGACAACTAAATATTGTATATGTTTTGTGGTTGTTTGAAATCCCTAATAGAATATTATCGGTAGAATATTACAAGTAAACATTATATATGTTTTGTGGTTGTTTGAAACCTCTAATGAAATATTAATAATAGAGTATTTATATGGACAAGTAAACATTGTGTATAGATCTTGCAATGTTTTTAAAGAGGATTTTAGATCTTATTAGGTAAAAGTATATGTTTTGTGGTTGTTTGAGATCCATATTGATATCTTCTTGTACAATTTCTATATCAAGAAATAAACATTATGGATAGTTATAGGTGTTGATTGAGGTCCAATAATTATATTAAGTTGTTTTTAATAAAATATGTCAAAATAAATTATGTATATTAATTATATATTATATTTAAATTTAATAATGTACAATTAATATAAGTATTAAACATTAGATATATAATACTTAAATACTAGCAATCACACCTTGGTGTGCAAGGGGTGCACTGAAGAGATGTGGAAGGTCAATTAAGAAAAAAATTGGCCTATTTTTTGCATACATTTGTGCAATACATGAGATCAATTGGTAGGCCATTTAGCAAACGACATTGTTTGTGCAACAAAGGTTTCAATGGAGAAGTAATATCTTCAAATCAACTATGCATCCACTTATAGGGATCCAAACATGACTAAAACAAAACCTCTAAATCAGGAAGATAATTAGGCTTCATCACCAACATGCTCATGTTATGTTTGCAATAGGGAGAGAGGAAGAGAGAGGGAGAGATAGGGATAGAAAGAGGGGCGAATAGAGAGAAAATTGGTAAGGAGATATCTAGATAGAGAGGAAGAGAGAGATAGAGATGGACATGGACATGGAGAAGGAGAGGGATATGGAGAGGAGAGGGAGAGGTAAAGAGAGATGAGAGAGGGATAAATAGAGATGGAGATAAATATATAGAGAGGGGGAGAGATAGAGAAAATGAGAAAGGGAGAGATAGAAAGATAAAGATAGAGATAATAAGTGATATAGATAGAGGTAGAGAGGAAGAAATACTAGGGTAGAGAGAGATGGAGAGATAATGAGATAGAGATATAGGGAGAGATGGAAGAAGAAATATGGATAGATAGAGATAGATAGACAAAGAGATATAGATATAAAGGTCTAGGAAGAGGGAGATGGAGAGAGAGGAGAGAGAGAGGAGAGAGAGGGGATGAGAGATGGATAAAGAGGGGTCTGAGACATGTATAGAGATAGAGGGGGAGAGAGGAAAATAGAGGTAGAGATGAAGATAGAGCATGATAGGAAGAGGGATACAAATAGATAGAGAGATAGAGAGAGGTCGAGGGAGTAGAGTGAGAGGGAGATAGAGAGGAAGCAATAGAGAGACAAAGAGGAAGAGGGAGATGGAGGGATATAAAGATATATAGAAGGTGAGATAGAGTGATATAGATATACAAATATAAAGATATATATAGAGAGGGGCAGAGGGAGAGAGATAAAGAGACAAAAAAGAGAGAGAGAAGTAGAGATAGACAAATACAAATGGAGAGAGGGAGATAAATAGGGGGAGATAGAGAGAGGGAGAGAGAACTAGGAAGAGAGAGAGAGGGAGATAGAAAGAGGGAGGGATAAAGATATATGGGAAGAGAAAGGGATAAAAGTAGAGATAGAGAGATAGATATGGGGATATGAACTGATAGAGGGAGTGATGAGGCAAGATAAGAGAGGGGGAGATAGAGGGAGGGAGAGAAAGGAAGAGAAATATGTAGAGGGAGAGAGAAGATAGGGGAGAGAGGGAGAGAGATATGTAGAGGAGGGAGAGAGAAGAGGGGGGAGAGGGAGAGGGAGAGAGATAGGTAGAGAGGGAGAGAGAGAATATGAGGGAGAGAGGGAAGATGGGGAGAGAGGGAGAGATAACTCAATATATGGAGGGGGAGAAGGAGAGAGGGAGGGAGAGATAATAGATGGTGATATAGAGAGATAAAGAGAGATAGGGAAAGAAATGGAGAGATAGGGAGAGAGATAAAGAGAGAGGAATACAAAGGTAAAGAAAGATATGGATAGAAAGAGATAGAGGAGTGAGATGAAGATAGAGAGAAACAAATAAATAGATATAAAGTAGGAGAGATGGATTGAATAAGAAACATTAAGAGGGAGAGAGAGTGGTATAGATAGAGGGATATATAAAGAGATACATATGGATATGGAGAGAGAGAGAGAGAGAGGTACATATATATGGATAGAAAAAGATAGAGAGGAGTGAGCGAGATAGAGATATAGAGTAGGAGAGATGAAGTGAATAAGAGATAAATCATAAATAATTAAAATAAATGTCAAACTTAAATCTAAATGAAAATTAAAATTAAATAAGCTAAATGTAAATTCAAAATAAATGAAAATCAAAATCCAAATATTAATAAAAATAATAATTAAAAATAAATAAATAATAAAATTATTAAGTTAATAAATAATTAAATAAAAAAGTAACAATTTTTTAATTTATTATATTGAAATATTAATCAAATATGCACCTAAAAATATAATTAATTTATTACAAACAATATTAACATTAATTGAAAGATAAACTCAATATTAACCAATTAAAAAATATTATAAAGTTGAGTGTAAATATACTTAAATTATTAAATAAATTAAACTTAAAAATTTAAAACCATACTTTAAATAAAATATTAAAAATAAAAAATAAATTTTATTAAATTTGTTAAAAGCTGAAATTTATTTAAAAATAGAATGAAACCTATTCAAAATGTAAAAAGTCAATTTGTAATTATATTTTTACCCAAACTATTACCATTGGTCTACAAAGTGTACATTGAATGTACCTTGACAATGAATGTGGCTCGATTCCTTATAAAGAGATATTGAGTATCACTAATGATTGTACGTACAAGAGAAAAAGAGCTTGCATGCTTTGACAAATGATTAATCAATGATATGAAATGTGCAAATGCTCTAAGATGATGTCTTATAATACACAAACTTTAAATTGTTAATGTCTACATAAATTGAAACAATTAGATTTTAAAATGTTAACATTGGAATGTAATAATTAAAAAAATGAGATCAAAATAAGTAGGAGGTATTTTCCACTTGTTGAATTATGATATTTCTATCATGTTTCAATTGTGCAGTTTTTTGAGTCAAACTCATTGACCCATGTTTCATGAGTAGTTGTTCACAAGAAGCCATTTCTCATGATAATGAATGGTCCATTTAGCACTCATTGCATCTAGGTGATGCTCACAAAGGTGAAGCATTAGGCCTTCTTGGGAGGTCACCCATCCCAATACTACTCCAACCAAAGCATGCTTAGCCATGAAGATCAAAATAATTGAATAAAATAGCATAACACCAAAAAATAGTAAAGTTGTACCCCAATCTAGTCACATCATGTTTAGCGATTCTTCGATGTTTGGGTGATTCTAAACTAAGAGTGTAGGGTTGGTGTGAATGGATTGACTAACGTTCCCACCCGACACTTGTGACAAGCTAATGCTCACAGATGTGCCTCACATACCCTCATGGTATTTATAGGACTCACTAGATAGCCTATTTTAGCCTAGTATAAAACCTTTCATTCGTTTCTTAGTGTAGTGCATGGTAAAATATCATACTTGAAGCTACTCATCATGTATCTCCCTGAGTAGAGGTAGGAGCTCTTTTGGAAAAGTCTCAAAACATCCAAAGAAAGGGAAAAAGTGAACCCTTGTGCCACAAGATCCCTATCTATTGACTCTGATTGAGTGACACCTTGTTCCAATCTTGAGATATTAGCCTCACGGTTGGTGGGCCTACATTAAGTTGACACACCTACTTGACTAATCTAGGCTTGTGATTTTTGGCATGTCTTCTTGTGCTTACCAGTGCATCTCTTCAATCCATCTTGTCATTGTCCATCTTGTGTCTATCTACTTGTAGTCTTTGGTCCTTTTTTCATCTCCATCCAATCATGCTTGGGAAAATTTTGTTGTCCTTGTGTGGATTTTCCTTGGTCATACTCCCATCATCCCTAGATAGGTGGCATCACTCTATTCATTAGAGGTTGCGATCTATATATTCTATCAGTCATCCTAGACAAGAAGCTTCACTCTATTGATGGGTGGTTATGTTTGGTCAAACCCACCATCCAACCTTCTTATGGGGATCCATACAGTTCTTTAGCAGATCTTCTCTCCATACAAAATCCAAAGATTCAGTCCCTCCTATAACAATTAGCTAGTGTCCTCTTGAGTCCAAAACTATAATCCAATTATTTGTCCTCTCCATATCCATCTCCAAATGATCTCTTTCATCTCATCGATCACCATCAATCTATGCAAAACATCATCCCCTTTGAACAAGGAGTTAGATAAACCCATCCTATTGACATCCAAATCCAAAATCTAACCTCAAATACTTAATCGAGATCCTACATCCTAAATCAATCCATCATAATGCTTTCTTGGGAACTAGCATCTCCCAAGTTAGTAATCCCTCATTTAAACTATTTCATCTCAAGCTAGAGGTATATTTTGCATTAATTTCTTCTCTTGCTTGAGAACTTAGCCTATTTCAAGTAGGAAATCCATCCGATCAAACTTTGACATAAGATCTCGACCATAGTTGAGAGGATACTATCAACCATCTATCCAACAATGACTTCATAATTTTATATGCATCTTTAAACTTAAGAGATCCCTCCCACCATATTTCCAAAATTATCCTAATCTAAGCTTAACACAAATCTTAATCTAAGCTTAATCTAAATCCCAACCTAAGCTTTAGTACATCCACATCCAAGATCTTTCGATATCAAAAAAATTCTTAAGATCCCTCCTTCTACATTCTTCTAATCCATTTCTAATCACCTCTTTCCATCTCTTCGTTCGATTCCTAACCAATCCAACATCATGAATCCTTATCCTCCATCAACAAGACCAAACATAATAATTAAAGGAGACCCCAATTACATTGAAGATAACATTGAAAGTCTTGTTGATCAAGATGAATATGAACTAGATCCCCTTGATGATATCATTACTAGTAATATTGCTCCAAGTGTCTTCCAAAATCCAATCACTCATCCAATATATCTCATCATGCCTCCATCTACACCTATTAGCAATATTTATGCTACCTTTGAGAAGGGAAATCCACTAGCTCCCCCATCCACATCTTCATCTTACCCCCCATCCACATCTTCCACTTATATATCACTCACATATCCCTCTCATCCATTATCTATACCTCCATCTTCACACACCTTTACTATCACCTTCATCCCTAGTCCAAATCCACCATCTCATTATCCCCCAAACCATCACCCAATCCATAATCCTACACCTCCAATCCATGATCTCAACCCACCATCCACTTCCTCCAATATTAATCCATCATCCATTCCCTCCTCTGTCACTCAAACTTCCAATCCCTCATACCTAAATCTACCCTCCAATCCATCATACTTCCCTCCATCTAATCCTAATCCACCATTCCATCATCCTAGTCCTCCATCCATTGACAATCCTTCATCTATACCCAATCCTTCACCTAAGCCTAAAATATACAAGTATCTCATTCCAAATGTCATCCACAGACTCCTATTAAAGAAGTCATCATCAAATCCACATCCAACAATTGTGGAGTCATGCCACCCCACTCAATAGTCTACGGTCACTAGTGATGAGAACCTTCTTCATCCCACATCTATCATTTCTCTTCCCACTCCTCTTAACACCATTCGAATCATTGAAACCATACAAGCCACCCAAATCCAATCACATTCTCCTATTCATAACATTAACAAAATCCACTCCCATGAACTACATGCATCCTGTATCCTCTCATCCACCCCATGTGAGGAGTCCATCCAATACTCCACCACCCTACCACCCACACAAGTTGAAATATGTCAAGATCTTGTTCTAAATCATACCAATATATACCCTCATCCAAATGAACATCCTACCATCCTATCTACTTCATCTCAAGATCATAATACCTCCACTCCATCCCATGATCCCCTTATCAATCAAGATCCAATCATTCCTTGAAATCCCTCTCATGATCCATAATCATTCCCTCATCCAAATCAAGAGCATACCACCCCACTTAATCCCTCTCATGATCCCTTATCACCCACTCCTCCAAATCGAGATCCTACCATCCCATCTACTCCACCTCATGATCCTTTATTACTGCCTAAATAAACTCTCCCAACACCACCTCCATATCCCCTCATCCCTCTTACATTCACCCATGGTGGTTCTCTTGCAATAGAACAAAGCATATCTACCACCCATACTCCATCTGATAATGGACTCACATAGTGCTTCCAAAATAACAAGCATCCTACCATAAAATGAATGCTTAAGACCATGAACTATCAAGGTAAAGTATTAGGCCTTCATGAGCAAGGTATATTGGATCCCATCCACGTCAAAGAAAATACACGAGGACAAGGCCTTTTCTACACATCTGAAGGCTCAAAATCCAAAAATGTTGGTATAACCTTTATACATCCTAAGTGACCCTCTTCCAAATGAACAATAGGGGCTTCCCATCACTCCACCAAACCATTTCTTTCCATCCCCCCTCCTCCATCATATCAACTCAAAATGACTATCCATGTCCCCCCTTCATCCTCCAAATCTATTTTGGGTCCTTATATCCCACAATCCACCATCACACTGTAGACATTGAAAAATGGCTTAGGCCTACGACTACATTTTTCATCATCAATTCAAGATACCCCCAAAATGATTAAATGATATGATCATTTAATTATAATCTAACATTGTATTTCATCTAAATTAATTAAATAGTTTTAAACATTTAATTAATTCATTTTCTTTATTCTTCTAATATTGGTTAATTAAGTAAATTACATTAATTTACTTTAATTATGTCACTAATTAATTAGAATCTCTTCCTTTGATTAATTAAATAAGTTTCCAAATTTATTTAATTACACCATTTAAATTAAATCATATTCTCCCTACATCTAATTAATTCATATTATCCCACATTTAATTAAATGAATAATATTTATTTAATTAATTATTCTGCCTTATCATCTAAGGTGCCTCCATAAATTAATTATTCTACCTTCTCATCTAAAGTGACTCCGTAAATTGAATAATTCATTTAATTGATTTTGGAATCACGTACACACAACTTCTTCCACAAATAAAGGAATTAATTTTATAATTAATTCTTCTACTTGAGCACATGTCTCCTACATTTTTAATCTAATATCTCATGCATAATTCTCTCCATTCCTAACTAACACTCTCTCTTAGTTCACTCAACTAACTGATCTGTCATCTCCTTTTGACTCACACACTCTTCCAGTTACATCTCTTCACTAATCAATCAAATTAGCTAACTATTCAATCAATCTAATCAATCAAGTCACTTAACTATTCAATTAGATCCTCATACTCGATCTGGACCACTCAGACACAAATCAATATCAACCGTTGAATCTGTGAAGTTTCTATAAAATAAGCTTTTGAATTCCATTCATGGGTAATCACAATCTTCAAAGTTTTGTTGTCAAAATACTTACAGGCTAATATTGCATACTCACAATCTAAGGGCATTGAGCATTTCAAAGTAAAGTTGAGAAGAATAATGGAGATGAGTCAAGCATGGGAATTAGGTGATATGGTTCTTGTTCATTGAATTCTTTTGTTGCATTGCACTTCATTATTGATTTGGGGATCTAAGCATAATCTAGGCAATTTGTGATTGTTGTCATCATTATGCTTTCTTTGTTCCTATTTATTTTCCCTTATCACACACACATCCTTTGTCCTGCAAATCTATTTTGGGTCCTTATATACCCCAATCCATCATCACACATCCTCCATTTAATCAGTCCATTTTGGGCCCTTATATCCCCAAATCCCATCCTCCATCTTATCCTACTCATTCCCTCATCCATCAATCACCTATCCCCATCACCCATTGTAAAAATCCTACTCTCATAATCCCTAATCAAGATCAATAAAGGAAAATCTCCATGAAATACCTCAAATATCCTCCATCTATGCATCCTCTCCAAAATCCTACCGATATCACTCCATTCATATTCTCTCCACATCATCCATCTCCTTGCACCCATACCATGGCTATCAAAAGCTCTTTGGATGCCAATGTAAAAAATGCATAAATCCAAACATCTACATGAATCTAAATATCGCCATGTCCCCTAAAAAAGACATGATAAAGAAAAGAAAAATCCAATCTAAAATCCAAATCAATCCCAAAGGCTATAAATGCCCACCAAAGCAAAACTCAAAATAATTGGATCTCAAAAAAAAGAAGATGTAATGCCTTCAAATGAAAAATCCATAATGGCATTCAAAGTTGCTAATCTAAAAGCTAATCCTCCCCACCCCCATCTCCTAAATCTATTTTGGGTCCTTATGCCTCAAAATTCACTATCCTAACTCCTCCATCATTCCAACATTCTCCATCCATTAATCTCCCTATTATTCCACATCCACCACAATATGTGCCAATGTTGGTTCTGAACACATCCTCCCATCACAATCCTCTTCCATCCTTCCATCCATACACTTTCAAACATCCCATCCATTATCCCACGTATCTCTCCCATCAATCCCTTTAATCCACTCCCTTGCATAATCCATCCATCCTAATAAGGTTGTACCAACACCCAGTAGTCACTTCCCACATGGGCTCTTACTACCTTGGTATGTAACTTGATGCTTGATTCCTTCCTCCACATCCTTATCACATATCTTCCAAATCCACTTATCCACATCCCTACCATCATCCATATCCATTCATACACCTTTCAAAAAATCCAAACAAAATAAGTCAGAAAAAGAAAAATTCCAAAAAGAAAAGAAGAGAAAAATTTGTCCAATGGTTAAAACTTGACAAACAGGCACCTTGGAAATGTATCATTATAAAAATCTAGAAAATAGGCATCATGTCTAAATCCCCCATCCATTTTATTTCCACACTTTGGGGTAACTCCATTTAAGCATCCAAATCCTTTATCTCCTTCATCTCCTTCATCCCACATATCTCACCCATCCTACTTATCATATCCCATTTATCTCAATCCTTCCATCCTCCTTGCGATCTTGATAAAGACAAGGGAAAATACATATATGTGCTTTGGACCCCTCTTGGAATACATTCCCTCTATCCACACACTATCATATTCCTTATCCACCCATCCTATCCTCATCCACCTACCTCCCTTATCTTTCTATCTACCTATCTTCCACCCTTCCTACCTCATCACACATGTCATATCTAGAGTAGGGCCCTTATTCTTTTGTGACATGGTCCTTGGAGAAATCATCCATCCATCTCATCATCCCTTCCATCTCACTATTTTTATTTCCCTATCCTCCTTCCATTAATCCCTCAAAAATGTTCATGTCCATTCATCCTATGATCCTTCCATCTCCCAATCCTTATCTTCCTATCCTCTCATCTACTCATCCTTCCATTTTCCACATCCTTATCTCCCTATCAATTTTTCCTATCATCTATCCATCTCCCCATCTTTATCTCTTTGTCATATCCCATAATCCCTTGTCATTAGTATTTAGATATAGGCTACCATCATGTAATCCAATGCCATCTATCCTACAATCAACACTCCTACATTTATCCCACATCTTACTAATCTATTATCACTTTTCATCACTCATCTATCCATCCCATTTTCCTCCTAATTGATCTTTTGACGATTTTGATAACTATCCCATTTATGAGCTTCACACAATCCACATCCTCTTGTAAATATTTTACATCTTGTATATATCGATCCCCATGCACATAAGGTCAATCTTGCATCATCACCTAGGCCCATTCTTGTACATACTTATTGCTAGGTCTCATACTTTCATTTGTTGTGTCACGAAGATCCCCTATCGAGTTGTACTTCAAAAAAATCCATTAGCCCCCTTTTGTATCAGGTAGATCTTGATCGTCTCTTGTCATGAGAATCCTAGGTCCTATCAATGCATCATCAGTCATCACAAGATATATTATTCCTCACATTAGACCACATCAACCCCATCCATCATCCTTATGGAAAAAGGTACTTGAGATATTTTGTTATTTCTTTAGTGCTTTTGTAATATTTATCTATCTTTCTCTTGAGCTTCCTACTTTACCTACTCAACCTCTCCACAATCCATCATATGTATCATGGTGTGCTTTGACTGGTAAAATAGGCGCAAGTCTTGGATTTTTGTTTGTTGTGTTTTCTTGGATTGTTTCACATTATTTCCACCAAGATTGACCAAGGTCTTGTGTTACATTTGACCATCCTTTGTGCTTGTGTTTTTCCAACATTGTGCCCACCAAATCCCTTTGTGACTTTGTGAGATGTTGGACTAACCTTTTATTTGTTGTATTAGTCTTATGCATAAGATATGTCATCTTGGTTCCTCATACCCTAGTGCATAGTATAGCATGCTATATCAAATTAAGTTATAACTACATGGTAGTTCTAATTCTATGCTCCAAAGCCCCCTATCCTTTTATCATACCTCTTTCTAGTCCATTCATCATGCATCATTATCCCCCATCTACCTATCCTATGTGTTTTCATCACTCCACTTAATCTTTAGTGTTCACATGAACCATCATCCATCTTTACATCTATCCTCTCATCTTTCTCTTCTAATCACTATATACATCTTACCCATCCTAATCATTTCATTATCACTTCACTCATTTTAGGCTAATATATATTTTTTAGTCTAAGCATATTTTCATCCATCCTAATCATGTCATCATCCCTTCGATATTTCTAGGATAATATATATTTGTTAGTCTAAGCATCTTTCCATTCATCATATCCTTTCATCATCCATAAGGTTCATATTAGGATAATATATATTTGTTATTCTAATCATCTTTTCCTCCATCATATTTATTTATTTCATCAATCCTATTACTCCTAGCAATCTCACATCACAATAAAATCCCAATCCATGCAATCTAGTACAAATCATCCAGTCACATCCTTGGTCTTGTTCCCAGCCTTGCTATAAGCCTTGATTTAAATCCAATCATAATCATCATGATGTATCCTTCCTAATCCTTGTGTTGTTTTGTGATATATCATTCCCACATTAACAACACTCTCATCATCATCATCATCGGGATGTATCCTTCCCAATCCTTGTGTTGTTTTGGGATATATCATTCCCACATCAACAACACTCCATCCATCATCAATTAATCTCGACTTTTCAGCATGACCGAGGCAACATCATTTTTGTCTTTGAATTCTTTTGTGCTTGATTATTTATCATCTCCCCCATCCATTATCTCTTCCCCTTCCCATCCTGCATTTTGTTCATCAACTTGCATTATCTTCCTCTTTTATCCTTGCATCCTCTCATCCATTTCGAGATTACACCTACGTTCTCTTGAACTCACATGTCCTCTTGAGATTACAAATATAAAGTAGATGTCAATTTATGATCTTTTCAAATGGGTGATATTTTTGATGACAATTTATCTATTTAAAAGCATGAAGTTTTCACAATCCATGATAGAGTTGTAATAAGATTTCTAGATTAAAATTGTGTGCCAATTTTTACATCAACGTTTCAAATCATACTCCATGATCCATCATCAAGATGCAATGCAAATAGAGAGAAGATTGATGATGGATCATGGAGTGTGATATGAAACGTTGATGTAAAAATTGGCACACAGTTTTAATCTAGAAATCTTATTACAAGTTATCTATTTTCTTTCTCGTGATTGTTTTCATTAAGGGTAAGGGACCAATGGTGGGCCACCCTAACTTTGCACTTCTCAAAGTCTTATGTGAAAATTTCAAATCTCTCAAATTTGTACAACTTATTTGACAAGTCTCTTGCTTTAAAAATTTGTTTCAAGGCCACACCATGAAATATTATGCCACATCATCGTGCTTTTTGTCAAGGTATCCAAAAAGGCCCAAAAAAAGGTGAAACTGATAGTGGGTCACTAAGTCATGTATTATTGGTACGCTGATGTGGCATCACATGATTAGTCAGTTTGTGTACTTTTATGGGTAAAAGTGTTTTGCAATTGGATATTAAGTTTATTGGCTCTCTTATTACCCAAAATTGGGTCCCTAGTTGTCATATTCTATACCCATGATGTGTCCCCTGCCCACAATCAACTCCTCTAAACATCTTTAGATGGATGTATTTAAGGTATCGATGCTAATAACATCCATACTTAAAATATTAATTCAATGCCCAATGAATTGGTCATTTTCTTTGATAATCAATAGAGTAATAACTTCAAATTTTTCTTCTAATTTTTTAATCTATATTAAACAAATATTTTCTTTGTCGACAATCAAATATACTTTATTTATCCAACTACATGATATACATGATATTAATTGGGCATATAAAAGCTTCACTTGTGTGATGTTAGTCATTTCAAAAGTGTAGAATGAGAGCTCATAGTTAAGATGAAATTATATTAAGTTGGCATTTGATAAGTTCTCTTTATTAGTTCAAATTTTCTAGATTCTCATCTTATTATTATTATTTTTATTTTATAATGTCTCATTTCAAATCTTCTAGATTTTGTTAGACGAACAAAAAAAAAGATATAAAAATCTTTAAAATAAAAAAATATTTCATATAATACAATTTAATTAAATATGAAAATATTAATTACTTCTTTTTTTTTTGATCAGTAAGTAAGAGATTTCTATTGATTTAAAAAAAAAGATACAATGTTTAGGCCCAGCCTGGGTGACCATAGACTCCATTTCTTTCAGAATGCAACAAAAGCCTTGTCAAAGGAAACACCCTAAGCAAAACCAACAATCTACTATAGACCTTAGAGAAATAAACCCAAAACATCTACATGTCAAGTAACAGACTAAGACATTACGAACTTCATAAAAATTTCCTTGACACGGAAGCACCTAGAGAGAGACAACACCCCACCAGAGCCCACATCACCATACATTTTGTTGGTCAAATACCTGGAATTCCCATTTCTAGGCCGAATCCTCTACATGAACCAGGCGAAACTTCTTCCTTAGGAAATCCACACCAACGTTCGCCAATCTCCTATGCTCCAAAAATTTGAACCTTGTTACATCCAATAGGATTGGATAGTAGTTAACCCATGCTTCTGGGTCATCGAGCAAATGGAGGTCTCGTGGGAGTGGAATGCCCTTCCCTAGTTGCACAGCAGCCAGGGCCCTGTCTAAACCTACCAACATGTCCTTCCTAAACAATTGCCTCATGATAACCCTGGCATTGACTTTGGAAATCCTCACATCCAACAATCTGACCAAAACCCGTGAAGAGATATATGAGTCCAACCTATATCCCTCGAGTTCCTCCATGAAATTCTTCCCCGTGATGCATTTGATGGTAGCAAAGATTAGATAATCAGGGTACCGAATGAGATGCTAGAGACTGAGAGTCGTAATCTTCCCTTCAAACACTATCTACCTCTTCGAGCCCTTGAGCTCTACTGGAGTCACCATACCACCCATTTCCAATTCCTTGGCTAAAATTAATAAAATGAACCTGCTCATGGTGTGTGCGAGAATGCTTGCTTGAGACAAAAGAGACCACCCCAAATAAATGTAACTGTGGTCGTGCTCTACCATTATGCCATAGTAGTTGGCAGAGCGTCCTCGAAAGGATGTCACAAGCTAAACATGCCGATAATCAATGATGGTTTTTACCCCATCTAGATCCTTCCTTAATAACACATGCTTCCTCCTTTGAAAATGTTGCCACCTCTCCAAGTGAAATGCCACCCGTCCAACCTTCATTGGAATTAGGAACAAACAAGGCTCTTCTCCCGTCCTTCTCTGATGTGTCTACCACTTCACCCACTATTGTGAAGTGGCACCCACCCAACCACCCGCAAAAATATTAATTACCTAATTACATGAGTTAAATGAGAATATGTTTCTTATAAATCCTTAAAAAACTTAAATTCACTTTTGATATTTTGTTTTTTGATTTATCTTTCTAAAATATTTTATCTTTTAAACTTATATTTTTCAAAATTATACTTTCTAATTTGAAAGCAAATTCTCATGAATTTTATTAGGTTTTTTTTTCTTTTCTTTGGTTATTTTTTCTATTTTTTAATTGATTTTATATCTCAACTTTTTTTTATCTTTTTTCCAAAAGCCATATTTTATAATTTTAAAACAAAATCTTATAAATATTTGTTAGTTTATTAATTTTTCTTTCTCATATATATATATATATATAAGTATCTATTTATTAATTTAAGTTTTGTATTTTTTTTAATTAATAAGTATCTATTTATTCATTTTTTAAACTACATTTTTTTTTTTAGACTGCAGGAATCGGGTAGCACGACCCCCTATAAACTGCAGTGCGCCTGGTAAACTTTTTAACGTGACCGGCGGGCTGGCGCGACACGCCCTCCGGTACCACGGGACGGGGAGACTAGAACTCGTGACCAGCAGAGCCGCAACGGAATTACTTAGCCAACCGAGCTAGGGCCCCCGCCCTCATTTTTTAAACTACATAAATAATAGTTTTGAAGGAATTTTTTTTTTATGTTTGTGGATGGATTTTTTTTAATTATATGTAATTTAAGTTAGTTTTTTAATTTTATTTATCTAATTATTATCTTTACTATATTAGGTGTCATTAGCAATACTTTTGTAATCATTTTTATTTTATTAATAAATTATTTCATATCAAATAATACATTATATTTCTTATTTGAAGAATATTTATATTTTTTTAAAATTAAGATGCAAGATTTAAACTTTAAAATGTTTTAGAATTACTTATCATAATATCATTGGTCTGTGTTATGAAATAATAGATATTTTAGACCTTTTTCTTTTTTTAGATTTCTTTATATTTAAAAAGATCTATTTTAAATTTATTTATTTATTTATAATATTATAAATAAAAAGATTTTTCTATATAGATATATATAGAAAAATCATTAATAATAATATTATATTGTAATTCTTAATTTAATATATTTATATATATTATGTGATAAACTATAATATAATAGTACTATATTTTAATTCATAATGATTTAGTATATTATATTATATATTATATTAATATTAAATTAATATGAATGTAATAATATTTTGACTAAAAAATATGAAAAATGTTAGAATTTAGATTTTATGTTACCTTTTACTTTTGTTATATTTTAGAAAATAATTTTAATTAGCATAAAAATTAATTAAAAAATTAAAACTAAGATTAAAATTATTTATAGTTGGGGGCGACCCTTTGGTGAAATGGTGGGGCTTCTTGCCTGTAGAGCCAACAACCAAGGTTCAAACTTCGTGGGATCACTCTCTACCGCGTCAACAATGGCGTTTGTTGTTTACCCTCGTATTAAGGGGAGGCTCCTTGGTGAACTACTGGGGCTTCTTGCCTATAGTTCCAACAATCAAGGCCCATACCTTAATATCAAACATTATAAAGAAGTGAAGATTTGATATAGGAGGAGCCCACAGGAGACCTGTGCAGGCCACACCCTGAATTAGGCATGATCTGCATGTTTGATTTTCTATGTGCATACGCCTGGTATTTGTCTGATTGGGTTGGGCATATTTTGTTCTCTAGGGTTGGAGGTTTTGCATGCAGGGGGCGAGCTTGTTTCAGTGTTTTTTCTAATTCTTTTGCTAATGTGGGGTTGTTGGGTGGTGTGCACTATTTGGTGGGTGGAGTTTGTGGAGTTTGGTGTTATCTTCAACCTTGCTTTGGGGTATTCGCTATTTGGTGGTGAGCCCTCTTTCTTCATTTTGATCTGCTTCTTTCTTGTTGCGGGGTTTGGTTGCAAAGTGTTGCTTTGCTTGTGGGCTTTTCTTTTCTTTTGTTCCATCTTGGATTATGGAGTCTATCAAAATAAATTTGAATGGTGAAGGATCTTCCTCATCTAGGGGTTTTCCAAGAATAAAAAAGGTGAATGGGTGTTTGAAGCATTGTTCAGATCGCCCAAAATTGGTTATTCAGTTGGATTCCATCATGGAGGATGTTTCATACTTGAATAATCATGCTCTAATATGTAAATTCATGGGTTTTTGCCTGTCTTTGCTGGCGTTGGAATCTTGGACCTAATGGGTTTAGAATCCTGAGGGAGATATGGAGATAATGATGGCTGCCAATAATTATTTTTTGGTTATTTTTTCATGCATTGCGGATAGGAATAGGGCGTTTGAAGGTGGTTCGTATTTCTACAATCGGATTGGGCTCTTCATCAAACCTTGGCATGAGGGTTTCAACTCTACTAAAGACCTTCCTATGCAGGTTCCAATTTGGATTCGTCTACCTCGACTTCCATTGAAATTTTGGAGAAGTGATATTTTGCATATGATAGCCAGACTACTTGGAAAACTAGTTGGGCTTGCTCAACAAACTTTGGATAAGAAGGTAATCTCTTATGCTCAAATTTGTGTTGAATTTGATCTAAACAATCCTTTTCCTGATTTTATAGAAGTTTGTGTTGGATCCTCTTCTTGGATTCAACAACTCGATTATGAAAATTTCCCTTTTCGTTGTCATATTTACCATGAATATGGTCATTTGCAAAAGAGGTGCCCTCAGATTAACCAGGCAGCTACTGCTGCTAATGCTTCTTCTAATATTGCTCCTAGAATGATAATGGAAAAGATCCTATGGTAGAGGGGGCTACAAATTTTGAGGGCTTTGTTCCTGTTAAGCCTCGTAAAAAGGGGAGGGGTCAGAAGTGAACTTTCAAGGATCAAAATGATGGGATCTTTAATCAGTTTGATGCTTTGGGTGATTTGGTTCAGGGATAGGAGATTCCAGTTGGGATCCCTCTTGGAACTAGATCAATGGAAGTAGTCTTGAAAGAGGTTGAAGAAGCTGGGAATCAAAGCCTAGTTGAGGTGAACCTATAGGTTGGTCAGATGGAGGGTGGTTGTAACAACACCCCCTTATCTAGTAATTTCACAAATTGGGTTTCTGTAGTTTAGTTGTCACTTGGTGCGTTTTGTGTGTTCTTTTTGGAATTTTTTTTTAAAAGTTTGACCATGCCAAATAATGCAGCAACAATAGGAAATATATTGCAATATTTAAAAATGACAATTGGAAATTACAATGAGGAATACAACTAAAAATTCTAGATTTTTCCCTAGGCTTAAATATTCAATTTTTTGACAAAGTAAAGACAAACTAGATCATGAAATATAGTCTATTATCTAAATCAGACATACCCATAAAATGCACAATGAATTTATGTCTACTATAGTACAAAATGGTCTCCAAATGCCTGAGAAAATACACCCATCAACACATGAACTCGCTGCAATACAAGAATAACACTTGCAACCTATTTCCTTCTCGAAAACACTGCCAATAAACCTCCAACCAACAACCACAATAATCAAACTATAGTGTATGGATGAACACCAGCAAGAGGGAAATGTACAGCCAACTAGAAAGTGTACGACCAACACATGAAGATTTTAACACAACAAATAATCTGAAAACTAGTTACACTTTCACTAACCACTTTCAAATATGCAAATGAGACTCTAGAATATGAGAAATCTCCAGCTACAACAAAGTAGATCCAACATATAATAAATCTCCAACAATAATGTAATTCCCAACATATAATAAATCTTCAACCAACAATAGAAATCTAATTTTTATATTTAAATCTTCCTGACTATATGTTTCAATAGCGAAAAAGATGCTAGCAATGGGGGATTTCATCCCCAAAGCCCTAAGAAATCCAATCTCCAGTAGAGACTGAAAAGCAATATCAATTTCTCTCCAACCAAGCATGCCAAATGAGCTCTCAACTCCCCTTTATATAGAACTTCTTGATCTTCTTAGAAAGACCCAAGAAGAGTGTTCAACAAGCTTTTAGAAGAATATTTTAGTATTCCTTGATGTGACTCCTTGATGTGATCCCTTGATGTGACTCCTTGATGTGACCCCTTGATGTGACTCTCTAATACTTAAGTCACTTTTTGAAGATATATTAATAAAGTGACTTTATTAATTTATCATTAAAGTATGTCACTTTTTAACCTTTTAATATAATTATTTAATATTACCCTTTTGACTTTGCGCTTTTTGCCTAGTAACATTAAATAATTAAAATAATGATTACTCCTTAAGAGGGCCAAAAAAGAGGGGCATTAGAGTCCTCCCTTCTTAGAGATTGCTTGTCCTCAAGCAATCCACAACTACAAACTAGCCCAACTACCATAGCACCTGAAGCAAAAGTGGAAACTAACTACACTTGTCCACCAACCACCCAGATCCCAAATGGTCCTACAACATGTGCTAATCCATAATCTTTGTATGTAGCTGGAACCCAAGACACTATCAAACTCCCAACCAATGAAACCAGCCATCCAACAATGAAATTCCTGGATCCCAACTTTGTAAATCAACCCCATCATGCCAACTCCAAGTACTATGTTGATACACCTCAAATATCATACCTGGATCCCATTGATAAACTGGAAGTCCTTCAATCAAAACACCAACTAACTTCTATTGTGCCACTCTGATAACCTCTAAAGTCCAATTGTACCCTACTTCTATTGGAGAGAACAAAGTAAAAGATTTGAAAAAAATGGACTCGTCACTTGGAGTTGAAAGTGTATGACACCAGAGTGAACCCAAACACCTCTTACTCAACCCACCTCTCTGCATCATCAAGGAAAAAGTCAAATTCTATGTATGTGGGTTGAAAGTAAATGGATGAGTACACCTCATTATGCAATCGAGGTAAAACTCTCCTGCTTGCGCCAATGGAATACCAAAGTAGTCATGTGTATCCCATCCTATACTGCCATCATTAGAAGACAACTCACCACTCAAAACATGATGGATAGGTCTTGCGACTATTAGAAACCAAGATCAATTTTGCAAACCAAAATATCCTTCCACAAAAGAGAAAAATAGAAAAAATAGAGATTTGCAAGAAGATGTGCAAATAATTATTATTCGAGAATTCAATAATTACATGATAAAGATTTGCTTTATAAAAGAAAAGATGCATAACCCTAATCTTATCTTGAGCAACAAGATAGCTCAATAAGATAATGATGACAACTAATTAACCTAGGAATTAAATAATTACCTAAGTAAACTTATGTAAAGTGTAATTAAATATTAATTACACCAACAACCCCCCATAAGTGCAACTTAGGGAGACTAAAAAAGCATGCACCTAAAACTAAGATGAATGTAAGAAAGCATGAATGGGTCCGACAACAAGGCCTGATCGGGTACCCAAGTACAAATGCAATAATGAAGTAGAGAAGGAAAACTGAGTGGGACAAAACCCCCCTATAATGAGATGACTGTTGCAAAGAAGCACTAGAAGAACATTGTGGAGTACACTGGAACTGTAATCCGACAAGCAAGGAAAGATATTTCTTTCTACAACTAAAACCAAAACCAGAATCGTGATAATGTGAGAACAGACCCGATGCCACAGAACTCTGGAAAACTCACAAACTGGAACAACCCTGGAATCTATGAAGCAATAGTAGATGAGATGATGAAAAAATTTGGAAACCATGTATCTCAATGCCGATTCCAAACTGTGACTGAAACTCTTCCATGGGAAGGAGTACCAAAAAAGACTCTAGAACAATAACCATAAAAACATGGCCCTCAAACTGAGAAGAATCTGAACCAATAAGGATCAAGAAACATAATCTCTCAACTGAAGTGTGAATCGATGAATCCAATATGTGTCAAGCTATAGAAAAAATGTGGCCAAAAGAACTAGGAAACCAAATAACCCATACGAGCTGCCAACAAATCAAAATGGATATGGAGATCAAAGTGCATGCACACTCTAATTAGATTTATTATGCAAGAAACCCCCCCGATGGAACTTTATCTTAGTTCATTTATTACAATAACCCAATGATTGTAAAAGGAGAGCATCCAAAACATGCATAAACAAAAAATAACATGATGTGGTATTGAAATGAAGTGCAAATATTCAAGTTTCACCTTTCCAACTACCAAAACATCCAAGTAATCTCCAAAACACCCATCAGGAAAAATATGGAATAACGATAAACTTGGGATAGATACAAAAAAAAGTGCATGGATAGCAAGATAAAGCTCTTCAATACCTTTCCAATGCCTCAAAGAAGATGAAAATCGGAGATCGTGGCAAAAAGTTATGAGCTCGAAAGCCCAAAATGAACATCTGACTTCAAACAGAAAAAACAACAGTAAAACAAAAAAATACAGAAAAATAAACTATACCACTAGAAAGTGCTCGGAACTAGCTTTCTGGCGATATCTCATTTTCCCGATTTCGATAACGTATGCCCAAGTTATGACCAAGTGAAAAAAATTGCTCCTTTAGGAAAAATTAGGGTTAGGGGGCAAAGAGGGCCGTACGGCCAGGGGATGTCATGCTGACGTCATCATTTCACAACAAAAAAATTGACGGCCATCTAGCCGTTGGGGCAAAAAAATGCCCCCTGCAAGAAATTTGACGACTGTCGAGAAACTGCTTGTGTGCCAGAATATTCTCATGGAATCTAAAAGATTCCGTTTGCCATTTGGAGCCGTAGGTGCTAGAATTTGGAGGGGAATATTCCCCAAATTTTCCATTTTCGGTGTTTGAAAAAAAGCTGGTGGCCTTGCTACTGCCGGTGAGGGATGCTAGCCAGAAAGGCTCTGCTGCCGGTGGGATGGTTGTCTGCCAAGGGGGCTGCCGAAGGATGTCGCTGGTAATAAAGGGTGCCAAATGGTGGAAACAACCGCCGACTTGTACAGTGGGGCCCATAGGTCCTGCATGCGTAGGTACCTGCGGGTACCTTAATAGATGCAGCCCATAAAAAAAATTGGGCAAGATTTTTCCTTGGTTTAAAAAAAAAAACAAAAAACTTACAATATTTGTTTAATTTTTTGAGAAAAATTTTAAAACCAAAAAATTAAAAAGTTTTACCAGGGCTGTAGGAAAAAAAATTTCTCGATTTGCGTGCAAACGGACATATGGGCCGTACGAGCAATTTTTTTTGCCTCAGAAGTTCCTGACACCAAAATAGGTCAAGTTATATGTCGATTTTCATCTCTCGGATGCTCTGGATCCGATGGCGAGGTCCCATCTACCTAAAAATGCACCAAAAGCTTCGCAACTCCCAGATCTGACAAATCTTCAAACCCTCATAACTCTAGCATAAAATGTCGGATACAGGTGAAACAAAATTCAATCTTGACTTTTTCGACAACCCTGAACTCGAATATGAGCTTAGATTTCATCCAACGTGTGCCGAAAGTAACCATGCAAGAGCACCCAAATGGAGAGACAAAACCAAGGTATGAAACCCTTGAGGAATCCTGAATGAAATTTGTAATGAATCTTTCCTGAAATCTGAGAAGGGGCTGCAAATCAAGGCTCTGATACCATGTTAGAAACCAAGATCAGATTTGAAAACTAGAATATCCTTCCACAGAAGAGAAAAACAAAAAAAGTAGAGATTTACAAGAAGATGTGCAAATAATTATTATTCAAGAATTTAATAATTACATGATAAAGATTTTCTTTATAAAAGCAAAGATGCATAACCCTAATCTTATCTTGAGCAACAAGATAGCTCAATAAGATAATGATGACAACTAATTAACCTAGGAATTAAATAATTACCTAAGTAGACTTATGTAAAGTGTAATTAAATATTAATTACACCAACAATGACCATGCCATCATTTCCCTTTGCAACATTCATGGCCAAGGCTCTATTTGACCACAACTGCGAGTTCCCTGATTTGATGTCTTCAAGACTATGCTTGATTGTCTACCAACTAGAGGTCGTAACTCCTTCCCGAGGACCCTCTTGTCCCTCTTCAAAATTAATTTCCCAAAGGAAATATTCCATGAATTTATCTGTCTTATCAAAGAGAAACAAGGTTTGCTCAATTTTGTCCTTAGTGACCTATAATTGCTCCTTCCATTCATGCCTCCTAATAGACCAAATGCCACAATCAATTGCACAATACAAATTTTATGACTTGCTCTTAGGAGTGAGAAGAGTATTGTCATGAATACTAATCTCCTGAAAAGAAGATGGAACAACACTATGATCCAATGTACAAGACTTAGAAGAATCCATCTTCTCCTGATAAGGTTGTCCAATAAGAATCTCTACATTACCAATGTAGAGCCTTGTGCTCGATTCTCTGATGATTCCTAAACCTATAGCCAAGCCTAATGTGTCTGCATCATCAACAATCCATTCCACACTAAGTGGTCTCCTATGGATGTGAATGATGCCCAACATAGGTGCACAGAAGCACATGCCAACCCCTGATAAACCGCTAGTATATATCAAAACAACACCATGCAACATGTGTATCATGTCCATGATGAAGTAAAATGTATTACTAATATCAAAGGATGATAAGAACTCATCATCAATCTGTCCTCTAACACCAAAGTGGCAATCCCAACGTCTCCTATCCATCCCAACAACTGTTGTCCTCAAAGTGTACCCTGATAGAAATCTGACCAGCAAAGTAGGACAACCATCAATCAATGAAGTAGGAGGTATAACCCATGGGGTTAGGGCTGGGATACATTTGTCCTCATGCCTATCTCCAAACCATAGCCTGTAATCTATCAAAAACTCGAGCATATACCTCTTGATATCAAGAATAATGCATCCATCACCAAAGGACCTCAAAGATCTATCATGCCTCCATTGTACTATTCTGATACAATCATCAAGACTTGTGAAACCTCTTGTTGTTCCAACTCCAAGGATTTCTAAAAGATGAACCAATGCATGCAGAATTTTACTGTCATGAACGATCACCGAGAGTAGGATTGACAAAGAATAGAGTGCCAACTCCCCTGAATGAGAGCAACCCATGAAATAATGTGACTAACCATTATCAATTCTGAAATTTAGATCATCATCCCTCCAACACTCACTCCAACCATCTGCAATGAGCTCCATCATTTCTTGTTGAGAATCCAAGGCATGGATACCCAACCAAGAATGATTTCTAACATTCCTAGAAAGGTGCACAACATAACTCCAACTGCCTTCCAAAACAAAATACACATCATGGAATTTTGTGACTTCTTTGTTAATCCCTTGTAGCCTATCCATGAAAGCATCCAAAACTGAAGTGTAAGGAGCAATTTTTGTCTTCAAGATCATCCCCAAAGAAAGATTAGTATAAGATAAAACATCACTCAATCCAAAGGATGGATTGTCAGTCATGTGGATGTCATGTAAAGTTCCTTCTTCCTCCATAGCTACATAAGCAACAAGCTTGAACTCTCCTTTTCTTGTAGTTCTTAAAATTCCAACAAGCTCAAGAACAATGTTTGGAAACCTTTCAAAATCAGAAGTGTAGAAATCTCTGTGAATCAATTCATTCCATGAAGAAGCTAAATTACCAACTACATAGAATAGGTAGGAAAGACTACTCATCAACTCTAATATGGTATGAAATGTCCCACTTTTTGGCCAACTCCAAAACTCAAGACCAAGCTTCATGCAAGAATGATGTAGCTCAATGCAAGCACCAACAAAAAATGAACTCTCAATTGAAATCATTAATTTGCATACCCAATTTTCCTTCCAATTTTGTATATAGTAAGGAATGATGATGCCTCCTAGCATCAAATAACTCTTAATGCAACCCTCATTTGGCTCCTCATTTGCATTTTTCATATCTTGTGGTCTCCCAGGAGGGTAACCAATCACCTCATTAAGTGAACTCAAATCATTAGCAGACTAAAAACCATACTCCAACTCAGGTTTTGATTATTCTCCCAAATCCCATATCTTACAATTTTCACTAAGAGCAAGACTACAACTAGGAGTTGTTCCATCATCCAACTCAAAAAATGGATTTTCATATGTCATATCACCACCCATCTCAAACAATGGGTTATCAACAACTGCCATAGATTGATTATTCCAATCATGTTCATGCAAAGAAAGTGAACTGCTGTTATGATGAATACTAAAATCAAAATTTCCATACCTGTCATCAATGACTCCAAAGCTATCCCAAAGCACTTGTACCTCTCCATTATCATTTTCAGTAGTAAACTGTGTCCAAATCATCAAAGAATCCATCACCAATAGTTGATTTGAAGTCACCAAACCTTTCATCTAAAAGAACATTAGTAAGCTCATCACAAGAAATATTATGGAAGTCAACAGTCTTAGTAGCATCATTGGATAAATATGAAAGTGGTTCCAACACTGTTGTTATGTCCTTTCCTTCATGCTCCATTTCATCCATAGTAGCTACATGTTTGAATCAAGAATCACCCTGAAGCTCAGTCACGTAGTCCTCATGAGTCAAGACACTATCCCCCTTTGAATGGTTTGTCATGAACTTCTCTTCATCCACTTGTTCAATGATTTGATCAAACTCCTCTTTTTTCGTTAATAATGATTCTTCACTTTTCCTATCATTTGATAAGTTAGATTCTAACAGCTCAAGCAACTCAAGATGCTCCAACAATTTAGTTAGAGTCTTGTTATAATTTTCAAAGCTTTGCAACAATTTTTTCATGCACTCCTAAAAAGGACTTAATCTCACTCACTGAAATATTGACCACTTTGCTGCAACTGAAATTGATTCAACTACCCTAACAGGATGGCAGGATACTCTGTGCTTTGATACCACTGTAACAACACCCCCTTAGCCATTTCACAAATTGGGTTTATGTAGTCTAGTTGTCACCTGGTGCATTTTGTGTTTTTGGACTTTTTTTAAAAAGTTTGACCATGTCAAATAATGCAACAACAATAGAAAATATATTACAATATTTAAAACTGACAATTGCAAATTACAATCAGGAATACAATTGAAAATTCTAAATTTTTCCCTAGGCTTAAATATTCAATTTTTTGACAAAGTAAAGACAACCCAAATCGTAAAATATAGTCTATTATCTAAATCAAACATACCCATAAAATGAAGTAATGAATTTATGTCTGTTGTAGTACAAAATGGTCTCCAAATGCCTGAGAAAATACACCCATCAACACATGAACTTGTTGCAATACAAGAATAACACTTGCAACCTATTTCATTCTCCAAAACACCTCCAATAAACCTCCAACCAGCAACCACAATAATCAAACAATAGTGTATGGATGAACACTAGCAAGGGGAAAATGTACAACCAGCTAGAAAGTGTACGACCAACACATGAAGATTTTAACACAATAAATAATCTGAAAACTAGTTACACTTTCACTAACCACTTTCAAATCTGCAAATGAGACTCCAAAATACAAGAAATCTCCAGCTACAATGAAGTCTCCAACATATAATAAATCTCCAGCAATAATGTAATTCCCATCATATAATAAATCTTCAACCAACAATAGAAATCTGATTTTTATATTAAAATATTCTTGATTGTATGTTTCAACAATGAAGAAGATGCTAGCAATGAGAGATTTCGTCCCCAAAGCCCCAAGAAATCCAATCTCTAGTAGAGACTAAAAAACAATATCAATTTCTCTCCAACCAAGCATGCCTAATGAACTCTCAACTCCCCTTTATATAGAACTTCTTGATCTTCTTAGAAAGACCCAAGAAGAGTTTTCAACAAGCTTTTAGAAAAGTATTTTAATATTCCTTGATGTGACTCCTTGATGTGATCCCTTGATGTGACCCCTTGATGTGACTCCTTGATGTGACGTCTTGATGTGATCTTTTGATATGACCCCTTGATGTGACCCCTTGATGCGACTCCTTGATGTGACTCTCTAATACTTAAGTTACTTTTTGAAGATATATTGATAAAGCGACTTTATTAATTTATCATTAAAGTATGTCACTTTTTAACCTTTTAATATAATTATTTAATATTACCATTTTGGCTTTTCACTTTTTTCCTAGTAACATTAAATAATTAAAATAATGATTACTCCTTAAGGGGGCTGAAAAATGGGGACATTATAGTGGTAAAATGGAAATGGATGTTCCTCTCCAACTACAGGATGCTCCTAATCCCCTTGGAACTTCGACTGCAAAGGATGATAGTGTTATGGTGGCTTCCTCTCCTTCACAGGTAAATGAGCCTATGGATTCAAAGAAAAATGGTGGGGTTATGAAGACTTTGGGTGTGCAACAAAAAACCCTTAAGAAGAGGTCCTAGGAGAAAGCTTCTAAGGTGGGACGAAAGAAAGATCAAGAGAAAGTTAAGTTGATGGGTGAGACTTTGGTGGAATCGGGGATGGTGAAACCCTTAGACTCTCATTTCTCTCATCCACATAAATGATTGTTATTTCATGGAATGTGAGGGGTTTGAATAGCACTCCTAGACAAAAGGCTATTCATGAGATTATTAGAAGTCATTCTTTTGATATTGTCTTCATTCAAGAAACTAAGTTATCAGTGGATGGTATAGTGGATAGAGCCTCTAGTGTTTGGCCATGTGGGTGTTGTTAGTGTGTTGGTGCTTTTGGTAGCTTTGGAGGTGTGGCTTGCATGTGGGATCCAAGAAAGGCAGTTCCTTTGTACTAGATCTCAATTCACTATTCTCTCTCTATGATTGCTATTGGTTTAGAATTTGGTGAATCTTGTCTCTTCACTAATGTTTATGCTCCCACTGATCTAATGGATAAGTCTCAACTTTGGACTCATTTTAGTTATGTTTTCTCTCTTGTGCCTTGGCATCCTTGGATTATGGTTGGATATTTTAATGTTGTTTCTTGTTTAGAGGAGAAGAAGATGGGTATTGCCAGGCTTGACCCTACTGCTTTTCTCCTTATAGACAACATGGTGAGTCTGAATCTTATTGATATAAAACCTAATAATGGTATTTTCACTTGGAATAATCGAAGGTGTGGTGATGCTGCTATTTCTGAGAGGCTTGATAGGTTTCTTGTCTCTTGTTTTTGGGTAGGGGATAGTTGGACTACGATCTCCGAGATCCTTGACTAGAGAGGTTTAGATCACTAGCTAGTAAAGGTCTCATTTGTTCCTTTCAGTGCTCATAAGAACCATTCTTTCAAGTTCCAATTTGAATGTGGTTACATGATCCTTCTCTCCATGAGTTGATGATTGATTGTTGGCGTAAGGGGAGACCCCCCTATGGTACAACTATGTATGCTTTCATCAAGAGATTACAGTTTGTGAAATATAGTCTCAAGAAGTGGAATATGCAATGTTTTGGAAATCTTTATCATTACAAGTTGGCAACTCGGGCTCACTTGAATTCCATTACCCACTAGATTTAGGATTTTGGGTTCACAGTTGAGCTATGTAGGGAAGAGGCTATGGAAACTAAGGCTCTGTAGGAATGGGAGCTGAGGGAGGAGATTTTTTGGAAGCAAAAGTCCTGAATTGACTATCTTTAGGAGGGAGATAGAAATACTTCCTTCTTCCATCACTCTATTGCTGCTAGGAGAAATGGTATTCTTATTAGCTCTCTTGTTTCTTCTGAGGGTGTTCAACTTTCTTCTCCAGCAAAATTTTCCTAGGAGGGCTTTCATTTCTTCTCAACTCTTTTTACTGAGGATTCTCCCCTTGCGAGTTTCAAGGAAAACTCCATTCTATCTTGTATTCCTTCTTTGGTTTCTCAAGAGATGAATGAGGCTCTGTTGCATCCCATCACTTTGTTGGAATTTGAATCTATTGTGTTTCAAATGAGAAAAGGTAAGGCCCCTGGCCTTGATGGTTTTCCAATTGAATTTTTTCAAGTCTTTTGGGAGATTATCAAGGAGGATCTCTTGGAGGTAATTCAAGAATCTCATAGGAGTAAAGAAATGTTGAAGGCAATGAACTCCACTTTTTTGGCTCTTATTCTAAAGAAGGAAGGTGCTTGTTCTTTGGATCAGTTTCACCTCATTTACCTCTGCAATGTGGTTTATAAAATCATTACTAAGCTAATTACATAGAGGCTTAAGCCTTGGCTCAATTCTCTAATTTCTAATGAGCAGGGGGGATTTTTGGTCAGTAGAAAATTCTGGATGGGGTTGTTATTACTTCTGAGGCTATTCACTCTATGGCAATATCTAAGGATAAGGCTATGTTTATCAAACTTGATATAGCTAGAGCTTGTGCTAGAGTTTAATGGGCCTTCTTGCAAAAGGTTCTCTTTGATTTTGGATTTGACAGAGAGTGGGTTGATTGGATCATGAGTTATGTGACTTCTACCTCCTTTTCGGTGCTTATTAACGGGGAGCCCCCAGTCTTATTTGGAGCCTTTAGGGATATTCGACAGGGAGATCCTTTGTCCCCTTATCTATTTATCATTATAGCTAAGGGGTTGGGGAGGTATATTAAGTGTTGTTTCCACCAGGGGTTGATACAGGGGTGGCATTGGAATAACCTTTTTCCGCCTCTATCTCACTTTCAATTTATGGATGATACTGCTCTAATGGGTGTGGCCAAAATAAATGAAGTTGTGAATTTAAGGAAGGATTTGGATACTTATTTGGCTGACTCTGATCAAAAGATTAATGATCATAAGTCATCTATTTTCCTTTTTAATACTCCTTGGCTTATTCCATCAAGGATTTCTCAGATTCTTCGCTTTCAAATCAACACTCTTCCTCTAGTTTATTTGGGGATTCCTCTCACAGCGGGGCCCCAACCAAAAGATTTTGGTAGGATGTGTTGGATAAACTCCATAGGAGGGTTAGCCATTGGACTTACAGGTGGCTCTCTTCAGCAAGTTGGGTGGATCTTCTCAATTCTATGATTCAATCTCTTCCTATTTACCAATGTTTTGTTTAGGTTGCTCCTACTAGATTTGTTAAGGAGTTTGATGCCCTTGCTTGACAATTTTTGTGGGTGGGTAATCTTCTCAAATCGAAGTGGAGTTTGGTGAAGTGGGAATCAATATGTAGGACAAATTAGGAGGGTGGCATTGGTCTCAAGTTTGCTATTTTGATGAGCCAAACTTTAGCTGCTAAGTTGTACTGGTGTTGGTGCACTAGTTAGGATTAGGATTGGGCAAGAATTCTCAATCATAAGTACCTTGGTGGGGTGAACCCCTATGATGTTCCTCGATATTGTCTTCATGGAAAAGGGTCTATGATTTGGGATACTCTCAAAAAAGGGGCTAATCTAATAAAGGAGTGCTTGTTTTGGATTTGTAATAAGGGCTCATAAGCCCTCTTTTGGTATGATTCTTGGGATGGTTATCCCCCCATTATTTTTGTGTTTCCTCATTTGCAACCTCTTTGTGACAAATTGGTGGAAGTCGGTTGGTGCAAGGTGGAAGAATTTAAAACTACTCAGGCCTTGGGTTAGGTGGAGGTGTGGCATTGGAAGGATCCCTAGGACTGGCCTCCAGGAGGCACTAAAGAGGAGAGGCAGGGGCTTGCTAGAATTTTGGCTGGTAGGATGTGCAACTCTCTTCAAGATAAGGATATTCTAGCTTGGGGGCATGATCCAAAGGGCAGATTCTCTGTTGCCTCTAGGAATATGGAGTTAGATAGACAAGTGTATAGAAAGGTTGGAGTCCCTTAGTGGAAGCAAGTTTGGAATAAATTTTCTTGGCCCAAGTGTAATTTCTTTTTTATGGTTGGTTGTTCAAAATAGATGTCTTACTTGGGAAAATCTGTAGAAAAGAGGCTTCCAGGGTCCTTCTATTTGTGTTTTGTGTAATGATAGTGAGGAGTGTACTTCACACCTTTTCTTTCAGTGTTCTTATGCTAGGAGTATTTGGCATCTATAGTGAGGGGTGTGGGGTCATCCCTGTGTTCATGCCTCTTCTTTGATAGAGTTCTGGGAAAGTTTGGGGAGACCCCCTACTAAGATGAATTTTCTCCAGATTGCTTGAACTATTGGTCATACCTTCATTATTTGGCACCTTTGGCTTGAAAGAAATAGGAGGATTTTCCAAGATATGAAGCAAGAAGGGGATCTTTTATGGAGGAAGATCTTCAACAAGATCCAGGAGACTATCCTAGCTAAATGTGACCTGTTGGTTATCATGGATCCTAGTGATGGGACATTTGTGAGGAATCTACACTTAGAGGGTAGAGGGTTTGGCTTATCAGCTCGTAATGGGCCTTGTCAAGTTAAAAAGAAGGTGCATCAGGAGGGCCGATGGCATCCTCCCCTACAAGGAGTTTTGAAGATAAATACCGATGGATCATCTAGGGGGAACCCTGGGCATGCTGGAATTGGTGTATTGGTAGAGACAATAATGGAGGTGTGGTGTTCTTTTCAATTTATAAGGGTCACCACTCTAATAATCTCATGGAGGCTCTTGCTATTTTCCATGCTATTGAAAGATGTTGTTCTCTGGGATGGAAGAGGATTATTTGTGAATTTGATTCATAGATTGTGGTTGATATGCTGAATGAGCAGAGAGTTGATGGTGTTAACTAGAAACTGGCTGTTGTGATCAAATCTACTATGACTAGGTGCAATTCTTTAGAATTTATCTTCTTTTGTCATCTTCCTAGAGAATGGAATAGGGTAGCTAATCTTTTGGTGAAGTGGGCCTCTGAGCATGTGGAAAGGTGGATGATAGATGACTGGGGACTTTGATCCTCAGAGCTCTCTTTTTCCCTCAAAAAGATAATTATGGAAGATCTTCGTATGTAACTAGTTCTTGGTTGGGTTCCTTTGGAGACTTTTGTTGTAGGTTTGGTTGGATTTTTTTCTGGGCTATCACCTGTTGCTTTGTAATGTTTCTTTGATTCCATAAATTTTTACCCCTTCTTTTAAAAAAAATAAAATTAATTATAGTTTATTTATAATTTTTAAAATAATTATAATTAAAATTTAAGTTTGCAATTACCTTTATTATTACAATTATAATTATATAATTTTTTAATTAATTAAAATATAATAAATTTATTAAAATTGGAATTATAACTACATCTAAGATTATAATTACAATTAATTAAATAATATTTATTTATTTTTTGTGATAAACTTGTTTAATCAAATAATATCATTATTTAATTAAATAGTGGTTATGAAATATTAATATAGAATGATGTTAAGGTAGTTTTCACGCATCTACATTTTTGTCTTATTTAGAAAGTTTTCACTAAATTTTGTTGAGATAAAAATGAGTAATAACACTTTAAAGAAAGATAATCACAAAGAACATGGTGGGAGAGTGATATTGAAAAAGTTGTGCTTCAGATTTTTGGCTTAGGGCTTTGCTTGATCAATTGATTGATTGTATTTTCAATTTTAAATGCCCCAAATATTTAAAGATGAATTAAGGATAACATAGAGATAAGGATACCCCTTCAAGAGGGTAGATAGGTGCAAAGAATGTGGATAGGCTATTGCAAGGAGAACTAGGATAAAAAATAAGTGTGGCCAAAATAGAAAATGACTTCATTAATAAGATCCTGTCTTATATTTCATGCTTTGTTTGTCTCAATGCATTATCGTCCAAAGTGATTCAAGTTAACAGTATTAGTTAGTTACATTTGATAGTGAACTAGTCACAGTCTTTAGTTGTAAGTATCCGTAGCAATAGTTCCAAATTCAATTATTTTTAGTATTTTTGTAGTTTATGTTTTTTCACATGTGCAAACACCTATACTAGGATGATATAGGTAGTATAGAGTCTCTAGATGCACATATAATTCCAACATCATCACAAGCTTACACGAACCTTGAATGATAATTAAATGGAGTCTTTACAAGGGTTTAGTGGACTGTTCAGTTAGGTACCACCTCTGAATTGTGTGTATATCACCAAGTTTACTGAACATTAGTAGGGCCATACAAAAGAGATATACTCCTTGTAGATATTAATTTTTTTTTCCCATGACCCCCCTCTTTGATCCACTGGAGTTGGGCACACACTTGGGCACTCCTCGTGAAGGAGTGGATGCTTAATCTAGGTACATGAATAATTGACTTCTTTGGCTTATCTAAGTATGTGGTGAATGACTAATAGTTTTCAATGTCTTTTCAAACATATATGATATGGTAGAAAATCATAACAATTATATATGTTTTGTAGTGGATAAATTATAGTCATATTATTGATCTTTGAAAATAATGAATAGGAATTGAATGAAAAATATATTGAAGAGAATACATAAACTAGTATTTTCATTCAACATATGCCAATAAGGTATTAGAGAAATAGTCTTTTAATAATATTAATATTCTAAGATATTGTCAAAACTTTGGAAGGAAAATACAATGATATGATTGGCTAGTTGACTTTTGCTTTCATTTAGATTGATTACTAGAGTATTTTTATTATTGTAAGGACCAATAAGATGTTTGCAAATATTAACATAAAATCAATGTTCCATCTAGAATAGATATAATGAGAAATCATAACAACCATAATTAATTTTTAATAAAAAATGACACTTGCCAAACTAGTTTTTATATTAATTTAATTAGACACCTCACAAGACAATGAGTATGATAATGATAATAGTTTTCAATACCATTTCGAATATTATATGATATGATGAAACACCAAAACAACTGTATAAGTTATGTAGTTGAGAAAAAAATAAAATAATATGATTAGTTTCTTAAAATAATGAATTGAATCTAAATGAAAAAATGGAAAAAAAGAAATAAAATTAATCAACAAATGATAATTAGATATAAAACAAATAATTCCTATTACTATTTTTAAAATATTAATATATATTATTGATACTTAAAAAATAAAAAAATACAATGATATAATTAATTGAATTGAATTATTATTTTAATTGATTACTACAATAAAACTAATAATATACCTTTATTTTAATTTCCTTATTGATTACTATTACGGCTAAAGGATTCATACAAATAAATTTATGGTACTCTTGAATTTTTAACATTGAACACATTACCTCCCTATAGTACTTTTTAGAAATAATAATTCAAATTTTCTATGAAGTAAATACATTTTAGGTTGCCTAATTTATAGTCATATCAATGTCCTATTATAATAGCATGAAACAAGTGACGTAGTGCGTTGTGTTCCTACCGTGTAGTAGAGAGCTTTTAGGTTGCAGTATTTGCCTTTGTAGTATTGCAATTGGAGTTTAGTAGAGTTGAAATAAAATATATGCAAGTTTAAATAAGGTGAATAAAATTTAATGTAATTTTTGTTAATTATTATATTTTAGTTTTTATTTTTGTTCAGTAGTGAGTTGTTTTTATTTGTTTTGGTTGTTGAGATTAGGCATGCAAAAAATAATTGATTATCATTGTAAATGTTGTTATAATATTATATAAAATTACTTAAAAACCATACAAATATCAAATTGGGGTGATGATTTAACATTGAAAATTAATATGTGGCTTTGTAAATATTTTGATCCAATTCATATTGAATGGAAGTATGTTGAAAGAAGAACGAATGAAATGGAAGAGTATTTGATTTGGGAAGTGAAATATAAAGTGTAGAGTTTGGTTTTGATTAGTAGAACTTGTTGGAAGAATTGTGTAATAAAGTTGACCAAATATGATACTAAACATTTGTAAGTAATTCATAGTATTAGTAATTCTTCGTAAATGAATTTAATTACTTTGTAAGCTAGATTCAAATTATTACTTGTAAATAAAATAGTTACCCATGTAAGATAAAATTCAACTAATCGCTTGAAAATGAATCTAATTACCTAATAATATAAATTAAAACATTTACTAAGATAAAATTGAACTAATTGGTTTAAAATGAATCTAATTACTTTTGTATTAATAGTAGATTAGTTTGGAGAAAACATTAAAAATAATAATAAGGGAATACTAATTACTATAATTAGTAAATGAACATTGTCTTTGGTAAAATAATTTAGACCTATTAACACTTAAATCTGCACCCTGTTGAATTTAAAATTCAACAATTTAGTGAAACATGGAAATGATCCCACTTTGAATGAGATCAAACCTCTAGAGAAGGTCAAATTCCTATTGGTTATCACCTAACTACTGATCTTTGAGGGGAAAAGGGAGAAAGATTGCTGAAAATGGAAATACTCGGTGATACACCAAACTAATGAAAGACAATGGAATTCAAAAAATTACACTTAGCTAAAAACTGGTTAAAACTAAGTTTGCTCAACTTGTTACAATGTGTTCATGCATAAATAATTTATTGAGAGGTTTAATATTACAACCTATAAAAGGAAGAAAGACTTCACAATTATTAAGAAGCTTGTATTTTATAAACACAGTCAATAGCCTAAATAAACACAATAATCACAGAGAAGGTATAACACATGAGACAAAATGGTAAGGAAATTAGATAATATTCACTTACAATTTGATCAATCATAAACATACAATAAGTTGTGAGAACAAAAAGGCAAGAGTTGATCACCAGAAATGGCTAAGATATCCACTTTATTCCATATCTCTAGAGTTACAAAAGTATGCCAAAACTATCACAAAAGACTGTAAAAGTCACAATGTTCAAGAGTTGCATAAAGAAGAACCGACTCTCAAAAGAGTTACAAAAAAATATTAAGTAAGCAAGCCCAAAAATGCTTCCACCAAAATAGGAGTTGGAAGCTTCTTGGGTTCGATGGCTTCAAAAAGCTAAAAATATAGCAACTATATCTTCTAGAAAAGAGCTCATAATGGATGAAAAAGTCATGCAAGACTTAATCAAACCATAACACTTCTAAAAATGCTCTAAATGGAAACAAATGACCTATATTCTCTCAACAAAGTGATGAATCATTCATAAATTTCCTCCTCATGTTGGAAAACAAATTCCAACTCACCTATATGCCCTCCATGATCATAAATATGAATATATCTTTATCACTTCATGACTTGGTCACAAAAGCACATGCTCCTATTTGTATTCAAAAGTAATGCTTAAATTAAATGATTTATAAATCATCATTTGAATTTAAGCATTTTACAACATGAAGTGAAAGCAAAAATAAAAGATTTGAACCTTCATGTATCGACCATAGAAAAAACAAAAGGATTTTACTAAGTCAAAAGAAATATGACTTAGTCATACTTAAATAAAAAACCATGCCACTAGGCCATAAAGTGTATGCAATACACAAGGCATGAGGAAAAAGTGTGTGGGGAATTAGTTGTTCATTTGATTTAATAAAAGTAAATGGAAAAAATGTCAATCTCATAGGCCATGTATTAGGGTATCAAACCCTAAATGAAAGACAAAATAAAGAAAGTTAACATTCATTTGCAAGAAGCTTCTAGTTGAAGCTCAACCATTGCCATGCGAAAAACCCTAGGCCGCCATAAGTTGGAAATCTCTATATCAAATGCCACTGTGAAGCTTTTCTTTGAGGTCTGAGGCATGATAAATCTAATTTTTTCCTCAAACTTGAAATATTCTTATATATTTCAAAATCTTTTGTAAGCTTTTTTCCCTCTGAGGTAGTGGCTACTACATTCCTTCTCAACAACAAAGAAAGGTAAGCCATTTCTATCATTTTGTTGCATTTTTCCGAGAATAAAAGGCTCAAAATTGAGCTATTATATCATAAAAATGAACACCCTTATATTCTGTATTTCTCATGAATATCATGCATATATTCTGGAAAGAATGAAAAAAATTCTGTAAGAGATCATTTCAGGCTGCGACAATGGGGTTTTGCTTCTGAGGTTTATTTACCATTGCTCTATACCTTGAAACCCTTCCATTATTCTTTCATATTTATCTGATTACTTTCATTCTGCATTATGCCCTTATTTCTGATGAAGAAAAAATCTATCTACTCGAGCTTTTGTTTATGTTAGAAAAGATGCAGATTTTAATCTTTCTAGGTTCACAAAACTTGTGGCCATTTATGGATCTATGGGTTTAGAAATCCCCATGTTCGTCCCTCTTAAAGGAAAAAAGAGACGAGATTATGCTTGTTTTCCTATAGCTTCTTCCCTTTTACAAGCTTCTACACTCCATACTTTTGTGAAATAATAATGAAGTTATTATTTTATTCAAAACCATACCCTTGCATCACTAGTTGCATACTTTTCAATACCTATGGCTCGTCCATAACCCTTCGTCATTCTCTGTCATTAAATATGCAACATTCCTACCCCATGAGGCTGTGAAGGAACACCAAGCGTAGACTCTATAAATGTCTAAATCCTCACTACCTTATCCAACTGCTCCATGGATGCACATACCTCATCACAAGTGTACTTGATTATTCAGCTCAAATCTTCATGAATGTCAGAATCTTACGAAACTTTTATCTTGATTGCCATCCTTTAAAATTTACCATTAACATGGCGACTTCAATACTATTACCATTTTCTTATAAATTTGATTTAGCACAAGATATTTCAAGGCTAAAAGCTTCATCCTCTGCTACAGGCTTGCTCCATAAATGCATTTTCTACTTCATGCCTGTGAGAAAGTAAAACATTTTCCTCATTTGCAAGAATTTCTTGTTTCTCTATGTCTTCTTTGGATTCAACTTTTAGTGCATCATGACCAACTTCTTACATCCAGACCCTAAGGGCTCCTTTTGATAATTTGGGTAAGGACTTTACAACTTAGTGTTGTATTTTTGTTCCACATTATTTAAAAACTCAAAGTAAAAGCTCTTCATGAAGTTCGTAATGTTTCTCTTTTTTTTTTTTAAATTAACAACTAGAGAATTGCAAGTTAAACTTTGATATATGACTGTATTTCATGACTATAATAATATCATATAGAATGGCTTTGTTTTGCATCATGATGTTTTTTTATTATGCAATCTGCTCCATTCAAAGACCCTTGTTGTTCTTATTTCACTATGCCAAATGCAAATAGCTCTTATGTATTGTATTTATGACTCATTACTTCATAATGTCTTATGATTGCATTTGAACTAATTGAACTAGTCATTCATGATTTGCTTGTTTAATGATATGTCCTTTATAATAGTAATCGAAAAGACACTACCATAGGTGATGTATGGTTGTTCAAGTAAACCATGAGGTGATTAATTCAGTTCAATGTCTTGTCAAGAAGCAAAAAATGATAACATGCTGAGCTCAACCCTCGTGAGAGCCACATTTTAACCCACATGTTTAATCTGATAGATTAGATCAGAATCACAAATGTACCTGTATCTGCACATGAAGAAAACAAGTTAGAAAAACATGCATATTTTAGTGTGTTTGATGACTTTAATGGTTTTCTAGAACACCTAAAATGTACACTTAGTTAATTCAATCTAGATTATGATCAGTGTATACATGGATAGGGTGAATGTGTATGTAATGTTTGTAATCAATCATTGCTTAGAGTATACTATAACACCATTGTAAATGTCATGTGCAGGACTTAGGAGCGGAAAGGAGCTAGAAAGAACAAATGAAGCTCGGGACAACAATAGACACATGAGAACCAGTCAAGACCAGTCATTCACAGGAAATGGCTGGTTACTTTCCTTCTATGCGCATTCATTTTTCTCTTTACTTATTCATGTATATATTGTTCATGATTTGTATTGAATAAGCAAAGGTTAGTCTCATGGCTTGTATGAGACAATGTACACTTAGACATTCAATAAAGATTACTTTGTTCTGAAAGATCAAAATCTTTCTTCTATTACATGCATGTGTATGAATGCATTAATCTATAATTGTAATATTTTCTAGGTTGTTCCATTAATGCATTTGAATGTAATGAACACAAGATAATAAAATGTACCACATTTTCTCAATTTAAAAACAATACACCCCACCCGATTGAACATATGGGTGAAAATTTGGTAACATTTTTTGGTGACATTTGCTACATGTTTTCCTACTAAACATTTTGACTAGTTGCCTAGACCTATCTTTGGGCATAGAGTAACTCATTCGGAACTTTTGTAACTCAAACTTGATAGTATGATTGACACCTTGGCATTATTAAAAAAAAAACAACAGAAAGGAAACTATCTAGCTGTGCTAAAAAGCACTTAGGGAATGAAACCTGCAATTAAATTATAGTGCAACAATACTTTATTGAAAGCATAAAACCTAACCTAGTATTCACATAGGTAGATCATATCTCAAAACAACGTTTGAGGTGAATCCCATTAATTGGGATAGGAAATATTTCTCCATCCATCTTTGATAACTGGAATGTGCTATGCTCCTTACATTTAGTTATTAGAAACAGGCCAATCTAGAAGTTTTCAAACTTTGAATGCTTACCTAGCCTACTCTTCAGTACATCCCATTTAAGAAAAATATCACCTTCTTTGAAAACTCTGGGTGTAGCTTTCTTATCAAAGATTTTTTTTTTTTGGAGTTGATGATACTCCAATGAATTCATTTCCTTGTCTCTTATCTCTTCAAGCTCCATGAGCTCTACATATCTTATGGACATTGGGTCCTATTCTTCAAACAACTCTAGCTGATGTGCAATGTCAAGAGTTGGCAGCTTTATAGATAGAGGCAGTCTTGTCTCCTTTCCATAAACCAAAACATATGGTGAATTTCCAATTGATCTCTTAGGAGTTATTCTATCTACCTATAGAGCAGATTTCAATTTGGTGTGCCAAACTGTCTAATTCTCCTCCATGGTTCTTTTAATAATTCTGATCAGGTTTTTATTTGTACTTTCAGCCAAACCATTACCTTGTGGGTAATAATTTGAAGAGGTATTTAAATGGATTCCATATTTTACTGCCCAATTTGTAACTCTTAATCCCACAAATGCAAGAGCATTATCTGAAATGATGGAATCAAGAACTCCAAACCTAGTTACTATGTCCTCATAAAAGCTCAATACAAAAGATTCATTAGCTTATTTCAAAGGTACTGCTTCTGTTCAATGCATAAAATAGTCAGTAGTTGTAAGCACCCACTTGTGACTAGCACTGGAAGGTGGATTTATTGGTCCAATAAAGTCAATGCCCCATCTCATGAAGGACTGCTCTACCTAAATTGGCTACAGAGGCATAGTTGGGAGCCTTTTTTTCCCTACAAATAAAGCACATTTTACACATTTCTTTGCCCAGGCATGGGCATCCTTAAATAAGCTTGGCTAGTAATAACCGACTCTCATAATTTTCTAGGCTATTGTTCTTAGAGCAAAGTGACCTCCTGAAGTTCCATTATGAAATTCATGAAGTATTTTTTCTGTTTGAATAGTGTCAATACACCTTAATAAAACACCATTTAGATCTTTCCTGAAAAGAATATTATCAATGAGCACATATGGAATTGACTGTAACTTGAAGTATCTTCTTTTAGCTCTGTCTAGACCTGGTGGATATTCACCAGTCTATTAAAAATGGGTCATATCTTGAACCCAACTTGCAGGTAATGTAGGTGCAACATTCTGAAGCTCATTATCATTGACTAAAACAGTCTTTGATTCTAATTTCTATGCATCTTCAGGGGTTGAGGCAAGTTGTTCACACAATCCTCTACCTCTAACAAGCTTTGTGATTTTGATATCAACTTCAAACTCCATAACTCTTGTGATCCACCCCACTCTTTTCTCACTCAAGTTTTTACTTAACATAAATTCTTTCACACTAGGGTGTGCAACCATAACATGTATCTTATTGTTGGAGATTAAAGGCTTAAACTTCTTTAAACTTCTAATTACAACAAGAACATGTTTCTCAACAAATGTATATCTCTACTCATAATCAACTAGACCTTGACTGAAAAAGGCTATTGGTTGCTCTAAATCATCATTATTTTTCTGAACCAGCATAGCATAAATTGAACTAATGCTACCAAAGCATATAGAATGAAATCCTTTAAGAAATCTGGATTTACCAGAGTTGGGGTTGATGCTAAAGCCTCTTTTATTGCTTCAAAACTACTTTTGGCTTCTCTAGTCCAACTGAAAACTACATTCTTCTTAAGCATGGCAGTCAAAGGTTGTAACAGATTTGCAAAATCAGGTATAAACCTTCTCAAAAAGTTGATTTTTCCTAAAAATCTCTGCAATCCTTTCTTATGATTGGGTAATGGCAACTCAAGTATGGCTTTGACTCTCTCAGGGTCAATAGTAATTCCTTCCTTTGACACTGTGTCCTAACAGTTTACCTTAATGAACAACAAAGATACTATTTTTTGGATTGATAAAAATGCCACTCTCTGCATTTTTCAAAAACTTGCTTGAGATGTGACAAGTGTTCATCTACATTTTTGGAATATATTGTTATGTCATCTAGATAAACAAGCAAAAAAATTTGAATTAAACTCCGAGACGCCATATCCATGGCTCTTTGAAAAGTGGTACCAACGTTAGATAAGCCAAAAGGCATTCTCTTGTAGGCCATAGTGCCCCACTTTTTTGTAAATGTTGTTTTATATTGGTCTTCTTTCTTGACTAAAATCTGGTTATAACCAGACTAACCATCTAGAAGAGAAAATCTCTCTGAACCAACAACTTCAAGAATTTGTTCCATGGAGGGTAATGGGTAATGATCTTTTAAAGATGCTCTATTAAGATCTCTAAAATCTACACATAATCTTATCTCCCCATTTTTCTTTCTAATCGGAACAAGGTTAGAAACCCAAGATGCGTGTTTGATTGGAAATACAATACCCCCCTCAACTAATTTAGTTAGTTCTTTAATCATTAAAGGCTCAAGCTTGGGGTTCAAAGGTCTCTGCTTTTGCCTAATAGGCTTGGCATTAGGTTCTAACTCAATTGTGTGTTGAGCAATATGAGGGTCAAAACCCTTTAAATCAGAATATTGCCAAGAAAAAACATCATGAAACTCTTGGAATAAAGCAATAAAAGCCTTTTTATCTTCAACTGAACAAATTTTGCCTAACTTAAGAAGCTTACTTTTAAAGATTTCAGTTTCTTCACAATGATCTTCTTTGACTTGAATATTGACTTTACTCTTCTTAAGTTGAACATCAGTGTTGAAAATAGACTCCAAGGTAACCAAACCCTTGGGAAGCTTGCTTTTCTTCAGTTGTTGATCTAATCTTCATGCTACTGCTTTAGCTTCTCTTGATTTACTATTGAAAACTAATCCTCTTGGAGCAAGAAAGATAAAATCTTCTCATCACTATCAAATACTTGCCAATTGATGTTGTTGTCAGGAATTGATGGCCTAATTACTACTTTGACATATTGTTGTACCTTTTCCTTCTTGATATCATTGGGGATATCAAATTGTGCACCGATAGTAGAAAGTCTATCTGCATGTTTATTATATCCCACACTTTGTTTCTGTAGGACTTCAAGGTATCATTCTTAGCAACACTTAGACCTCTAACCTAATTAACGATTAGTTCACTATCTCCATAGACCTTTAGACAGTTTATTCCTCTTTTTCTTGCCCAATCAAGACCTTGAATAAGTCTCTCATACTTAATAGTGTTATTAGAGCACGCAAAAGCAAAACGGAAGGCTGAAAAATACTTATCACCTTGTGGAGACACAAGCATTGCACCTCCACAAGCTCCATTTTTACTTTTGGAACCATCAAAACACATCTCCCAAAGTTCATTTTGTTCTAACAACTGATCTATAATTTTTCCAAGATTTGGAACCTCTGCATCAGGTTCATGAAACACATAATTACCCATACCAACATCTTGAATAAGATCATCAGGACTGTCCATTACATTTTTTGCTGCCCATTCATGCAACAAGACATCAAGAACACTTTCAGCTTGCAACTCTTGAGTAGCAACAAGCTCACTATCAGTAAAAAAAACACAATGTGTGTCTGCAGTAGTTGGAACAACATTGATAACACTTGGATTGTAAGGCTCTATGTGATCCTTGGCCAATTTTTTAGACTTTATGGTAACCTTAGTTCCATATCTGGTTCTAAAAAACAAATGTGACCAATCAACAAAAACATAACCTCCTATCTTGGCTATAAAGTCTCTTGAAAGACATAAAGCAAAGAAATGTGGCAGATCTATGACATATATCTTGTGGAACTGAAAAATTCGAACAAGCATGAAGTGTAAGGCTCAAGCCTTTGATGAAACCTAAGGTATTGACTGAGGTTCCATCTAATTGAATAAATCCCTTCTCCAAAGGTTGATACTTTAACCCTAGTTTATTAGCAATCTACTTTGGCATTGCAGAGCTACTAGCTCTACTATCTACAATATAGTTATGGTCTAATTTATCACCTATGATCACAGATACATAAAATGGAGGTGGTTTGATGTCCTTACCCATTTCTTTGCTGGGTTGTTCATTGTTTCGAGGATCATTTGTTAAAACAACTCTAACCTAACCTACTGGTGTCTCATCAGACAATTTCAAATTTGACAGAGTTGACTGTAACATGTCTTTCTGGCCTGGAATAGCTAATGAGTCCCACATAGACATTGTTACATTCATCTTTTTCATATTTTCAATGATATTAAAAGGCACAGCTGGGTTTACCTTTTGATGCACCTTTATACCATCATGATCAACTTGCATATGTGGTTTCTCCTTGGCAGCAACGTGTTGATTCCTTTGCAAAATGTGAGGCACTTGTGATGTAGATGGTTCTGTAGCTGCTGCTTTTCCTTTATGAGCTATTCGTTCAAGCTCTAGAGCTCTTTTCTTTTCTCTTGTGTTTGTTGTAACTAGAGAATCATTTGCATTAACTCCACAAAATTCTTCTCCCTGCTAGTTTAGCAGAGTGACATCATTTGTAAGTTTCTCCTGCTATTGTGGAGTTCCATCATTAGGTACATTCTGTTGTGAGCTTGAAGCATTCCACACCATTAATGCTTGATTTATCATCCCATTTGAGAATGTTGTTTGATTATGTGGTTGGTTGCATGGGTAGCACCACTCATAATCAATAGCAAGATTATTTTGAATAGGGACAAGATCCCTAGCTATACTAACAGGTGCTAGATTATATGCCTGAAAAGGTTATGTGTTCACATTCTTTCTTGGACCTTGGTAATTACCTTGGTATTGCTACCTATTACCTTGGTACTGCTAATTTGAAGCTTGAACTTGCTGTTGATAAGGTCTGGTATAAGATTGTTGCTTTTCTAAGCTGACCAACTTATTCCCAAAAGTCTGTAAAATGTTCTCAATCTTTTGTTGACTCTCTTTAATTTCCTATAACTCTTGTGATTGAACTGGGACCACATGTTCTTGTCTACCAGTAGTTGGTAATGCTAGAACAGTAGGTAATGGTGGAAAAGGTGGAATTTGTAGTGGCGAATAAGGTTGTACTTTTGGAAAGATAAGCATTGGTGGCCTAGGATCAATCTCACCTGCTTGAATTAAACAATTTTCTACTCTAATTATTGTTTCATATGCATCTGGTAAATACACTCCTCCCATTGACTATGTCATGACAATTATATCACTATTAAGAGCCTTCAAATAATATAAGAATGGATATTCTGGAGGAGGCCTCACTGTAGTAGGAATTCTATCCCAAGTTCTTTGGAACCAAAAATTGAAGTCTGTCATTTGCTCTTGAGGAGCTCTCTTAATAGTAGTTAGTTGTTCTAATAGGGAAAAATTATTTGATCTATCCTGAAACTGTTTATGCAATTTGTCTCCTAATTCATCCCAAGTTACAATGGTGCTGACTGCTAGGCTTCTAAACCACTGCAAAGCCCTTCCTTTGAATGATGCAACAAGTAGCCTTACAACTACATCCTCTTGAGTTATGTGGTGAATACCACACAAAGACATGACATCCCTTATGTGCTCAATGGGTGTTGTCTGATCCTCCCCAGTGAAAATTGGCAAGCTCTTTGAGGCAACAATTGGTATGTCATTATGATGTGCAAGATTTAATGCACTGCCTCCATTAAATGGCACAAAAGGTTAATTTCTAGCAACCATTAGAGGTGTCTGGGATGGATTTTTTTGAGTCTAAACAACAAAAAATGAAGTAGTAAAACTTGAAAACATAGGTACAACACCTGAAGAAGCAGCAAATGTAACCTTCTTTGGGCTGTTTGAAGATGATCTTGTTTTTCTGAGCCTTGGAAAATTTGATTGAGTATCACCCTCTCTTTGATGATCTACCTCTTCTCCTTGGTGGTGAGAAAAACTTTTTCCTAACACCAAGTGGTGTTAACTAAACTCTTTTTGATGGAGGAGTTCTCTTTATTGTCCTACTTGTCTTCTAGGTGGTGATAGCTGTAAATACTCAAATTCTTTAGAAATTGTTTGTATTCTTCTCATGTGCTGCAACAACACTAATTTTATTGCTCTATCACCTCATGGAGTCACCAGATATGCTAAATTAACTTCTAAAAAGGTCTGAAAATCACCGGTTGCACATCAAACCAGTGAAAGGCATTGAGGGACATGTCCCACCAGGTGTGCCAAAACTATTAACACTTAAATCATTCCCATGTTTCACTAAATTGTTGAATTCTAAATTCAACATGGTGCAAATTTAAGTGTTAACAAGACCATGGCTAAATATTAGATGCATTTTCAAATTAGAAAATTAATTAACTAGTGGTAGGAAAGTATATATTTAAATTAAATAAAATCAACTTATTGTTTCCAAATATAGTAACTAGGACTAAATAATTTAGAAAATAAGTGCTCATTACTTTGCAAGAATATCTTAATTAATATCAATTTTCTTTTGAATATAAATTAAATAATTCATAATACTAATTACTATAATTAGTAAATGAGCATTTCCTTTGCTAAAATAATTTAGACCATTGCCAAATATTAGATGCATTTTGCAATTAGAAAATTAATTAAGTAGTGGTAGAAAACTAATTACTTATATTAAATAAAATTAACTAATTGTTTCAAAATATACTAACTAGTACTAAATAAGTGTTTGTTAGTTTGCAAAAATGTTTTAAATAATACCAATTTTCTTTTGAATATAAACTAAATTATTACTAATTATTTAGGGAAAAAAGTTACAAGTTGATAATTTTTGTAAATAAGTACAAAATTTAGTTTGGATGAATATATGATATTAATTAGTTTTTATAATTACAAATTGAAATACTTTTGTGAAAGAAATTGCCAATGAGATAAATTATTTAGCAGTAATTACAAACTATTTGTGATTTGACTAACATTAATAAGTTAAACTATTTCAAAATGCTGAAAACTGAATTTCCTTTGCAAATAGTTTATTTTTTGTAACTTAAAATTCGCTTAATATTAATCAATGAGAAATAGGCCATAAAAAACTCAAGTTCATAGAAATAATAGCTTTATAGCTAAGCTGGAGGTATAAATATTAATTAATTGTTTTGCAAATATTAATCCACTTTCATTATTGAGAAGTCGCACCAAAAACAATACGCTAAGGCTAGTGGTTTGGAGCATTTCCAATACCTCGTAATGTGTAAATGATGAAAAAATGTAAACAAGAATGGTTTCCTATACTTTGGTGCATTGGATAATTTCTAGGTGTCGGCTGAGTGCATAGATAGTGAAAATGGCAAAGGTCTTACATGTAAACATGTAAGAATATAGATCGGGAAGAATTTTTTCCTTTAATGAATGCATAATATTATGGTCTATAAGTTTTGTGAGGAACCTTGAGGCAGAATGAAATGTTTATTGTTTAAAAGGAAGAGGACATTTGCTGAAGAAGAACCGAATTTTGGAGGATGCCATATAGGTGAGTTGTTATTGGTTTGTAAAGTATTAGAGATTGAATGGAGAAGAACTTTGATTATTTGGTAAGACCTAATTCATAAGCATATAGAAATAGACATCATGTGGAAAACTAATTGGCCTAGGCAAGGTCTTGTTAAGTGTGAATGCATCAACTGCATTTTGTTAATATTGCCCTTGTAACAAGAACCATTTTTTGGGATTGGAGTGGAGACAAAGATCTATAGAGCTGCAAAGACATTTGATTCTTGAGGTAGAGAGTGGAAGGTCAAAGTATGAAATTTTTTTGCACGTTTGTTTGTAATGAAGTTTGATTCTTGAAATGTGTGGGAAAATTGTGCAAGTTGTTTGAATTTGTCTAATTTTTTCCCATAAGCAAGTGACCTTTACAATCATTTAATTGCACAAAAATGTTGTAGTTAGACTGCACATGGACCCACATGCAAAAACACAACAAAGAGCTAAAAAACCCATAATATTTTCAACAAACGATAATCAAATGAGAATAAACACAAACAAAACCTGATACTTTCCTAAGATTCCATGAATTAGCTATGTGTTCATTACATGTGTACCCACATAGATATCAAGTTTCATAAACACACAGCCAAGCCATTGACCAACAATGCACTTTTATAGAATAACGAACATGCAAAAGCACAACCAAGAGCTAAAAAACCCCCAAGCTTTTCAACAAATGAGAATAAGCACCAAAAAAACCCAACACTTGTCTAAGATTTCATGAATTAACTATGTGTGTACCCACATGCAAAAATGAAAGGAAGAGCAAAAAAACCCACAAGCTTTTCAACAAATGATAATCAAACGAGAATAGGCACAAACAAAACCCAACACTCGCCTAAGATTTCATAATTTAGCTATGCATTCACTACATGTGTACCCACAAAGTTATCAAGTATCATAAACACATAGCCAAGCCATTCCCTAGTGGTGCACTTTTATAGAATAACAAACATGCAAAAGCATAACCAAGAGCCAAAAAACCCACAAGCTTTTTAGGAAATGATAAGCAAAAGAGAATAAGCACAAACAAAACCCAACACTTGTCGAAGATTTCATGAATTAACTATACATTCAATCCACATGTAACCACATGCAAAAATGTAAGGAAGAGGTAAAAAACGTACAAGATTTTCAACAATCAAATGAGAATAAGCACAAATAAAACCCAACACTTGCCTAAGATTTCATGAATTAGATATCCATTCACTGCATGTACACCCTGGTCCACAAGACATTGCTCAAACCATTCAACATTCCCTGTAACGCTTCTAGTTATCAAGTATAAAAAACAAACAAACAAGCCACTCACTAGTTGCACACTGTTCCTATGGCTCCTCCCTCGATCAAGTACTATACAGAATGTCAAACATTGAAGATGACAACCCACAACCAAAAACATGCAAGCTTCTCAACAAATAATTAACAACAATAAACACAAACCAACATGCCTCATATTTCATGAATTAACTATACATTCTCTGCTTGTGTTCACGCCACCTGTCGAACACAGAGCAACAGGAGAGAAGTACTGATACCAGCAAAAGGTCTGTTACTCAAGTGACTTTGTAGAATGAATACAGTTGCAACAAGTTACTACTGTAAGAGCTAACAACATATTTATTAACATATAATAAATCCTTGGTAAGTTATAAGAATTGGTTTGCAAAATGTTGTTTAGCGGATTTGCAGATTCAAGTGGACGTTGTTACATTTCTACATGTAAGAGTCATTCTATTACGAGCATTGATGCATTTTTTTCATCTGTACAATGTGTGGAGGACGTCAAAGCATAGAGACGCATTGTTGTTTAGGAATGTTGTGTTAGATTAATAGCAACATGTCATGTTTGTCAACAAATTTTTGGGTCTTGTTGCCTTGTAGAATTTGCATGCACTAATTAAATATTTGTGACAATATATAATGTGTCGCTATTTTCCTATTTTACTTAAACGGTAATGAATAATACTCCTATTGCAACTAATAGAAGAAGAAATAAACTATAACTTTCAAACACATAAAATATGTTGAAAAGCAAATTCAGAAAATGCAATTGTGAACATGCCTATTATGCTATTGCTTATTGATTTATCCACATAAATTTAGTAAGTGGGAAAGTAGCCCAAAGAGAGCTCAATCAAGTTATCAATTGAATCTTTCTTGTCTAAAATCTATCATTCACGTGTTTTTCTATTGCATGGAATAGGCTTGCTACTCTTCTTTGTGTAAGCAAATAAGCAAAATAGAAACACATTATAAAAATTTTCAAATAAATTTTATTGGCTAACCAAGTATGTCAAATTGAAATGCAATTTTTGTAGTAGCAACTTTCCCTTTAAGAACATGTATGTTTTATATTGCTAATATGTTGCATAGTAAAAACATGTAACAATTGAGTTTAATCTATTTAAACAGTAACATAAGAAGGTAAAGTATTGTCTAGCATACATTGTATTGCATAGTAAAAATGTGTAACAATAGAGTTTAATATGTTCAAACGGTAACATAAGAAAGTAAAGTATTGTCTAGCATATAATGGAGAGACATGTCAACTATAAAATAAAAGTAGGAAGAAGTTTTAAGTCACAAAATATGAAATATAGTAATATAGGCAAAACAACCAAGAAGAAAAGCATAACAAAAAAGAGGAATGTAGGTTCGTGCAATGGCATGTAGTATTTCACTTGCTTCTGCTTCTTTGTCACCTGCAATATCATTATTATGGTTAGTATGAAAGATAGTTTTTTAATATAATTCTAAATTTTTTTTAGGAGATTGAAAAGCAAGAAGACTATTTGTATGAGTATTTCTTTATACCTTGTTGTGGCATATAATGTTTACTCAATTAGGAATATGATCTCTATGATAACATTGTTTTGATTGAGGGTGAAATTCCCTTTGGTGACAAAGTCCCATAGTGCAAATATAACTATTGATTTGTCCTTGATGTAGTTTTCATATTTAATGTCTTGAAGGGTAGACAAGAGTTGTCATAGGAAATTTCTTTAGATTGAGCAATGGATTGTTTGCTTGTCATTTGTTGTGATGATAGCTTTAGGATGAAGTACGTATACATAGCTCACCTCCTTATCACATTGATTGCAATGAACAGTTTCCTGTTGGAGGACATCATAAGTATTGAATTTATATTTGTAACTTGGGAAGAAAGTTTCAAATGGATTTGACAGTGTGTTTGTTTCTTTTAATGTCCCTGAAACCTAAAAAAATTGAACATAGATAGTTAGAAGCAACAGTTTCATAAATTTTAAATGAAAGTGCAAAAATATTTTTAAAGAGTCACCTTAAATGTTGATTGCAATAAAGCAGCTAACTTGTCCAATGTTCTCTTGTTATTCAATGTGAAAACAAATGATGATCAACCCATATGGAACATGTTCTTTTGATCAGTGCTTTTTAAGATATTTTTTAAAAGAAAGGCTAGGGTTTTGTTCCTATGAAGTAGTTCCTCTATTTGCACGTATTGCTTTTCATGAGTTGGACGTAGCTACAGCTGCATGGTAGTGATAAAGTTAGTCTTCATTACAAAGAAATTTTATTAAAGCCCACAATATTATAAAAGAACATTACAATGGATTAGTGACATATTCTGGTGAGACATTTGTACCTGTGCTCTGTTAGATTTTGTTATGCCATTTTTGATATCAATTACATATTGACTTTTTTAGTGCCAACAACCAAAGCACCTATTGTTCCAATTGGATACTGATTTGTGGGTGATAGTAGTTAGCTGATATTAGTATCTCAAATGAAGTAGTAGTCTATAGAAAAGTGAGGCATGCTTTCAACTATGCTTGTGTCTGTCAATATTAGTATGCAATCATAGTCCCCTCTATCATAATTTTTTCTAGGGGCAATTTGAAAGCCTGATATTGAAAATCCCATTCCTAGAACTATTTTCTACTCATGTTATTGCACAAGGATCCACTAATATTCAGTGTAATTGTCATTTCCGCTTTAAGGTCTTTTAGATATTCACATAGTACTTCATGTGTTCTATTGAATTTGTCCAATGTTTCTCTATAGACAACAAGGATGTCACCTTGGAATGTGTCACCAACTTTTTTTGTGTTCAACTCTTCAATTGATATAGTCTTTTTGATTTTTGTTCTACAAACAATACGAGAAATGTAAATCTTATATTTGGACAATGTAAAAATGCATGTCATAGGAAAATAGGATAGGTTGTTTACCATTTTCTTGTGTCTTCCTCCATTTATTGTACTTGTTGTTGTGGTATTTTTGTTTGATCCATGATTTTCTTGTAAACTAGTGTTTTAGTATTGCAAAATTAATTAGAAAATTTATTAGTGATATATGCTTATGTATGCTATAATGTTGAATTGATTCAACCAACAAGGTGGAATTTTAGGAAAATAGGAAAGTGGTTAGTCCAATATGCCTCTGATATGTAAATATTGCATACACTTGTGATTGAATTTGACCAAATATGGTCAATCAACGACTTGTGTAGACTATGCGATTTGTTTAACAAAAAATGAATTTCGTTAGTTTGCATGAAATTTTGAAGTGTTGTTTTGCTTTTGTTTTCCGAACACATGTCGATATTAAAGTCACCCACAATGTACAATATGTTTTTATATCTGTGTATGCAATTACAGATTGAAGAATTGTGATTATTTCTTGAATGGAAGTATTAGGCCTTGCAAACATATTAAAGATATTAAGTTCATTGATGTGTTGTAGTATTGTGACTGTGATGGCTTCAATATTTGTAGAGCTGTGTTCTTTTTCTTTTGATACAAACAAATGTTTTTTGGTAAACATTGTTATGCCATGTACCATATTCATACCAAAGGTATTAAAATATTGTGATAATATATTAGGTTGTAAGGTATTCATGTGTACTTCTTGTAAACACAAAATGTCAGATTGCATTGTGTCATAGTCATTGGCAATGTCATGTGCATGTGGATTTAATGAATGATTGTTTAATGTGCATAGAAGCATTTGCGGTGCATTGTGTGGACATGTAGCTTGAATATCGAGTTGCCACTGCGTAGTTGACTGCAGGTGGTGCATTTCTTCATGTATCTTTCCCTTAACTTTGAAGTTTTTGTGGTTAAAGGTTTTAGCAGAAATAATGAGTCTATTGTCTTTGTTCATGATAGTGTTGTGTAAGTTAAGCCATGTTGTCTTATGCCTGTTGGGTCAAAATCCAAAGCTTGCATTGTTAGTCCTTGTGATCAGTGGATGGTTCATGCACATGCTAGTTGTATTGGGATTTTTTTTCTAATTGTAATTTTCTTTTTTGGTGAATTTTTGTGAATGGATCTAGCAATGCGCAATATAGGAACCCATTCCTTATCAATGAGATCAGTGTAATATTGTGCTAGTTTTGTGCGTTGTTGCTATCCAATTGTTGGATCAGAAAATTTGAGCCAAACAACATCAATGCCATTATGTGTTGTATATTCTTTAAATATTCCATCGCACTCGTTGAATAGGCCATCTTGCGTATTATAGTTGCCTACGTAGATTTCAACAAGGATATCCTGTTTCAAGTATATTTGAGGTGGAAGAGTAGTTTATGGCTATAGAGCTGTATTACATTATATTTTTCCTCATGCTCGTCTATTGGATTTAGAACTATCATTTCACTGAAAATGGACAATAGCATTTTATGGTTGTGTGCCTCTACATAAACTTTCCTATAGAACAAGTATGGAAGTGTTGGGTCTAAAGGTGTAGGATGAAAGCAAAGTTGGTTAAGATAGTCTATGTCATCATTTGTTTGTAAGCCTATTCGTATTATGTTAAGGATTGCAATAAACTTTTCATCCTTTTCACTCATAGTTATGACCAATGAGTAGCATTCTACATTGTATTTCCAAAAACTGCAAGGCATCAATTTAGTTATAGTGGGTCTATTCTCAAATACAATGGAGTCAAGGGCAGGTTGCACTTGGTAAAGATCACCACAAAAAAATGTATCAAGGTTTGCAAAGTACATTGTAGGCATTTTCATTGTCTCATATTCGTCTATCAATGTAGCATAGAAATGTTGAGCATACTAGTGAGATTTCATCTATAAGGAGCACATGCAATTGATTGTAGTGCTTGGACATATTGTCCAATGCTTCAGATGCTAAGGGTAGAAAATTTGATGTATGAAATGGTATGTGAAATGTTGAATGTGATGTGACTCCACCTAAGTTGTAAGCTACTTTACTTATATATGCAATTAATAAGCCTTTTGGTTTGTCTGGATTGTTGTCGATAAACTTGCTATAAATGAGAATTAGAGCTTGGTATATAGCTTTTTTTGTGAAAGTATTTCTAGTTCCAGCTTCTCCAGTCAAGAAAAAATGCAAAGGCCCATCAATGTTATTCATCTTTTTCATTATAACATCTTTAACAATTGCTTGTTGTTCTTCATTTAACATTTGTCTTAGTTTGTAGTATTCATTATTGTCAATTATCTATGGGTGTCTAGCAATTTCAAATGCATTGTGTGACATTGTATTTGGTTTTATGCGCTCTATGCTTGGAAGGTCTGCTTGAATGTCATATTGTTCCATTTGGCTACTTTTTCTTGTTGTGAATGACTTATCGTTGTTTCCATCATCAAGGGACTTAACCTCTTTAAGTTATTTTTCTATGTCACCCAATGCAACACTTGTGTTCCGAGTGAACTTTGCATGATTTTTTATAATGGTTTTTTCATGGTGCATGTATGCATGTTCCCATGAGTCAAAGTTATGTTTTAATGTACTCTCGTTTATTGTAAATGGTACATAGAGCATTAATTTCTCTCTATAATGATTCTATAGATCTAAGTGCTTGTTGAAGTTAAGAAAGCGTATTACTCTTGGTTTAGTTCTTGGGTTAACTATAGTTCCATTTTTATTGTAACATGAAACAAATTTTGCAAGACATATGTCTATCAATGTTTGAGGACGTATTAAATAATAGTCCACTATAGATTTTGAGAGTATGTTTGAATTGTCTGGTTCATTGTTTAATTATTTGATGGATTTTAGAATGAATGTATGGTCACTATAGGACCACGTGTCAATGAAAATGCATTTTCTTGAACTAAAGTTTAGTGGAAGTGATAAAACAATGTGAGCAACTTGCTGTGTTGACATTTCTTGCAAGTTCAACAATTGCATTTCCAAGTTTACCAATCATTTTTATTGCATCAATATTTGTTTTTCGATGGTCCTTACGTATTATTTTGAATGCATATGTCATTGATTTGTCTACTTTTGCAATGTAAGAGCTACAGTACATTGCTACAACATATGCATTAAGCATAAACTGGGCATTTGTATTGGCCTTCCAAAGGTGTGGTATTTTCCTTGTGAAACTGTTGTTCCATATTTCTGATGGTTTTCTTTATAAAAAAAGTGTTGGCCTATTTAGTGTAGACCTCAAAGCTGTTATATAATCAGTTTCAAACATGTTTATGCCATTTAAAAACATGTCTAAAGTGTATTCTTTGTCCTAGTTTGATTTTTGCAGTGTCGAGTAAATGTTGACAAAATTTGAAGTTATTATTTCAATCTTTTCTAGTATTGGTGAAAGTATTTGTGTCTTTTGCATCGGTGGTAAAGGGAAACTGTATCTGCAAACTATTTTCCTTGATCTCTTGCATCTCTTTGTGTGGTGATTCCTTTGTAAACTAGCCAAGTTAGCTTGCAAATGATCAGTGCTACAAGTAATGCACTTTTTGACAAAAGCTATGATGTCTATGTTGCTGTTTTCTATATAGATGGTGCATTTTTCACCCATATTAGAATATGATCATGCTTGTTTCCTCGATTTTGAAACTCATTCACTAAAAATTAATCAATAACATTTCCAAACATAGAGTCATTTGTAAGCATCAACTTTTTCATTGGATTTATTCTATGTCTATAGTATCGTACACAAGTAATAGGAACCTTCTTGATTAGTTCAAATTTGTCAATGTTCGTTTGAGCAATTGTCTCTTGTTGTTTTTGACCTAATTGATGTTGATTGTGTAATTATTGTAGTGTTTTTATTTAAAGGTCCCAATTTTGTTCAATGCTACTAAAAGTGAGGAAAAATGTCGGTGGTCCTAGCTATCGTATCATTGCAAAAACATTTTTCTTAAGTTGTTTATAATCTAGGGATATTCTTATGCTTTTGAAGTCAACAAATCCAATAACTAATTTTAGAATTCTTTCAAGGTTTGGTTTGTGTTTCATGTCCTTTGTAACTAGCTTGCATCCTTTTAGTTGGCCCTTTTGTATTCTTATGGAGATTGTAGACAAGACTTGTAGTATTAGTATCTTGATAGTTTTGAAAAATATGTTTGTCATGTGATATGCAAATTTTATGTTTGATTGTAAAACTTCCCATTGTGCAATTTTGTGGTATGTAAAGTTTTTTAGAATGTCATCATCATGTGGCTTGCCAAAGAATAATGTTGGGAAATTCATTTCCTCAACGTATTTTTCTTTAAAGATTCCAACTGGATAGTTTTCTTCTGCAGGTGCAATTTCAATGATTTTGTCTTGCATGCTATATATACTTCTAGATTTTGTGAATTCATGGACCAAGGTTTCAAATGGCTTCTCATGTTCCATGTCACTATCTGACTCAGTTTCAATTGTGATAGGCCCAATACTTTCTTCAAGTTCATCATTGGTATGCAAAAAATGTTCCCAATCTTTGTTTATCTAGACATTTTGCATTTTGTACAGTGTTTTTTTTACAATTGACCCAAAGCTTCCATGATGAGGTTGGGTCGTACTATGCCTTTTTGAAATGTATTTTTGTATTCCAATCATCTTTTGAGTGAAACAATAATCATTTGTCTGTTATTAGTTGATTGTGGTAACACCTTTTGTATAATGCTAATGTCAACAAGGACATTAATGATGGAACCTGTTAGACTTATTTGAGATCTTTTGTACCATAGATCCTAGATTTGTGCAAATGCAATTCTAAGTGATACAAGTCATTCCTCTAGTTGGGAAAAAAGTTGGACATATGACAATGGTTTATTAGTTTGGACTTTTTGTGGTACAACATACTTTGGTATCATGAGTTGTTTTAGTGTGGAGTAGCATATACGACATATGCAATCTATCAGTTCTATGGATCTTGACTGTACTAGTTCATAATATATTTCCTTTTGCTTGCCTTTGAATTTTCTAGTATCTTTGCTAAAACACAACATTTGGCAGATTGGGCATGTGTATTTTGGTGTATCTTGAATTGTTGTTTCATAAAGCTCTGTTGCTGACATTTTTTTACCCTTATTTGATCTGATAGGCATATGATGGATTTCTTTATTATTATTTCTAATAAATCTTTTAAGGTGCTGCAATCTTACAATAGAGTTATGATTGAGATACTTGTGTTTGATTGTATGAATAGAATTTCTCTTGTTATTCTCTAGCTTTTTCTTTTTGTTAGTATTCATAGTTTGGTATTGTGTATTGTTTCTAATGAGTTTTTAAAGTTGATTTAACCTTACTGGCTACTGGGCATTTGGATTGTGTGGCTGAATTCTTCGAAGCGGTTCAAAATTTCCACTTTGAGGGGTTGCATCATGGAATAGAATGGAATATTCTGGTAAACTAGGTACATTGTTAAAGTGCAAGTACTTTTTCCTTGATGTTGTTGACCAAACATATATTTGTATAGTCAGCCATTTGGATAGCCACTAAATATAGAATACGTCTCCCCATAAGCTACTTTCATCATTTGTGGCTTCTGGTTTCATGAAAAGGCACATCCTACATAGATATGTGTCCCGATCATGCACTTTGTGTAGTCTATACAAACTTTCATGGTCTATCGCAAGGTTGTATGATCTAATTGCATCTTTATCTTATTTTGCAAAAGAAGTAAAAAAGTAATCTATTGTTCCTCTTTGTAGCTCAACTGATGTATACTGATTATTTAATAGTATTCTAATGAGTCAAACAAGCAGTCTCTAACATTGTACTTAAATGTGCCTACTCTACATAGTCTATTTTATTTTAGTACATTGTCTTGTGAGCACTTTGCATATTCATACCTATCAACATCTATTGTTTCCATACTTTGATATCTTGTTTCTATTTAGAATGCATACATTATTAGATTGTTGAAAATGCTAACAGGCCTTAATATGCGGATATATTGAATCTTACATACTATGCACATAAATGGAGGGCAAGAACGTTGATCTTTTGCATAAATGTTAATTTGTGTACTACAAACAAAAAAGAAATAGTGATCAAAGAATCTGACCTTGTATTTTCTTGTTTAACAATTGACTGTATTTGCAACAATGTAGATTTTTGTCTCGCAATTAAATCATAACCAATGGATCCTATGAGAGGGGTATATCAGACAAATGAGCATAGTCGATGGAATGTTATATGCAATTCATAAACATAAAGCAATCAATGCTCAATGAATGTAGTAATTAATAAGAACTTTATTGTAAGAGTCAACAACATATTTAATAACAAATAACAAATTCTTCGTAAGTTATAACAATTGATTTGCAAAATCTTCTTTACAAGATTTGCAGAATCAAAGAAAACTTAATCAAGTATCAACTGAATCTTTCATGTGTGAAATTTGTCATTGATTTCTTTTCTATTGTGTGACATAGGTCTGCTACTCTTCTTTGTGTAAGCAAATGACTAAAATATTAATCTACTTACATCATTGAAAAGTCCCAACAAAAAAATAAGCTAAGCCTAGTCATATACAACAATCTCAATACCTTGTAATGTGTTAATGGTAAACAGGTGTAAACGAGAATGCTTCTCCATGTCTTGCTCAACTAAGTCCATAAATAGTGAGAATTGCAAGAGTGTTACATGTGAACGTGTGAGAATATAGAGTGGATACAATTCTATCCTTTGATTAATGCACAAGAATATGATCTGTAAATTTTGTAAAGAACGTTGAGGCAAACATAAATGCTCTATTTTTTGCAAGACAAAGAAAATTTGCAGAAGAAAGATTGCTTTAGCACAAACATGAATAGTTTATTAATCCAATAACTAATCAAAAAATGGACAAATTGGATGTCATATTGCAATGGTTTCATTTGCAACTAAAAGACAATAAAGAATTTATCTCTTTTTCTATTGGTTGGAGTACACCTTCTATTCATTTTTGTTGAAGTAAATTGGTAGAATAGGAGGGAAGTATTATCGATGCAGTCAATACATGTTTAATGCATTATGTGTTTTCCATAAACATCAAACATAGAAATAGATGATAAAATTTGCACAAAAATAGACCAACACAATTTTTTTTTCTAAACATTCAGGCATTAAATATAGTTTTTGCAAGCTTTGCTGATAGGCTGATAGCCACTGGAGCAATGAATACATAGTTAATGCATTGAATGCTTGCATAGTTTAGATCATGCTAGTCAATGCATTTAGTTTTAATGCTTATTGATTTAGCCATAAAAAACTATGTTGTTTGGGAAAATCGCTCAAAGAAAATTATATAGCTTTTCCATGATTGGAGGGACTGACAAACTTACCAAACATGGAATAGGGGAACCTCAAGCTAAAAACACACAAGTTCCTAAACAAACAATAAACACATGAAAATTAGCACAAATAAAATTGATTGTTGTACATCTAACAAACTATTGTTTTTGAATCGTGAGTCATACTATTTAATGCATTAAACATGTATTGACTGCTTTAGTATGTACCACTCCACCGACAAAGCTGAGACAATTTGCATTCAGTGATTAAATATTTGCAAAATATATAATGTCCTCATTTTCATAGTTTACTTTAACAAAAAATGAATAATAGATATGCTCCAACCAATAGAAAAAAAAGATAAGTTATTTATTATCTTTGAATTGCAATTGAAACAACTGTAATAACAATCTAGTCTTTAGCTTCAATTGTTCCATGTAACATGGTTACGTAGCATACACCATATACTACTGAATGGTTTAAGCAAGTTCCTGTCAATTGTGAGTGTATTGAAAGCATTAACTATGTGTTTATTGCTTAAGTGGCCATCAGTCTATCAACAAAGTTCATAAACCATAATGGAGTCAAAGACAAGTTGCGGTTGGTAGAGATCACCAAAGAAGATTGTATAAAGGTTTCCAAAGTACATTGTAAACATTTGCATTATGTCTCATAGTCGTCTATGAATGAAGCGTACAAATGTTGAGCCTACTAGTGAGATTTCATCTATAGGGAGCACATGCAATTGATCATAGCACTTGAACATATTGTCCAATGCTTCAAACACTAAGTACATAAAATATAATGTATTAAATGGTATGCAAAATGTTGAATGCAATGTAACTCTACCTAAGTTGTAATTTTCTTTACCTATACACACAATTAATAAGCATTTTGGTTTGTCTGAATTGTGATTAATAAAATTGTTATAAATGTGAATTATGGCTTGGTATATGGCTTTTGCAATGAAATTTTGTCTAGTTTGTGCTACGTTTTATTTCTACTTACTCTTGTTTCTTTATTGTTTGTTAAAAATCTTGTGTGTTTCTAGCTCTTGGTTGCACTTTTCCATATTCATTATTCTGTAAAAGTGCATTGCTAGTGACTGGCTTGTCTATGTGTTTGTGATACTTGATAAATAGAATTATTGCTTCTTATTACAAAAGATAATAAGGCAAGTGGGTACAGTAAATGACATATGCTTTGAGCAAGGTCTTGTTAACTATGGAGGCATTCAATGCATTAACTGTGTTTATTGCCTGGGTGGCCAGTAGCCTATTAGCACAGCACAAATTATTATTTATTTAATGTCTAAATCTTTGTAGAAATTTATGACATTGGTCCAATTTTTTGTAAATTTTATCATTGTTTCTATGGTTCATGTTTCACTATTGCAATTGTTAGTTTTTGTTGATAGGCAAGCTTACAATTTCATTTGTTGAATTTTCTTTTGAAATAGTTGCTTCTTGTTCTTAAAATTCTCATGTCCAACCAAATTGTATTGCTTAAAGTATTTTCATGTTTTTCCCATAGTTGGTTAGAGTAGGTCTATTATTCATTTTCATTTAGATAAATTAGCAAAGTACAGGGACATTATATATTCTAGAAAATATTTAATCGTGAACCAGTGAATACATGTTTAATCCATTCAATGAAAATTATGCGAGATGTGTTCGAGAGTTGGTGGGTACACAAGCATTAAATGCAAAGTTAATTCATGAAATCTTAGGTGACTATTGGATTTAATTTATGCTAATTCTTGTTTGTTCATTGTTTGTTGAAAATATTTTATGTTTTTAGCTCTCTTTGTTGTCAATCCTAGGAACAATAGACTACTGGTAAGCGGTTTGTCTATTTGTTTATGATACTTCAAGCAATTCACCAACAGTGCACTTTTATAGAGGAATGAACATGCAAAAGCACAATGAGGAGCTTAAAAACCTACGAGCTTTTGAACAAACAAAACCCAACACTCACACAAGATTTCATGAATTAACTATGCATTCTCTGTATACGTATTGACTAGCTCTCCAACACATCTAGCACCCATAGTCCAAAAGACCTTGCTCAAAACTTTTAGTTTTCCCTCTAATGCTTCTAGCTATCAAGTATCAAAAACAAACAGATGAGCCACTCAGTAGTTGTACACTGTTTGTGTGGCTCCTACCTTGTTCAATCATACATCGAAGATGACAACCCACAACCCAAAACACACAATCTTTTCAACAAACAATATGCAAAAATTAGCACTTGTCTCATATTTCATGAATTAACTATGCATTCTCTACTTGTGTTCATGCTAGCTATTCAACACATATCATGAAGTTTGCATTTAATGCATTAAACATACATTCTTTGTTTCAGTACTCACCAACCCACCGCCAAAACTCGTACAATATGCATCCCTCGATTAAATATTTGCCACAATTTATAATGTCCCCCTATTTTCCTAATTTACTTAAAGGAAAATGAAAAACCAACCTACTCAAACTAATAGAAAAAGAGATAAACCATAATTGTCAAGTATGTTGGTTGTTGTTACAAGGGCTAGGGGAACAAATGGGTATAGTAGATGGCATATGCTATGTAACCCATGAACATGTAGTAGTTGAAGCCAAGGAGTAGCTGAGTATTGCAACAAACAACAATTATCAAAGGAAGATGTGAATGCTTTAAGAAAATTTTTGTTTACTGTGGAAGAATTCAATGTATTGGCGATGTATTCATTACCTCAATAGCCATGAGCCTAGTAGCAAAGCTCAGAAAATTTTCATTTAATGTCTGCATGTTTGCAAAAAAATTATTGCGTTGGTCTTTTTTTTCTTTTTGCATATTTTAATATGTGCTTCTCTGTTTCATGTTTATGAATGACATATTATCTTGTACAATTTGCATTCAAAAGACTATTGTTTCTGATGTGTGAGCCATACTATCTAATGCATTAAACATGCATTTCCCATTTCAAAATCTACTATCTTGTTGGTAAAGGTTGCACAATTTGTATTTACACATTAACTATTTGCAAAATATATAATTTGCTTCTATTTTTGCAATTTTCTTTAACAAAAATGAATATTAGGCCTAATGAAAGCAATAGAGAAGTAAAATAATTGTCTATTATCACTCAATTGCAAATGAGACAATTGCAATTGTAACCTGCTCGTTGGCTCTAGCAATGCGCGATATAGCAACCCATTCATGTCGTTTGTTATCTATTGTACCTATTTGTACAATTAGGCCTTATAACAACAAATAATATTTCTAGTCACACCAGAATAGAAGTATTGGAATCAAGATAAGTGTAGTAACTTAAGTAAATTTCTACAATGAATACAATTGCAACAAGTTACTATTGTAATTGTTTAATTAACTTTTCAAATAGTTGCTTGTTCAATGAAATTATTTTGATTAAAATACTTTGGCAGCAGCCTACTGCCTATCCATGTAATGAATTTAGAGTTAATGCATTGTATGCTTGTACGAAGAAGAAGACCTTGCTCAAAGATCTAAAAAAATATTGCTTTATCTAGTAACAACAGGCTATAAGAAATTGGGATTGGTGCCCATCACTAATACTAGCATATCATGTTTCTTAGCACGTTTGTTGATTTTGTTTGTATGCTTAAATTTTTTAATGCATTTCTTATGTTATTTGAATTTAATATATTGTTGTCTCTGATCTGTCTATCATACCATTCAATGCATTAAACATGCATTGATTACTTCAGTAACTATTATCCTACTGTCAAAGGTGGCATGATTTGCATTTAGTAGTCAAATATTTACAAAATATATAATGTCCTTTTATTTTGGTAATTTAGTTTAACAAAAATGAATAATAGGCCTACTCCAACCAATAGAATAATTGTAACAAATGAGAATCAAAACACAGAAAACTAAAAACTTTGACCAAGGTCTTGTTGACTATGCTGACATTGAATGCATTACCTCTTTATCATTTGCTTGGTTAGCTCTCTGCCTAATGACAAAGTTTGTAGGATTCATATTTAATGTATGAATGTTTGTGAAAATTTATCTCACACAATTTTGCATTTAAAACATTGTTGTTTTTGATTTGATAGCTATACCATTTAGTACATTAAACATGCATTGAATGGTTTAGTAGCTACTTCCCTCTTGCAAAAGTTGGCACAATTTGCACGTAGTGATTTAATATTTTCCAAAAATATAATGTGCTCCTAATACCCTAATTTACTTTCACAAAAATGAATAATAGGCCTACTCCAATGAATAGGAAAAAGAGATAAATTATTTATTATCTCTTAATTGCAAATGAAACTATTGCAATAGAAAATTGTTGCTTGGTTTCAACTGCTTCATCTCATATGTTATCTACTGTATTCATGTGTACAATTAGGCTTAATAACAATGAAAAATGCTTGTAGTTGCAGCAAAACAAAAGTACTGATACCAGGACAAGGGCTGTATGATACAAGAATCTAACCTTGCAGCTTGTTGTTGAAGAACCAAGTCTAATTGTAGCAATATGGATCTTTTTCCTACACTTCAATTGCAACCGATGGTTCTTGTTACAGGTACAATTCAGAGAGATGAGCACACTCCATGACATAGAACATGCTATTCATAAACATGAAACAGAGAAGCACACAATAATTTTTTTGAAATATTGAAGAATTAAATCCAAATTGTATGAGCTTTGTCGCTGAAAATGGGCTCAGTGCACTTTAATTTACTCATTTGTATTTGTAATATTCACTTGGATAATCAAGTTTGATTGTTTTGTAGTAAGTCTATTAATAATTACAATCTTAGAAAATTAGTAATGTATGGAAAAATTATGTACTTGGGATTTGTGGACATATTTTTCATGTTTGAAAACCATGATTTATCTCTTTTGCTATTGGTTGTAGCACGCATACTATTCATTTTTGATTAAGTAAATTAGGAAAGTAGAACATTATATATGTTGACAAATGTTTAATCACTAATGAAAATTGCATAATCTTTTCCAATGGACTCCTTGGCACTATAGCAGTTAATGCATCATTAGTACACTAGGTCTATTATTGATTTTCATTTAAAAAAATTAGGACACTAGGAACACATTATAGTTTTTTGTAAATATTTAACCAATGGACTGCATATCCCATGATTACAATTATGCATATGTTTGTTTGCAAAAACAACATGCTTGTTAGGGAAAAATAGTTTCATGTTTATGAATTACATAACTTGTCACTAAGTATGCTCATCTGTCTATTTCAAAACTTAGATTCTTGAACATGCACTCTCCTTTATTGTTCACAACTCTTCCAATACATAATACTTATATGCATTAGAAGATTGAAATTTCATTGCAAAGAGAGCAGGAGAATGATACAAGAATCTGACCTTAGAGCTTGTTGTCCAAGAACCAAGTCTACTTGTAGCAATATGAATCTTTGGTCCCCACTTCGATTGCAACCAATGGTCCCTGTTACAGCTACAATTTAGACAAATGAGCATAGTCCATGACATACAACATGCTATCCATAAACATGAAACAAAAAAGTACACAATAAAATTTTCCAAATATTTAAGAATTAAATCCAATCTGTATGGGCTTTCATGCTCAAAATGTAGTCAATATAATTGATATATAACACTTGAAAATGAATCAAATTCTATAATCTAGACACTTCTGGTTTTATTTCTATAGACAACACTTCAGTTCTTAATTTTCTCATTTGTATTTCTAATATTTACTTGGCCAATCTAATTTCATTTTTTTGCAGTAGGTCTACTATTCATTTTAGCTTTTGAAAATTAGCAAAACATGCGAACATTATATAGTTGGGAGTGATGAACATATTTTTTGGAGCACCTGTGTTGAAGTAGATGTATACGCAACATGTTATGCACATAAACATCATGTGAAAAATTTGAGGCACACACATCAAAAAACTCTTGCCCTCTAGTGCATGCAGTCAAAAATGCTATAAAATCCATGGCAAATAGCATGACTTGTAATTTCTTGGAAAATTCCATGAATTATAAAGTCATGACAAATGCCATGAATTTTATAGCATTTCCTTGCATTCTATTAGACCAAAATAGCTCCTCTTTTTCTTCATCCTCGCAATCATAGATACAATACGTGTTTCACAAATGTGTAACCAATGAACCACATATCCCATGATTACAATTATGCAACTATTTGCAAAAACAACATGATCATCAGGAAAAAATAGTTTCATGTTTATGAATTACATGACATGTCATTCACTATGCTCATTTGTCTATCTGGAAAGCCATATTCTTGGGAGAATTAAATTCCATTGCAAAGAAAGTGAGAGAATGATACAAGAATTTGACCCTGCAGCTTGTTGTTCAAGAACCAAGTCTATTTGTAGCGATATAAATCTTTGTCACCCACTTTGGTTGCAACCAATGGTTCCTGTTACAAGTATAAAATAGACAAATGAGCATAGTCCATGACATAGAATATGCTATCCATAAACATGAAGCACAAAAGCACACAATAAATTTTGGAAAATATTTTAAAATTAAATCCAATATGTGTGAGCTTTGTCACTCAAAATGCAGTCAATGCAATTGATACATAACACTTGCAAACAAATCAAATTCTATAATCTAGACACTTCTGGTTTTATTTCCATTAAATGAAAAATTTCAAAGATGTCTTTTAGAGTTGGAAAGTATGCAAGCAACAAATGCATAGTTAATTATTGTTTGTTTATTGCTTGTTCAAGATGTATGTTTTTATCTCTCCATGTTATCTATTTGTATGTGAAACTTTTTAACCAGAACTATTGCTTGTTGTTACAAGGGCTAAGGAAACAAATGTGTGCAGTCCATAACATATGACATGCTACTCATAAACATGAAACACACAAGAACACATTGAGTTTTTCCAAATGTTAAAGAATTAAATTGAAACTCTAAGGGCTTTGATGCTGAAAATTCGCTCATTGTGCCTTATAAACAACCCTTTCCAATGAATCAAATTCCATAAACTAAACATTTCTATAATCTGAACATTGCATCGAAGGCTTCACTGTAGTGCTGGTGAGAGGGACCAATCCCAATATCTCATAGTCTATTGTTACTAGATAAAGCAATACTCTTTTAGATCTTTGAGATAGGTATTCTTCCTTGTACAAGCATACAATGCATTAACTCTGAATTCATTTCTTGGATAGGCATTACCCTACTAGTAAAGTATTTTAAACAATACAATTTCATTGGACAAGCAACTCTTTCAAAAGTGATTTGAACAATTGCAATAGTAACTTGCTTCAACTATATTAATTATACAAAGTCACTTAAGTGGTTGCCCTTGTCCTGAAATCAGTACGATGTGAAAGCATACACAAGAATTTTCGTTTAGGAGTGTTTCCTTTGATTAAGACCAACATATCACATTTGTCAACAAAAATTTTTAGTCTTGTTTTCTTGCACATATTGCATGCACTGATTAAATACTTGTCACAATAAATAATGTCTTCCTATTGTCCTAGTTTACTTAAATGAAAATGAATAATAGGCCTACTCCAACCAATAGAAGAAGAGATAAATTATAATTTTCAAACACAAAAAATATGTCCTTAAATCCCAACTATAGGAAAAAGAGCAAAATATTTTAAACAGTTCAATTTCATTGATCAAGCAACTATTTCAAAAGAAAATTCAGTAAATGAAATAGTAAACATGCCCTCTGCATTCACTATGTTTTTTTATAAAGTGGATGCTATTTCTTACTGATTTATCCATAGAAACTAAGTAACTAGTAAAGAATCTCAAACAAAACTCAATCAAGTATCAACTTAATCTTTCATGCCTGAAATATATCATCTATCTCTCTCTCTATTGCATACAATAGGTTTTCCATTCCTCTTTGTCAAATAAATTTAATTGGCCAACTAAGTATGTCAAATTGAAATGCAATATATGCAATAGCATCTTTCCCTTTAAAAACATGCATGTTTTGTATTGCTAATATATTGCATACTAAAAAGCTGCAACACCGGATTTTAATCCATTTAAACTGAAACATAAGAAAATAAAGTATTGTCTAGCATATAAAGGGAAAATATGTCAACTACAAAATAAAAATAACAAAAAGTTTTAAGTCATAGAACATGAGATATAGTGATATAGATGAAAGAGCTAGCAACAAAAGCATAACAAAAAATAGAAGAGCAGATTGATGCAAATATTTAATGTCTAAATGCAAATTGTGCTAGCTTTGCCAGCAAAATGATAGATATTGAAGTGAAACAAAACAACCCAATGAATTTTTGTAAAAATCTAGTCATTAAATCCAAATTTTATAGGCTTTGCTATTAGGCTAGTGCCTATCAAAGCAATCAAGCCACAATTAATGCATTGTAAGCCTCTATAGTGAACAAAATCTAAAACAATATTTCTCTATATAGCAACAACATACTACTATTCTAATGCATCAATCGACAATGGATAAATTTGTTCCAAGTCTATATTCTCACATGTTCACATGTAACACCCTTTCCATTCTCAACATTTGTGCACTCACTTGAAATTCACAACGTGTGCAACATAGCAAAGCATACACAATCATTACCATTTATAGTTGTTCACCATTCACATACTACAAGGTATTGGTATTGCTCCATACCACTAGTAAAACAGATAAATAATGGTTTGAAACATCAAAAATATGTTCATAAATGCCAAGTATATAATGTTCCCATATTTTTCTAATTTATTGAAACTAAAAATAGTAGTAGACCCATTGCAAGACAATCAAATTTCATTAGCCAAGCAAGTATTACAAATACAAATTCTAAAGTTAATAATTAAATACAAATTGTGTTAGCTTTACTGCCAACATGCAATTCATGTGCATGGCATTTTTCTCAAAGGCAAGTCACTATTGTGATCAAAGCAGTTCACTATTGCAATTGTATAATGTACATTGGAAATGGTAGGCTTGTCAATCAATCTACAACTAATACATTAAATTCCAATAGGTCTACTACTCATTTTTGTTTAAGTAAATTAGCAAAATAGAACTTTATGTATTTTCGCAAATATTTAATAGCTAACAAACTCTATTGAGCCATAACAATTAATTTACAAAATGTTCTTCACAATATTTGCATATCATAGCCCACATAACATAACAATTATGCAATGCAACCCTAGGCTTAGAAAACATAACAATTGTGCCACTATTGGCATAGTATTTAATGCATTAACTATGCATTCACTGCTCTACAATGCATTATAGTTATTTGCAAAAAAATTCATCTACTTCTATTTTGCTACTTTGCTTACAAGCAAATGAATATTAGAGGCACATGAAAAAATTAAACAAATGAGCATAGTCCATGAAAAATAATACACTATTCATAAACTTGAACCACAAAAACAATAATAAATTTTGCAAAAAAATAGAACAACATGATAAATTTTTGCAAGCATTCCACATTAGCCCTTGTAACAACAACCAAGCATCATAAACATAGGAACAAGACATTCACCAATAGTGCACTTCCACATAATAACAAACATCCAAGAATGAAACCTAAAGCTAAAAACACAAGCTTTTTAACAAACAACAAACAAACAAGAATAAGAAAAAATAAAACCCAGTACTCACCTCACATTTCATGAATTAACTATGCATTCACTGCTTCTATACCCACCAACCCTCCAACACATCTCACACAATTTTATTTTTGATCTTTGTTGATAGGGTAGTAGCCACTCAAGCAATAAACACATAATTAACGCATTCACTACCCCCACAACCCACAAGACCTTGCTCAAAGCATATGTAATTTAATGTAACCACTTGCCCTGTTAGCCCTTCTAACAACAAGCAATACTTCTAGTTATCAAGTATCATAAACACACAACCAAGACATTCACGACTATTGCACTTTTATAAAATAATGAACATGTAAAGTGCAACCAAGAGTTAAAAAACCCACAAGATTTTCAACAAACGATAATAAGTACAAACAAAACCCAACACTCACCTAAGATTTCATGAATTAACTATGCATTCATTGCTTCCATACCCACTAGCTCTCCAACACACCTCACAAAATTTGCATTTAATGGATTAAACATGCATTCACTACTTTAGAACCCATTACCCCACCACCAAAGTGATGTAGACAAGGGAAGGAACTCACCAACATGCCCAATTGATCAATCCACAATAAGAAAACCACTCTTTATAACACTAAACTCTCAACTTGATCCAATCTCACCCTTCAAAGCTTGTAGTCTTGAAATTTAGCCTTACACAAATATATTTTAGAGAAGGCTTCCAAATTCCTTCTAGACAGCCTAAAAGTATCATAACATCACCCCACACCACATTGTAACAAACTCACCAAGAATTTTTGTCATAAATTAGAAGAACCTTTAGATTTCCCTATTTTAGGGCTACTTAATTAGGCCAATTTAATGAAGTTTTCCATAAATCCTTCACTCTCACCAAAAATTACATGATAGAGTTGAGTTGTGATCTAAAATGATAAAATCCACCTTCAGTTCATTATTATCAGACCTCTAACACACAACACCATGATACCCTCCTTTAACATACAAAATACAAGGGTTTATTGGAAAACATATGACCCTGGGTTCTCAGGCCAAACCAATGCCTCCAACACCTTTTAATATCCCTACACAAACTTAAAACCTCATAAAATCTGATTTTCCTCAAGGATCTCTCAAAACCCTAGATCAAAACCACTAATTTCATGCATTTTTTTCTTCACAAAACAATAGGAACATTAGGTCTCTTATTCCCATTTACTTCTTAACACTTAATTCATGCATCCTACATCTAATTTTGTCCCCATAGGGACCCTTACAAGAGTTGCAGTGATCACATAAAGTGTAAGGGCCCTTCAAAACACATTTTGTTCAAGAAACCCTCAAAACAGGGTGTATCGACTGTGTACAAGTAAATACCAAAAGGAAGTTTCAAGATCCTTGTTACACCTTAAAAATAGATAGAAATTAATGCCAACACAAACTCCTATGTGGAAATCAAGATTTCATAGCATGAGACATCCTGTACGGCTTGTACAACCCTACTAATAAGAGAAGTAGCACATAAATTTGGAAAAAAACTCAAAATTCCTTATTGCAAAAGCCTTGAATCCTGAACCAACGTTACAAAAGATGTATTCATTCCTTTTTAAAAGCCTCTCCAACACAACCACTGACCAACAACCCCTTCAACTACTTTTTGAATCCCTTATAACCATTGGAATTCATAATTCCACCTTTTACACACTTAATGCATTTACAAGCATAATGAAGTATTTGTATATTATGACCCCCCTCAAAACCTTACTAAAGGTTTGGAAATGGCCTAAATACATTAAGAAAATCCTACCTTGAACAAAAATTGATGTCAACACAAAAATTTTCCTTCAAAGGCTACCAAAGAAGTATTGGATCAAGATTGAATTCTCCACTCCATGAACACTAAGCACAAAAACCTTATGCTCAAACATACACAATGGTATTGAGTGACCTTATTCTCCACAAAACATGCTTAAAATATCTAAACCAACCTATTGACCACCCTAGCTATCATCAAATGATCAAACATGGAGGAAGAGGCATAGGTGCTCCTGCACCACAAAGCCCCCACAATTTGCATCCAATGATTAAATATTTTCTAGGATACATAATTTCCTCCTATTTTCCTAATTTACTTAAACAAAAAAATGTCCTTAAATCCCAACTATAGAAAAAAGACAACAGTAAATTAAACAATGTAATTTGACTGGCAAAGCAACTATTTCAAAAGTAAATTCAACAATTGCAATAGTGGCCTGCTTCCCTGCAAAAAAATAGCTTCATGTTTATGAATTACATGGAATTTTGTTCACTATGCTCATTTTTTAGAATGATACAAGAATCCGACCTTCCAATTCCTTGTTCAACAACCACCTATATGTACCCATTTGTCCCTATAGCCCTTCTAACATTAAGAACATATAATGATAAAAACACACAAGCTCTTCAACAAACAATAAACAAAAAAGAAAGAAGTTTAAGAACAACAAGCAACTATTTGAAAGGAAAATTCAACAAATGCAATTGTAAACCTTCCTATTGACAAAAACTAACAATTGCAATAGTGACCTACTTTTCAACAAAAAAAAGTTTCATGTTTATGAAGTACATGACATGCCATTCATTATGCTCATCTGTTTATTCAATAAGTCAGATTCTTGAACCAGGCTTCTCCTATATTGTTCACAACTCTTCCAAAGAATAAATTTTATGCACATTGGAAGACTTAAAATTCATTGGAAACAAAGGTGAAGAATGATACAATAATTTGACCTTCCAGTTCCTCGTTCAACAACAAAGTATATTTGCACTCATATAGAAGTCTACCTCCAACTCCAATTGCAAGTAATTGTTCCTATTATAGGGAAAAATTAAACAAATGAGCATACTACATGACATATAATACGCCATTCATAAACCTGAACCACAAAACAACAATAAAAATTAAAAAAAAATAGACCAACATGATAAATTTTTCCAAGCATTGCTCGTTAGCCCTTGTAACAACAACCAACCATCATAAACCCAGAAACAAGCCACTCACCAATAGTGCACTACCATAGAATAACAAACATCCAAGAACAAAACTAAAAGATAAAAACACACAAGCTTTTTAACAAACAACAAACAAACAAGAATAAGCACAAATAAAACCCAGTTCTCGCCTCACATTTCATGGATTAACTATGCATTCATTTTTTCTGTACCCACCAGCCCTCCAACACATCTTGCACAATTTTCTTTCTGAGCTTTTTGATAGCGTAGTAGCCACTCAAGCAATAAACACATAATTAACGCATTCACTGCCCCAACAGTCCACAAGACCTTGCTCAAAGCATACATAATTTAATGTACCCACTTGCCTCATTAGCCCTTGTAACAAAAAGCAATACTTCTAGTTATCAAGTATCATAAACACACAACCAAGCCATTCACAATCATTGCACTTTTACATCATAACGAACATGCAAAATCGCAACCAACAACTAAAAAATCCACAAGATTTTCAACAAACGATAAACAAATGATAATAAGCACAAACAAAACCCAGTACTCAGCTAGGATTTCATGAATTAACTATGCATTCACTGCATGTGTACCCACCAACCCTCCAACACATCTCACACCCACAGTCCATAAGACCTTGCTCAAACCATTTAGTTTCCCCTTTAACACTTCTACTTATCAAGTATAAAAATCAAACAAATGAACCACTCACCAATTGCACATTGTTCCTTCAGCTCCTCCCTCATTCAAGCACTCCACAGAATCACAAACGTCGGAGATGGAAACCCATAACCAAAAACACACAAGCTTCTCAACAAACAATAAACAAACAATAAGCAAAAACAAGCACTTTCCTCGTATTTCATGAATTAACTATGCATGGTCTGCTTGTGTACGCACCAGCTGTCCAACACATATCGCGAAGTTTACATTTAATGCATTAAGCATGCATTCACTACTTCAATACACACCAACCCGCCGCCAAAACTCGCTCTATATGCATCCCCTGATTAAATATTTGCCACAATATATAATGTCCCCCTATTTTCCTAATTTACTTAAAGGAAAATGAAAAATTGACCTACTCAAACCAATAGAAAAAGAGATAAACTGTAATTTTCAAGCACAAAAAATATGTGCTTAAATCTCGACTATAGGAAAAAGGCCAAAATATTTTAAACAATACAATCTCATTGGACAAGCGACTAATTAAAAAATAAAATGGAATAGATGCAATTGTAAACCTGCGTATCGGCAAGAACTAATAATGTCTTCATGTCACAACAAATTAATTTGTTGCAATTAATTATTCATGGCTAATGCTAAAATTGAATAAATATAAGGAAATTATTTATACCAATATAAATATAAAATTGATGTCAATTTATGATTTTGGGTAATATTTTTTTATGGTGATTTATCTGATTGTTTTCATTATATAGTAGCATGATTAATTATAAGCACTGACATTTTAGATGGATGTATTTAACATATCTATGCTAGTAACATCCATAATTGCAGTACACAAAATGTTAATTCAATTCCAACAAATATAATTTTAATAAATCAAACATTTCTTTTTGACAATTAATAGAGTAATAACTTCAAAATTTTCTTCCATTTTTTAAATCTAAATTAACCAATTTTTTTTGCCAATAATCAAGTATATTTTATTTATCCAACTAGTAATAGTAGTCAACAATCATAGTTTAGTTATGGGGTGTTAAGGTGGGATTATATTTTTTTGACATTGGGTAGGTTCCCTTTGTTAGGTCAAATCTTCTAGATACTTATGTTCTTCAAATATAATTTTTTTTTTAAGTGAGCATGTTAAATATTTCACTTTAAAAATTGTAAAAATTATTTCTCTTAACATAATTGATAGGTAAACTATTTTTTTAATTTTTTTTTAAAATAATAAAATAAACTTAAATTACAACACATCCATAAATTAGCATATAAAATAATGGAGATTTGATTTTATACAATTAAAATAAAAATTTAAATTAAATCTTAAGCTATTTGATATTGCGACTTTTTTACTTTCCAAATTTTATTAACTTTAAATCATACATAAATACAACTAAAAATTAAATTAAATAATTATAATAATTATAATTATTAATTAAATTATAATTCTAATCTTATTATTATTAATTACTATAATTCTAAAAGCATTATAATTTTATAATTAAAGTTAGGTTTAGAAGGTAAAAAATATGGTTACAACTATTCAAAAATTAAAAAATTAAAAATTAGCATATAAAGATAAGGTAGATTTGATTTTATACAATTAAAATAAAAATTTAAATTAAATCTTAAACTATTTGATATTTCCACTTTTTTATTTTCCAAATTTTATTAACTTTAAATCATACATAAATACAACTAAAAATTAAATTAAAATAACTAAAGTTATTATAATAATTAATTAAATTATAATTCTAATCCTATTATTATTAATTATTATAATTCTAAAAGTATTATAATTAAGGTTAGGATTAGAATTAAGAATAAGGTAAAAAATATGGTTATAACTATTCAAAAATTAAAAAATTAAGAAAAAAAAATACTAATAAAATTCACTAAAATATGATTAATAGATATAATGCTCCAAAATTTTATTCATCTAATATCTTTATTTCAAATATTTTTTTTGGTAGGTAAATGCTTTTGATTGAAGCTATGAACCAGTGAGGCCACATTTAGAGGACCTCATCCCAGACATCTTTCTCCCCTTCCTTTCTCTCTTTACCTCCTCTCTTCCTCTCTTCTATCACCTCCCCTTCATCTCTTTCCTATCCTCCCTCTACCTTCTTACTCTTCCTCCCACTTCCTCCTTTTCTTACTCCTCTTCTCTTCCTCCTCCTCCTCTCCTCCTTACTCCTCATTCTCCTCCTATCTCTCCTCCACCAACGTACTTCTCACCTTTGATCTTCCTCCCTTGCCTCCTCTCCTCCTCCCTACTCTTTCTTCTCTAACTCCTCTATCCTTGCACCTTTTTTGTTGTTCCTTCATCTCTTTCATCTCACTCCTGCACCCCCACAACTCTTACCCCTGCCATTCTCTACCACCATTATTCTTCTGCCAACACCATTGTTGAGCATCTTTGTCAACCAATTCAAAACACCACAGAGCAATGCCGTTGTCGCCAACGATTGGGAACCTACAACCTCTAATCATAGACACCCCCACCAATGCCACTATGTCCTCCATCTACCTGTCACCAATAAGTGTTCATCCAACCATCCACTTGTAGGATTCAAACTCCTATGGTAATGATGAAACTACCTTACAACAATTGTTGCACTGTAGGGTCATCCCCATCTTTATTTCAAATCTTATTCTCAATATTAATTTATAGATTTTTTTAATGTCAATCTACAATTCTTTATTGTTAGGGTTAGGGTTAGAGATAGGTCTAGGATTAGGATAATAGTTTAGAATTTATTGTTAGGGTTAAAGTTCGGGTTAAGATTAGGGTTAGAGTTAGGGTGTGAGTTAGGATTAGGATTAGGTCATGTAAAGAACTAATTAACAATATTAAAACACTATAATTAATGAAACTTACATTTATTTTTATTCACATTAGTAAAACTTACATATTTTTTTTTAAAATCTAAAAAATAATAATTACAATACTATAAAGGCAAGGACTAGCCACTATGTGGCACTTGTTTTATAATGTCTTAGTTTAAATCTTCTAAATTTCATTAGACATTAAAGATCAAAAAATATTAAAAAAGACATATAAAATGAACATCCTAAAAAATCTTAAACTATTATATGAGTTAAGTGGGGACAATTTTCTATTATAAACCCTTAAAAAACTTAAATTCTTTTGATATATATTTTTTTGATTTATCTTTTTTTAAATCTTGTCTTTTAAACTTATATTTTTTTATATTGAATCAAAGCAAAAAATACTTAAAAATAAATAAATGGACAACCAAGTAAAATCACTTACAATTTACAAACCATTAAGACTATTTCATAACAACATGGAAATACCGCATGTATCACAAGACGTTACCTTAGATTATGAATTTAACCATGTTTTGAAGTTGTTTGGAGCATAAGGAATCTTTTTCATGTAACTAAACTTTATCCCTGTCTAGATATTACTCATTATATTTTCCTTTGGGACCTTAAACTTTGTTTTTAAAAATTATACTTTCTAATTTGAAAGCAAATTCTTATGACTTTTTGTTTTGTTTTTTTATCATTTTGCTTTTGCTTTTTTGATTTATTTTATCTCTCAATTCTTTTATCTTATTCACAAAAGTCACACTTTTTAATTTTAAAACAAAATCTTAAGAATATTTGTTAATTTTTTTATTTTTTCTCTCTAATATATATATATATATATATATATAATTTTACAAACAAGTATCTATTTATTAATTAAATTAATTAATTTTATGAATATATATATATATATATATATATATATATATATATATATATATATATATATATATATATATTTATTTATTTAATTTTACAAACAAGTATCTATTTATTAATTAAATTAATTAATTTTATGAATATATATATATATTCATTTTTCTTAATTGTCTTTTTTATTACATACATGAAATAATAGTTTTGAATTTTATTTATTTTTATATTTGTGGATGAAATGTTTTTAGTTATATACAATTTATGTTAGCTTTTTATTTTTCTTTTTCTAATTATTTTTTGTATTTTATTAGTTATGGTTAGAAATACTATTGTAATCATTTTTCTTTTATTATTAAATTATTTCACACCAAATAAGACATTATTTTTCTTATTTAAGAAATATTTATATTTTCTAAAATAAGATGCAAGATTTATAACTTCTTTCTTACCATTTTCCTTGGAAAATCAATAAAATATGATTACATTTGAGGTTTATTTGGTGTTGATTTTAATCAACACCTTGCATCTAGGTTTAGAAATGAAGCCAAACTTCTCTAGAGGTTTGATCTCAACTACAAGGACATACACCTTGAGACCATTCCCATGTTTCACTGAAATGTTGGGTTGTGTCCAACAAGGGTGGAATTTCATGTGATAACAATTTATGGCATACTTAGTGGGACTGATTTGATTATTCGAACTTCATCCATTAAATAATTAGTGTTTTATTTAGTGTATCTTTCCTTCTAGGGTACTTCTCTTTAACACTATGGTGACACTAAGCACAAAACTATTGGTTTAAGCAGTCCAAGTTCTTTTCAACCACTTGACACTAATTTTTTTTGGCACAATCGATGGGATAGGTTTGATGAGCCTTAATTCATTATCCTAATAAAATTGGTGCGTTTCTTAACATTTGCATTCATTGAATACATTATAGGAACCCAAAAATATGCAATCAAATTTTGGTGACTTTGTTGGTATGTACTTCATTATGTACTTAGATCTCTAGCAATCAAATTGAGCATATTTGATTACTTTGTTTTAAAATAATTTTGAATGAATTCCTATATCCCTTGAATGCTCTAGCATGTTAATATATATTGTTCCTCTCCATTTTACGAGCGTATAGTTTTTATGCCTCCCCATCATTCATATCAAAATATGAATGCTCCTAGTTTTATCCCAAATAGCCTTGCTATAGAATATTATCAATGTTTTCCTAGCACTTTCCTCCCTCCCACCCATGCTTAGACTTGGTAGATTTCTCATGCTTATAACTAGCCTCAAGAAGCCTATTTTTCTCCCAACTAGCATGTTTATCATTTTGGTTAGCCCAAAAATATTGAAAACATATTGAAGGATATATTGCTAGACTTTCAAGAATAGTTAAAATTTGTTGAGAGGGAGCAACGATAAATAAAAAATAGTTTTGAATCTTTTACCAACAACTTTGTTTAGTTACTTATATTGGGTAATGATTACTTGGACAATAATTTGGAGGTCATTATGATAGAAATCATGTTGACATTTAATGTGATTGTGATATGAATTCATGGGAAGTGGACACATTCAAAAACTAAAATACCTAAAATCCATCTTCAAACTTCCAAAAAAATAAATTATGGGTTCCTCTCTTGATTAACCTTCGATATAAGAACACCCATATTCATCATCCATATTTATGTGTTATTCATCAATACAACCAACATGGAGTTTCCTCAAATTATATATAAAATTTATCTTCCCCTAATAATTTCTTTTGCCCTAAATTATTTACCAAATCTATTAATGCATATAGCTACAACTATTATCATATGTCAAGTAATTAATTTGAAATGGCTCTTCCACTCTCTACTGAAATGATTATCTTTGTTGGTTCTCCCTTGATTTCTACAGTTGGTTCGCCACTGGCTTTTGGTGTGTTGTTGGCTGCTAGTGTGCCATTGTCTACTGGTGCGCAGTTGGTTGTTGGTGTGCCACTGACTTCTTCTGGGTTGGTTTTGGCCACTACTGGGTTTGTTGTTGTTGGTTTGTCGCTAGCTTCGAGTGCATTGTTGGCTACTGGTGTGTTGTTGACTTCTTTGGGGCCAGTTTTGGCCACTGCTGGGTTAGATGTTGCTGACTCACATGTGCTTGTTGATGGTTCGTTTCCTGCTGTTGGGGTGTCGTTGTCTTCTCCTAGTGGCTCTCGACCTTTGCTTGGTGGTTTTATTGGTTTTGATTTTCCTCCTTTAGGGTTTGGGTCACTACACATGGAGGTCCCTTTTTTGTGTCCTACTTCTCAGTCCTTTGCCAAGGTGGTTGGTTCTAGAGGCAAAATCCCTTCTTCTTTGCCCCCTTTTAAGGGTAAACCCTTACGGTGCTCTTCTTCTTCTCCTACTATTTTTTGTGGGCAAGAGGTGTTGGCTAAATAAGAGTATTTTTCTCGTTTTGCTCTTATTTCTAGATTTAATGGTTTATGGCCTTCCCTCCCAAATTTGCACAAAGGGGTTTTGGAGTCTTGGAGGACTATTGTTGAGGATAGGATTAAACTCTATCCTTTAGCTAGGGGTTTTTTTGTGGCTACCTTTCAATCTGAGGAGGATAAGGCTTAGGTGTTGGAAGGGGTTGTTTGGTTGTGGGGAAAGCACTCTCTTTCTCTCTGGCCTTGGTTCCCTTCTTTCAACCCTCTTTCTGAATCTATTAGTGTTGTTCCTACCTGGGTCAGACTTCTTAACTTGCCTCTTCAGTTTTGGACTCCTTGCTTTGAGTCCATTGGGAATGTTATTGGTAGGTTTATTATGGTTGATTCATCTTCTCTTGTTTATGATAATCTGACTTTTGCCCACATTCTTGTGGACATTGATACCTCAAAAGATTTACCTGGGGAGGTTATTTTGATGGTGGGGGCTAGACCATGGTCTCAGATTCTTGATTATGAAGGACTTCCTTTCCGTTGTAGGAGATGCTTTTCTATAGGTCATTTGGTTGTTGACTATCAAAAATCTCGTCGGAGTTACGCTACTTGGTGGAAAGATGCTCTTTGTGAGCATCTTACTATGGGAGAATCTTTGGATGATGATTTTGGGGATGATATCTTGGCCCCTAAAGTCGTGGCTTCTTCTGTTGATGGTTTGTAGTTTCCTTCCGCTGTTGCTATTGGGTCTTCTGCAGTTGTTGTTGGGGCTTCAGGTTTTGTTGCTTCTGTTGGTGTTGTTGGTCCATCTATAGCTACTGGCTCATTTACAACTGCTACTAATGCAATTGGTTTGGTTACTATTGTTGTTATGACTAGTGAGTTTGCTCCTATTACTGCTAATGATTTTGTTGATGGTGTTATGGCTGTAAGTTTATCTGCAACTCCTGTTGCTATTGTTGCTTGTGGGAGTGACATTTCGGGTACTTTGGTGGCCTGTCCCCCATCCTCCCCTTGCTCTAATCCTTCGAAGGATGATATTTCTTTGATGGTTGTGCAAAGAAGGAAGAGAGGTCTTCCTAAGCATAATCAGTCCTCTCAATCTCTTGTTAATTTTTTTCGTGGTGGTCGGAAGACTACATGTGTGGTTTAGCTCTGCTTTTCCATTGGGGCTTGTTGTTGTTTGGCTATTGGTATTCTTTGTTTATCTTTTGAGCATTTGTTCATATCCTTTATAGTTTTTGGGTTTTTGGATGCTACTGACTGTCTAGTGTTGTATCTTTTGAGTAGCATTTTGTGCCTAAAGTTGTAAAGGGTTTCAAGTCCCTTCAAAATCTATTTTTCCCTTATAATCAAAACTATTATCATATTATTTATTACTTGTTATTATAGGTAAAGGAATCTACAATTACTAGGTTGAAGAGAGTTTTAGTTAGAATTAATACCCACCTTGCCACATAATGTAGTGCCCCTCAGTTTGCCTTTTTGGTTTTGGACAGTTACTTGGATTGTACTTGGACTTTATGATATTATTTGATGACACTTGGATACTGTGCCACTTTTATATTTGATGTTATGGTGATACTGTTACATCTGTTGTTTTATGTTTATATCATGGTTATCAGGTTAGTTTAATTGTTTATGTGAACATATGAAGACTATGTGTTTAATGGATGTATATTTTAGCTCATGATTTGATATCAATTATTGTGTGTTGATGTATTGGTGAATGGGAACAGTGTCACATCACTTGCTTGTGAGCGCCTTGCGACTCTGCAATTTCTCCTTCATGGTGTGATTGACTATTTTCCCTACACACATGTTCGATCGTGTGATTTGTTCTAGGTTTTAGGTACCAGGAATTGACTCCACCTAGAATGCCAGGTTTGAGTGTGCCTAAATCCCAATGGAGGTTGTTGAGGTAGCATCGAGTCCCCCACATTGAGCCAGTGTCCTCGTTGAGGATGAGTGTATGAGGTTAGTTCGTGTAGGTTCTTCTCTGTTGTCATTTTTCTTTTGTTTCACTTTCGGTTGGTATTGCTTGTTTGTATGTTCATTGAGCTATGCTCATGATTAGTGTTTTTTTCAATTATGTCATTAATTAAAGATTATCAAATTAAAAGCCTTTGTTAAATCAAAGAATTAAACTAAATAAAATAATATGAAAGTATTTATTTAATTTTTGATAAATTGAAATTTATTGTTTAAACAAAATATTTAAGAATATATATATATATATATATATATATATATATATATATATATATATATATATATATATATATATATATTAGCCTATGTGGCTATGTAAATAAACTATATGCTTGATTAAAATTAATAAACCTTTGTGCAGATATTAAGTGGGGGGAAATATATATATAAAAAAGGAAATAAAATTAATTAGTTTTATGAAGTGGATTGTTGTTACGGATAGTGGAGGTTAATTAATAAGGTAGTGGAAGTTAATTGAAGAGGGGCTTTTGATTATTTTGGGGAAAGAGAAACTAATTCTCGCATTCTGTGCGTACGAGAGTTTATGGTATAAACAAATTCTTGTTCTTGCCATAATTTCTTTATGGAGGATTGAAGGATTTTCTTGGGATTTGGAGGTTGAAAATTGGGGTTTCTTCTGGTCACTTGGTTCTTGTTTTCTGGAATTGATTTACTTGAGAAATCATTGGGGTTTTTGGAAAAGTAGGAAACTCAGCTCTGGCATCAATTTCCAATTCAATCTATTGAGATATTACAGGTTCTTTTTCTTTGCAATTTTCTTCTTTGGTTGAAATAAAATGCTTGAAATTCATAAGCCATTTTCAAACTGAGTGTCTGCATTTGTAAATTTAATTGAAACAATCTGTATTGCATAGATTGTATTACTATCGGCTATTACCTGGAAATTGTCTGAATTCTATTTTATTTCCAATTCTTTGATTTTGTTCTTTGTTTAAATGATTTAGAGCTATCTATTAAACTCGTTTAAATTCCTATAACTCAAATTTGTCATTTATGAGTTTTTGTATTAAATTCGATTGTTGAGTTGAATCTTTTGTATCAAAGACTTCATTAAATTAGTTTGCATCAATATCTCATTTCTTACATTTGAAATTGGCATATTGCATGGTGGTGAAGAATCGATGCCAGTGTATAGTCATGATGTTGGCTATATTTCTACAACCTTTAACAAGCATTTGAATCTTTGAGCCATGCAATAACTTATCTGGTCGCGTATGGATAAATATATAGCCCCAACCAAATGGGGGTATATTGTTTATTAGGCTGCAACTGCCTCTTCTTGGTCAAGCCATAACCCATTCTTTGTTTTTCTTTTAAACATTCTTCATATTTGTTATTTAAATATTTTTTCAGAATTGTTACCTTGGGACATATTATATTCAATTCTTGTGTTCCCTGAAACATACAATAACTACATATATTCACTTAGTCTAGACCGACTCGGGCCGCTGCCCCCTCTCTTCTTGTTGAGCCAAGTTAATGGCTGTAAACTATAAGTTACCTGAGATTTGTGTATATCCTTTAATGAATACTAATGGTATAATCATTATGTGAATTCCTTGAAGCTAGGAACTATTTTTATCTACATCGATATCAGTGGTTTATATTATTACTTGATATTTTATTTAAATTAGCGTCTTATCCTTCCTTTATGGCGCGACGGGCTCTGTAGCATATAATCCTTTTAGACTGAATTCTTTTATTATAACTGCGAGCCAATCGTTATCCATTTAAGTGGTGAATGAATGTGCATGTTGATTTGGAAGGTGGCCTATTTTGTTTATGTATTAGAAATTGGACAATGCCTTTCGGGTGATAAGCCTTGGAATAAAATCTCAAAGTTTATCCTTTCTTTAGTCAAAGTTTATGGCCTCATGTTCTTATGCATGTTGTAGTCTAAGTTTATGCATGTCGATAGGTGTGGATTTCATATTAAGATGTATGCCATTCTCCCAATTTCATCGAGTTTTGTGCACAACAAGGTTGTCTTCTGAAGCGTATTCAAGTGGTCTCAAAAGATTCGTTGATTTGATTAACAAAGAATAGGTTATCTTCTCATAACAATCGAACCTATATGTGCAATATTTCATGTTATTTATCCCACAACCACCACCCATCTTTTCTCAGCCATAAACCTTAGTTGGCTGTAGGCTGATTCCATTGGCAACCTGCCACATCTGAAGTACTTGAAAATAGAGTGTTGTAGAGGTTAAATAATCCTTCTGATTCCATTGTCAATCTATCGCAATTGCTGCACTTGAACATAATAGGAAGTTTAAAGATTTAAATAACCTCATTGATTCCACTGACAATCTATCGTAGTTGCAACACTTGAAAATAAAATATTGTCAATGTTCTAACATGATAGAGAGTTGTGGCAGAGTTTTATTTCCAAACTTCAAACTTGAGCGCATCTTTGGAAACTCGCCACCAAACAGAAATGTGTTAAACTCAAGAGAGAAAAAGTTGTAAATTAATTCTCCTACTCATACGTCACGTATTTTCACCTCACCTTTCTCCTTCTAGAGATTTCTACCCTATTGGAATCGTCCTTGACCCATATGTCCTTTAGAGGATATACATATTGTAAGATCGAAATTGCCTTTGTAGAGGCTACAGGCTTTCCTCCCAGCTGCGAGTCTGTCGCCTGTGTAGGAAATTGATTTCTATACATGTAAGCCATGATTCGATAGATAAATCTATTTATTATTTGTGTGTGGGTGTATGTATATATATTCAGCCTTCCTTTTAAAGATTAGATTACTGTATTTTAACTGTATGGTTTACTACTGCATTTTGTGAATTTGGATTTATATATATATAGATAAAGATATATATGTGTGTGTATGAGCTCATTTGAATGAAATATGTCATTGTAAAAGGGGTTTGTCACCTTTATGTTAATTTGTATTTATCTTAAACAAACAAGGAGGACATTAAGTGTAAATAGATTGTTGTAATTGTTAATAAATAAACAAGATAGTGTTTACAAAAGAAGATTACCTTTAACATAGATGAATATGTAATTAAAACAAGTGACTACTATGAAAACCTAAGTCTAAATCTCATGTTTTATCATTGTTGGATTGTTTGCTTGAAGTGAATAAATAAATATGGACTTGGAAATGAATGTGAATTAGTTTATAAATGTTAAGTCACTGTGTGAAGTGAATAGTTGGAGTCTTCCAGAAGCTTGGGAGAAAACTATGTTATGGGCCTAATGTTTGTGTCGATTCTTGAACTTGGTTGTTGTGATAACTTCCTTGTGATATTGTTGTGAACCTAGCTATGCCTTGTTTACTGGCTGCATGATTGATTCTTGTGCGAGATGGTTCATGCATCACCTTCGTGTAAGTTCTTTCGGTTATGGGATTTATGCATGTTTTTCCTTGTTGTAGTTAATTTCATTATGGGTTTGGAATGATGTTAGAGATATTCTAATGTAATGCAATCATGTAACCCCAAGGGACTTAGTTAGTGTTATATATATATATATATATATATATATATATATATATATATATATATATATTTGTATGGATTCATTACTAGTGTATGTTTACTCACATCTCATATTAGTTTACTTTAAAATAAAAATAAAAATTGTGCTTTGATTGATAGTTGTTAGTTGTCCTTTGGGGTTTGTGTGGCAGGGAATTACACATAATCCTACCTTGTTAGGTAAAATATTCTTATGGCTTGCAACTTGTACTTGGGTTTGAGTAGCTATGTGACAAACAATTTCACTATTAAAGAGTTTTCTCATGTTGAATGGTATTCTTGGAGCATGGGAAATTAGTCCAAAGTTAAGATTTTTTTTGGTAAAGTTAAACAAGAAGATGTTGTTCCTCATATTTCATAATAAATAAAAGGGAAATTAAACCTAAAGATTATAAGAAAAATCCTACAAAAGAACTCAAATAGAAAAAAACTATAGTACCATACAATCCGAACATATTTATTTAATATCTATGCATGCTTCTTGATATGAAAAATTTATATTACTTCTTGCATTACTATCACTCTTGGATTGGAGAGGAGTCAATGCATGTTAAAAAAGTAGCATGTGATGAATACACTACATATGACCAATATAAAAATGGAATATTTTTTTTACCAAGATGAGCACTACAGGGAAGTTTAACATTTTAACTATTACGATGGTTGAAGCTAATAGATTCATGCCATCATAATCAAGAATATCCATTTTACTACTAATATGGATTACTATATAAATTATAATGAATATAAGATGAAATTTCTATTGGAAACTTAAGTTTTATGCTAGAATAAAGAAATAATTTTGTGCCTAGTTATCATTTTAGAAAATTGAATTGATGTATAATAACCAATTGCATCTCTTTATAATTGCAAGTCCCAACATTTCATCTGCCTCATTCTACATAATATATTCATTTATTGTTTTGATCTCCTCCAAAAGATATGCTACAAAAAATTAACCATGTAAAATCATATATGGTAAGCAACTTGTCTTCATGATATACAAGTAGAATAAGTAAAATCATACCTATGATTGATATTTTAACATAAGATAATATGGATTCCATTAAAACCCTAAAATACCACCCTTTACTAAATCAATACCTTCAACTCTTGAACAGATGAGAGAATTCATTTAAATATAAGATCTATGAAATGTTTCAGTTATTCATAGAAAAAACATAAAGAAAGTGTATTTATGTAGTTTGCAATAGAAAGATAAGTAATTACACTTTTAACAAATATAAATGAAGAAAAGATAGATGCTACATACATTGAGGGTGACTTTTTAATTTATTTTTCAAAATTAAGTACACCATGTTGTACATGCAATTGAGATCCATTATGCAATCAAATAGTGCCAAAATTTTCTTAACATGCATCGCACCACTTTCTTTCTCCATCAAAATTATCACAATTATATTGGAATTGAGAATATTATTGAAGACTAAATCTTCTTGTGATTTGATTTAATTTTTCCTATTACATTTTTATAACTCACTTTAAATTGTATAATTAGGGGAATCTTATATGCTAGATTCTCCATATCCATTGATATTTTATGGAAAAATTATTAGGTGTTTGAAAATAGTGAGAATACATGTGGCAAGGAGGGTGATATGAAGGATATAAGATAGTATAAGTGGAGATGTCATTGGCCAATGTAACAAGCTACATAATATTTTTTTTGGATAGTAGTGTTTGGAATAAGTTTGGTGCATAGGTAGAGACTAATTTAAGATAATACAATGGAACATTTATAATGAGGAGATACATTACTTAGAGATAATGGAGAGAGGGAATGAAACTAAAAGTTCCATCCCTTGATTTGTTTATGATATTCTACTAATCCTTTAACCACATGTTTTTACCATTATTAAATCATGAAACCATACATACAATAGTCACATGTGATTCTTTTGGATCAGCCTGAAATATGGAAACCATACATACAACATTCATAATATCTGGTCTAATATGGGTTAAATAAAGCAATCCATTGATCATTGACCTGTATCTAGTTTTATTCGCCTTAGAAGAATCATCATTTTGTTTTAGCTTACATCTGGTCACCATCGGAGTACCAACAGGCTTTGATTCTTCCATCCCAAACTTCTTCAGTAGCTCTCTCATATATTTGGATTGAGATATGAATATCCCCTTTTCTAACTAGGTCGCTTGCAATCCTAGAAAGAACTCTATCTCTCCAATCATACTCATCTCAAATTCATCCTTCATCTCATTAGCAAACTTCATACATAGATTGTCATCTCCTCCAAAAATGATGTCATCAACAAAGACTTCTATAATTAACTCTTTATCATGATCCAATTTGAAATATAATTTTCTTCAACAGTACCTTTAGTGAATCCAAGCTTCAGTAAGTATTTGTCCAATCTAGCATACCGGGCTCTGGGGGCTTGCTCAAGTCCACATAGAGCTTTCTTCAAGCGAAAAACCATATCTTCCTTGTTAGTTAGTTGAAATCCATCTGGTTGTTCAATGTATACTTCTTCTTCTAGTTCTCCATTCAAAAATGCCAACTTCACATCCATCTGATAGAATTTATAGTTCTTGTATGAAACATAAGCAAGAAATAATCTAACAGGTTCGATTCTGGCAACAGGGGAAAAAGTTTCTTCAAAATCAACACCTTCCATCTGAGAATACCCTTTACATACCAGTCTTTCTTTATTCTAGACCACTTCACCTTGTTCATTCAACTTGTTCTGAAATACCCATTTAGTACCAATCACATTTTTGTCTTTAGGTCTAGGAACCAGTATCCACGTGTCATTCTTTTCAATTTGTGTCAGCTCTTCCTTCATATCTTCCATCCAGTGTTCATCTTGGCAGGCTTCAGTGACATTTTTAGGTTCAATCTTGGAAATTAGGCAGTACTCTTCTACAATCTTTCTTCTAGTTTGCACTCATTTATTCTTATCTCCTATAATTTGGATTTCAGAATGTCTTAGCTTTACATACCTTGGAGTTTTGGAATTTTCTTGAAGTTCTTGTTCTTATGTTCTTGCTTCTACACTTACACTTGTCTATGCTTCATGACCACCTTGATTCACTAGAACAACTAGAACATATGACACAATTTGAAGTTGATTTTGTGTCTAAAAATTCTTCCCTTTGTCTGTGTTGTCCTCATCTGAATCATATCCACAATATCTAGATGATTTGATAGAAACCTCATCAACTCTGACATTTTCACTCTCAACCATCTTTCTTAGTCTTCTATTATAGAATCGGTAGGCCTTTCTTTTAGTAGAGTAACCTAAAAATATTCCTTCATCGCTTCTTGCATAAAACTTTCCTATATTATCATCTCTCTTGATATAACATTTGCTTCCAAAGATCTTGAAATATTTAATAATAGGCTTGTAACCAAACCATAGCTCAAAAAGGGTCTTACTAGAATTTCCATTAACATTTACCCAATTTAAAGTACACAACAATGCTTACAACTTCACTCCAATAGCTCTGGGGCACATTTCCTTCTATCATCATTGTTCTAGCAACATCAAAATTGTTCTGTTCTTTCTTTCTACAACTCCATTTTGTTGAGGGGTTTGGGGTGCAAATAACTGTCTTCTGATTCTGGACATGTTCTTCACAAAAAGAGTTGAACTCCTTAGAAGTGAACTCACCACCTCTGTCAGATGTCAGACACTTGATTTTCAGACATTTCTCATTTTTTTCCATAGCCTATAAAATTTTGAACTTTTCTAGTGCTTCACATTTTTCTCTTAAGAAGGAAGCCCATATCATTCTAGAGTAATCATCAATAATCAACATAAAGTACCTTTCTCCATGAATTCTTCTAACCCTAGAGGGACCACAGAGGTCAGTATGTAGTAGCTCCAGCAAGTCATTTGAATAAAATTGTTTGCTCTGGAAGGAGACTCTAGTCTATTTACCCATCTGACACTCCTCATGAATTGTGTTAGCAGAATTCACTAACTTAAGTAGATCTCTTACTGCTTGAGTGGAACTTACTTTGACAATGTTGTCAAAATTTACATGACACAACCTCTTATGCATCTTTAAAATTTACATGAAACAACCTCTTATGTCAATTTAAATGTTGTCTGTTTACCTGTAGCAATCATATTACCATAACTTCCATGTATCTTGCATCTTCCATCTTCCATCTTTGAATTGTAAATCATAGCCTTTTCCCACCATCTATCCAACACTCAAAAGATTGTGCTTCAAGCCTTCAACATAAAGAACATCATCAGTGTTACCCTTACCACCAAGACAAATAGAACCTCTGCCACGAATCACACCAGCATTGTTGTCTACAAATCTTACAACACCACCATCATACTTCTCTAGACTTACAAATTTGCTTTTATCAACTGTCATATGATGTGAGCATCCACTGCCAATAACCCACTCATCCTTTTCTTCAACTCAGGTTGTAAGAGCTTTCTCATCTTTAGTAGATTTATTAGCCATAAGACTATTTTCAATGGTAGCAATGAAAACCCATTCATCTTCATTTCCATTATCCTTATCAGACTCATCATTAGCTACTCCTTCTTCAGCAAAGTAACATTTCTTTTGGAATCTAGACTTGTTAGGCTTAGTTCTAGGAACTCTTTTAGGACATCTTGATGCAAAATGACCTATTTTACTGCATGAAAAACCTTTAATAGGTAACACTCCTTTATAGTTACCTTTTCCTTTGCCTTCTTTCTTTACAATTAGTGCTTCCAATTCTTCTACTTCTCTTTCTTTATCTTCAAGCTACTTCAGTTCTTCATCATATTTGGATATATTTTTGGAACATTCTCCCAGACCAGATCTTTGCTTGTTACTTCTGGATACAGTAGCCTTGAATGCACATTCAATTTTTTAGAACAGATTCACCAAATTCACTTAATTCAAAAGCAAGAAGCTTACGAACCAACGTGTCTCTTGACATCTTTGTTACTTATCTGAGCTCTTCAATGACGCGAGCCTTCACTTTGTAGGAGGGAGGTAAGGATTTGAGTATCTTAGCCACAATTTCATCCTCATCCAGAGAACCACCGACACATGTAATACCCATCACTATTTCATTTACTCTTTGCATAAAAGAAGTGATATTTTCATCTTCACCCATCTTCAAATTCTCATACTTTCCTTTTAAACTATGTAGCTTAGCCATCTTCACTTGTGCATCGCCTTCATACAATGTTTCTAGCTTCATCCAAATCTCATGAGCTGTCTGTAGTCCTACCACATTTTCCATCTTTGAATCTGTTAGAGCACTCACCAAAGCTTCAATAGCCCTAATATTGATTTCAACATCTTTGATCTTATCAACAGTGGAGGGACCATTCTGATGAATAACATATGGATCTTTCATAATCTACCAGTAGTCTTCACCAATACACCTTAGGTGACATTGCATCATGACTTTCCACGGTGAGTAGTTAGTTCCGTCAAATCTTTGACTATCCTTCTTGAATGTTGCCATCTCAGATCACCTCAAGCTTTTAGACTTCTTCAGAGGAACCTCCTTTGATACCAATTGTTGGAAAAACAAGGACAAACAACTGAGAGGTGGGGTGAATCAATTTCCATAGAATAATAAACTTTTCAAACTTAACTTAATCTCAAATCTGACGAATAAGCAATTAACCATAAACAATTAACACATTAGAGAGACAAAGAACACCAATATTTTCTTACGTGGAAACCCTGTTAGGGGAAAAACCATGGTGGATGTTAGTCCACAAGATTATACCCTATTAAAAGTATAATGAAATCAATAAAGGGGAATGCACATGCATTTAGGCTCACTGCCTATAGTTCACTGCTCAATTACAAAAGGGGCTCACTTCCCAACAATACAAAATAGGATTAAAATCTAGAGGGTATGAATTGAGAAAATAGATTTTTCACAAGCTTGATTATAGTTCCAATTAAGCACAAAAAAATCCTTCACAAACTACTTCACACTTCTCTCGATCTTCTTCACAATCTACTCTGTAATCGAATGATATTCGCACATACACACATAAGAGCACACCCAACACAAAAAGCACCTTTTCCACCCACTACATTGATGAAACAATCACTCTTATATATTTGCTACATGGGATTTCATCAACAACTTTGTCGGCAAGGAAAATAAAACATATTTTCAATGTCGACTCAAATTTACAAATAATTTTTTAATGCAAATCCACCAAGGTCAACCACAACATAGTGGAGACCCAAATTAATATCTCCAACATAAAAATAATTCAATTACTTTCACCTTGAAGATCCACAACACGCTACCATCATCATGTCAAATAGGAACATGAAAAACCAAACATGCACAAGAAAAGATCTTCGACCACGAGCACACCGATCAATGTGGACGTACCACAAAGATAGAGCACGATCTAGAAACATCCAAGAACATCAAGAAACAATAGAGAAACATCCTCAACAACTAGAATTACCATAATTACACAGTTTTCACTTAGTAACATTGATAGAGACCACAAAAACACTAACAGACTGCAACATGATCAAATCTATATGCGGACTTCTGAAACTTCCGGTAGATAATTTAGATACACTTAGAAAAAGACCCTTTAGTCCACAACACTTGAACTTCAACATACAAAACAAGACACCTTCATGAATTCCACAGTTCCATTGGGAACCTGGAACACTTTCTTTTACAATTTACTCAATATCCTCAACATATACAACCTTTAATACACCAAATTCTAATAGTGTTGACATCAATGACAACCACATATCAACAACACATCCATAGCATCCAACAACTATAACCCTAATTATAATTTTAAAGATAACAATAATTTTAACTCTATTTATAATTCTAATTGTAATGCTAATTGAACCCTAACCCTAACCCTTGTTGAGTCCTAACTCTAACCCCAACCTTAACCCTAACCTTTACCCCAAATTTTATCTTATAACCCTAATCATAATTGAACCCTACTCTAATCTTAATCCTAATTAAACCCTACCAAGAACCCTAACTTTAACATAACCTTAACCCTAATTGAACTCTAATTGAACCCATTTGAACCCTAACTATAATTGAACCCTAATCATAAATGATCTCTAACCCTAATTTACCCCTAATTCAATCATAATCTTAATTGATCTCTAAACTATAATTAAACCCTAATGAAGAACCCTAACCCTAACTCCAAGTTTTATTTTATAATTCTAATTGAGCCCTAACCCTAATTAAATCCCAATCATAATGATAAGCCAGTTTTGAATAATAATAAATACATAAATAATAAATTATTTTTAAATTATATGATAAAGTTAAGTGTAAATGTAATTCTTAATTACATTAATTACATTGTAACCCTTGTTGAGTCGTAACCCTAACTGTAACCTTTACCTCAAGTTTTATCCTTTAATCCTAATTAAATCCTATCAAGAACCCTGACCCTAACATAACCTTAAATCTAATTAAACTCTAATTGAACCCATTTGAACCGTAAGTGTAATTGAACCCTAATCCTAAATGATCTCTAACCTTAATCTATCCCTAATTCAATCATAATCTTAATTGATCCCTAACACTAATTGTAACCCTAGTCACCTTAACCCTAACTCCAAGTTTGATTTTAGAATTATAATTGAACCCTAACCCTAATTAAACCCCAATCATAATGATAAGCCAATTTAAATAATAATAATTTATGTGTAGGAAAAATATGCAAATTATATCAAACTAATAACACACAATTAGATGGAAAGTATTATAGTAAGGAAATCTAATTATAAGTGAATCTTATATGCTAGATTCTCCATATCCATTGATATTTTATGGGAAAATTATTAGGTGTTTGAAAATAGTAAGAATACATGTGGCAAAGAGGGTGATATGAAGGATATAAGATAGTATAAGTGGAGATGTCATTGGCCAATGTAACAAGATACATAATATTATTTTTGGATAGTAGCGTTTGGAATAAATTTGGTGCATAAGTAGAGACTAATTTAAGATAAGACAATGGAACATTTATAATGAGGAGATACATTACTTAGAGATAATGGATAGAGGGAATCAAACTAAAATTTCCATCCCTTGATTTGTCTATGATATTATACTAATGCTTTAAACATGTCATGCTTTTACCATTATGAAATCATGACAAAAAATGAGAATCTTTAGATAGGTTCACTAGTTGATTTATTTTGTATATTTTCTTCTTTAGAAAGGAGTGGATGCTCTTGATATAAAAAGCAGAAAAAATAGGGTGTGTTCCCTTTAGTACAAGTCCCCACAGGCCATCAACAACAAAGTAACACTAACAACACATTAACAACAAGGTCTAGAAACTAACCAACATCCCAAACAATTCTTATCAAAAAACTCATCCAAAAAATAACAAAAATACTAATAGTAATAGTAAAGTCCATCATGAAACCATGATTTAAAGCAGTCTTAACCACTGACCACCAAGGGTCATACCAGTCATAAGGAAACATAAAAAACAATATCAATATCTTTAGTAAAATAAAAAAGAAACGACAACCATTGAGGCCAACACCAGCCAAAAAATTGAGTCACCTGCAATGCTAATCCTTCTTCCCACTGCATGGCTTGATTAAATTTATGGTAGTCAAATCTTCGGTGAGGAACTTAAGATGTTCCTTGCTGACATATTATTCCTCCACATTGTCAGTGGACTTTTCCTTTTGTAGCAGACATAGATTGGTGGCGGACATGTGCATGATCTTCAGCGCGAATCGTGTGACATCCTACAACCTTTTCTCCAAAATTTCCACTTTGCATTTAAGGTTTTCAACCTCCTCCCAGACAACATCCTATTTACTGCAAGCTTCCTCCATGGGGGCCTTTCCCTCAGCAATATTCAAGGCCCTAGTCTTGACCTCCTTGATCCTAATACTAGCAGGACCCAAGGAACCCCTTTTAAGACTTTTAGAAACATGGGAGAAGCTACTAGCAGAAATTGAAAGGGCCTTCTTCTCCACATCCTTTTCCTCCTTACTCTTACTCACTCCCATCACTATTATCTGATTCTAAAGCCTCCTTAAAACTCTTCTCTTTTTCTTGTTTGATGACCAGTCTACTTGACCTGCGAGGGGTACTAGTCTTCTCCATGATCTCAATGTCGGAGTGAATTTGTTGAAGCCTAAATTTGGTTTTCTTAGAGGCTTTGGCTTTAGTTTTGGGGGTGGGAGCTATATGTTTTTTATCCTTTTTCTTCACTACAGGCCCCTGACTGGGGGACGTGTCTTGGGGAGAGGCTTTTGCAGGGGGCCAGGGGTATCCATGATAGTAGCAGACAGAGGAGCAGAAGAGACTAGGGCCTCTTCAATAGTAATAGGCTGAGGAGGGAAAAGGGAAAGGTGGAAATGGTAGAGTCTATACATAAGCCCTTGGTGGATAATGGTGAAATTACTATTCAATTTCATGGCGTCAACCACATCAAGCATAATATTTTCAAGAGAATGTAAGAGAAAAAATGGAATGGAGATATTGTGGTGGTTTCTAAGGTGATTGAAGAAATTAAAATGGTAGTAATGATACACACAGTATCTCCCTTTGAGAGTGAAATACTTTATCACCACCATGCAAACTTTGTCCCATGGCTTCATAAGCCCCTCATGGTCATAGCCCCCACGTAGCTTGACATGTTTCTCATCACCCCAGAAGAACAAGCTGATACTAGTCTAGTCAAAAACTTTGGTGTTTTTCTTCCATTTACGCTTGTCCATAGCAATACCTATGGCCTTAGCAATAATCTCCTCATTAACTTCAAAAGAAATGCTCCCCATAGTTACCTTTCTAGCATCCTAAGAGGTGACGAATTGTTTGGAGAGGCCCTTGTCAAAGCCATACATGCACTCCATAAACTAGGAAATTCCACCCTCCTTGCATATATGCGAGACAGTTGCATCCATCTTCCATTCATTGAATTTATCTGGCTCAACACGCACCCGGTCACCACCCATGGCACCAACAAGAATATAGCAAAAAAATAGAACAATGAAAGGAAGAAAGAAAATGCAAGTGCAAATCGCAAAGTAGGTGCAATACAATCCTAATTTGGAAATGTCCGCAGAAAAATGATCGCCAAAAATTAACTTGTAAATCATGAAAAGAAGGCAATTAATTCCACTTCCCGTTTCAAGTGCAAGCCAAACAATTTCCCTGTGCAAGAAGACCAAGGCACGATAAAAAAATGAGGATGATAATAAATCTAGAAAACACAAAGAATTGAATAATATCCATAGGGCTAATGGGATTATCACTAAAATTGAGGGGGTTCAAAAAATAATGATCCCATCGATCATTAGTTTCATCATGAAAAATCTCGATGACGATCCAACAAGGGAAGTACTTGACACATGGCACATCCTTCCCATCAGTCTTCACACGCAACGTCCAGTTTTTCAAATATAGACTCCCACCAACATCACTAACATAAGTTAGTAAACACCACACCAGGGCCAAAGAATAAAGCTTTTTAGCAACCATGATGAACATATTTAAGATTGCTTCTCAGAAGTGTCAGCGCAAAAGGGGGCAATAAGTCTTCCTTCCTCCAACACCATAGACCCTCCTGATTAAGACCCAATGCTGCCAAATTGTTAGCAACCACATTTCCTTCCTTGTAGACATGTTGAAGAGTGAACTCCTCTAAACTAGCTAGAAGAGATTGAATGTCCTCAATTATCCCTTGGATTGACCATCCAACCACCATTGTGCCTTTTGTGGCTTCAACAATCAGTTGCGAGTCACCCTTAATTTACAAGGACTTGACGCCGATTGACAACACAATCTTGAGACCCTAGAGGAGTGCCATACTTTTCGTGTGATTACTTGTGTGTTCTTTTAGGTTCCCTGAGTAGGAAACAACTAGAAAACCATTATGGTCTCTGATGATACCACCCCCAATAGCTTTCCCAACTTTGGCTGCCCCATCAAAATTCAACTTGCACTAGGGTGGTTTAGGATTTTTCCATTTTGTGTTGTTTTTGGCAATCTTCTTGGAGTTGTTGAACTTGTGAAAGTCACTACGTAGATTCCAAATTCTAGCAATAGTTTGATCCCAACCCGTTGGGGGGAAACTAGGGATCTTCAATTTACAGAAAGAAATTTTGTCCAAAAGGAGTTTATTAAGGGTTATCAGCACACTATCCACACTGTTCTCTTCATCCCTAAAAATCCTATTGTTCCTTTCTTTCCATAGGCACCACCAAATATGGGGAAGAATTAGTTGCCAAAGTTTCCTGATTAGAGGATGGTTAGAGGGGCACCTCCAATTGATAACGAATTGTTGATTATCCCTATGGAACACCCATTAGATGTTGAACTTTTGAAGAACATTTTTTGAAACTTGGGAAGCAAACTGACAATGGATGAAAAGATGAGAGATAGTCTCCTCATCCAGTTTACAAAGGGTGCACCTATTGGGAAATTGGAAACCCATTTTAACAAGGTTATCAATCGCTAAATTTTTTCCATGAATAGAAGCCCACCAGAAGAAATTGATTTTAGGGATGAGCTGAGAGTTCCAAACCTTCTTCGAGAAATTCTCTTCACCTTCAAATTTTAACAGCATATGGTAAGCAGACTTAACCGAGAAGGCCCCTGATTGATTTTTCATCCAAAAAACTTTGTCCTCCTTAGGAAAGAGAGGAAGTCTCACCTTATTTAAAAGATCTTGGAGCTCAGTAACCTTAGGGAGAAGGTCAGGATTTTCTAAAAAACTCTGCTCCAAAATTTTCCATTTGGCTTTAGGGTAGTATAATCAGCAATATGAGTACCAAAGTAGACCTTAGCACACTCCTGCAGAATATTGAAATTGTTATTAGCTAGGGGTCTATCCCCAATCCAACGGTCCTCCTAGAATCTGATTGTTCTCCCATTTCCAATTTTCCATTTAATACCTTCCTTCATAAGTGATCTGCACTTTAGAATATTGTTCCAAATTTTTGACCCAGAGGGGAGGCCATTCAAATCTAGAGCCCTAGAAAAATACCCTTGGTTCAGATACTTGGACCTCATTATAATGCACCATTCGGCTTCCATTCGACTTTCCCCATCACAAGATTCCAACCAATTTTGGTAATGAGGGATTTGTTCGAATTAGTTATCTTTCTAATCCCAAGACCCTGTTGGCTTTTAGAGTGATAGACAGTGTCCCAATTAAGAAGTGCTAATCTTTTTTTCTCTTCAACACCAGTCCAAAGGAAGGATCTTTGGATTCTTTCCAATTTTTCTGCCATGGAACCCAAAATTTTGAAGAGGGAGAGGAAGTAGACCAGGATCCCTTAGAGAAAGGTCGAGAGTAATTGCAGTTTACTAGCACTACTAAGAAGCTTACCCTTCTAACCTGCAAGCTTCTTTTTCATTCTCTCTAAAATAGTATTCCAGAAACTAGGAGTAATCTCCTTCATAGTGTGGGGTAATCCTAGGTATGTCCCTGGAAGGGTAGCACTTTGACAACCCAATATAGATAACATATTTGCTTGGAGATTAGATTTAGTGTTAAAGAAGTAGATACTAATTTTTTGATAATTTATACATTGCCTAAAGGCATTAGCATAGTCATGAAGGAGGCCTTTCCATTCTCTAGCTTCAATCATAGAAAATTTTCCAAAAAGGAAGGTGTCCTCCACAAATTGTTGTGGAACTGAGGGGTGGAGGGTGGAGGCAACTCTAATTCCCCAAATTTTCTCGAAGTGTAGCAAAAATAGGAAATTCCTACCAAGGACTTCAACAACCATAATGAAAAGATAGGGTGATAGAGGATCACCTTGCCTAATGCCTTTTCTAGCTTTAAAGAAACCCCAGGGAATCCCATTAACCAAGATATAATAATGAACCGACTCAACACATTCTTAGACAATTCCAATAATCTTATCATTGAAACCAAATTTAGCAAGAACCGAGTACAAAAATTTCCATCTGACCCTATCATAAGCCTTAGAATTGTCTAATTTGAAAGCCATACCTTGATTCTTACTTTTCTCTATAGAGTGGATTATTTCATGAGTCGTAATAGCAGCATTAAGGATTTTTCTTCTTAGAATGAATCCATTTTGGCATTTGTTGATAATCTTGTCCCATAGCGGCTTAAGTCGGTTGACTAGGAATTTGGAAAAGATCTTGTAAATAGTGTTGCATAGACTTAGAGGTCTAAAGTCGTCCATACTCTTTAGCTCCTGAATTTTAGGGACAAGAACTATGAAAGTATTATTTAGCTTTTTTAGCAATTTACCTATTCTGAAAAAATCTCTGACTGCCATGGTTATATCATAGCGAAAGGAGTGGATGTTTATTCTACGTACATGAATAATTGATTTCTTTAGCTTATCTAGGTATGGGGTGAATGCCTAATAGTTCTCAACATCATTTCAAACATATATGATATGGGAGAAAATCATAACAACTATAGAAGTTTTGTAGTGGATAAAAATTAGTCATATTATTAGTCTTTGAAAATAATGAATTGAAATTGAATGAAAATATATTGAATAGAAGACATAAAAGAGTATTTTCATTCAACATATGCGAATAAGGTATTATAGAAATAATCATTTAAGAATATTAATATTCTAAAATATTGTCAAGACTTTAGAAAGAAAATACAATTGTATAACTAGCTAGTTGAGTTTTTCTTTCATTTGGATCCATTACTGTTTAATATTCCTATTATGATAGGGACCAATAAGAAGTATGCAATACATAAAATCAATGTGTCATCTGGAATAGATATAATAAGAAAGCATAACAACTATAAGTAATCTCTTATCTAAAAATGACACTTTTGGTACAAGTAGTTTATATATTAATTTATTCAACTATCTCACAAAACAAAACAAGTATAATTTAATGATAATTGTTTTCAATGTCATTTCAAATATATATGATATGGTGAAAAATCAAAACAACTATATAAATTTCATGGTTGAAAAAAAATAAAATATAATTAATCTCTTAAAATAATGAATTAAAATTAAACGAAAAAATCAAAAAATAAAATTAATCTTTTCATTAAAAAATAGAGAATTAAATATAAAAGAAATAACTCATATTTCATACAAATAAATTTGTGGTACTCCTAAATTTTAAAAGGTGAGCATGCTACCCCCCTTTTAAATGTTTAGTACTCTTGAGAAATTTAAAAATTCAAATTTTCAAAAGACCTAAATACATTTTAGGTGGCCTAGTTTATAGTCATATAATTGTCCTATCATAATAATCGTTCCCCACTTCCTTAGCATGAAATAATGTCTTAGACAATGCAATTCATGTCACAACAAATTAATTTGTTGCAATTAATTATTCGTGGTTACTTCTAAAATTGAATAAATATAAGGAAATTATTTATACCAATATAAATATAAAATTGATGTCAATTTATGATTTTGGGTGATATTTTTTTACGGTGATTTATAGTCATATCAATGTCCTATCATAATAGAATGAAATAATGTCTTAGACAATGCAATTCATGTCACACCAAATTAATTTGTTGCAATTAATTATTCGTGGCTACTTCTAAAATTGAATAAATATAAGGAAATTATTTATACCAATATAAATATAAAATTGATGTCAATTTATGATCTTGGGTGATATTTTTTGATGGTGATTTATAGTCATATCAATGCCCTATCATAATAGCATGAAATAATGTCTTATACAATGCAATTCATGTCACAACAATATTTATGATGTCAATTTATGATCTTTTTAAATAGGTGATATTTTTTGATGGTGAGTTATTTATTTTTTTCGTCATGAATGTTCTTATTATATAGTAGCATGATTAATTACAAGCAATGATATTTCTAACCATCTTTAGATGGATGTATTTAAGGTATCTATGCTAATAACATATACATTAATTCAATACCCAACCAACGTAAGTTTGATCATTTTCTTTGATAATAAATAGAATAATAACTTCAAAAATCGCTTCCAATTTTTTAATTTAAATTAAACAAATATTTTCTTTTTCAACAATCAAGTATGTTTTATTCATCCAACTACATGATATACATGATATTAATTGGCATTTCAAGAGTGTAGAATGAGTGCTAAAAACTATTAAGAAAAAAACAAATAAAAATCTTAAAAATAAAAAATATCTCATATACTATAGTCTAATTAAATATAAAAATATTAATTACTTAATTACATAAGTTAAATGACAATATGTGTTTTTTTTTTCTTTTTTATGCAGCAAGGGTTTCCCCACAAGTTGGACACCCTAAGACCTATGGAGAGCAAACCCACAATCCAAGCCAACTCTGCTACCAGACAAAGCTTATTTGTTAGTTTTTACTTCTTTTTTTCTCTAATATTTTTTTTATTTTTAATATTATGAACAAGTATCAATTTACTAATTTAAGTTTTGTAATTTTTTTTTAATGAATAAGTATCTATTTATTCATTTTTTAAAATGTCTTTTTAACTACATACATGACATAATAGTTTTGAAGGACACTTTTCTATGTTTGTGGATGGATTTTTTTTAATTATATGCTTTAAGTTAGTTTTTTATTTTTATTTATCTAATTGTTATTTTACTGTATTAGGTGTCATTAGGAATATTTTTTAATCATTTTTATTTTATTAATAAATTATTTCATACGAAATAATACATTATATTTCTTATTTGAAGAATATTTATATTTGTCTAAATTAAGATGCAAGATTTAAAATTTAAAATGTTTTAGAATTATTTATGATAATATCATTGGTCTGTGTTATGGAATGATAGATTTTTTAGACTATTTTTCTAGATTTCTTTATATTTAAAAACTAGCTTATCTATCTTAATATATTAATCTATATATTATACGCTAAGAGGTATCATTTTGGAGGTGTATTTTTTACTTTTTTGCTTTTTTGAATTTAAAAAATACGCCTTGAAAATGATACCTCTCAGTGTATAATATATAGATTAATATATTAAGATAGATAAGCTAGTAGCAGTGCAACACATAACATGAATTAATATATAATTATACAATATTATTTTATTATATTATTACATAAATAATAATATTTTAGTATATTTAATATACGTTATGGTTAGGGGTGAAATATGGTTAGGTTCAAAATTTTATTAGGGTTGAGGTTCAAGTTTAATTAGGGTTAGGGTAAATGTAATACCTCCATGTTTCTGATACTATTTGCTACTATTTGATACTTTTATATGTTAGTGTGATACTGTTTGTGTTGGTGATTAATTGACCGACCTGGTGTGTGTGGATGCATAGTTTAGTTGATTGCTACATTTGATATTGTTAGTATGATTTATGATACATTGTATGTAATGTTTTCTCCTTAATTTTTTTATGTCGATGTGATGATTCTATGATGATGTTAATTGAATTCAATATTATATTATAAAAAAAAGTAGATAAGTAATCATGTTTGCATATGATCAGTTTAGTTAGAAATGTATTTCACATTTGATATTGTAATTGTTAGAATAGCTTAGGTGAGAGGACAGGGTAGCATCACTCGTTTACGAGTGCCCTGCTACGCTGCAATTCTGCCTCACGATAAGATATTTTCAATAATATATATATATATTATATATATATATATACATGTGCTACTTGACAGTTATGTGGATGCAGGATTGCAGGAATAAGTCTCGATTCCACCTGTTTCGACAAGAAAGGGCGAGCATTAAACTAACCCAACGGGTAAAAATGTTGAAAAGGGAGTAGATTTGGAAGTATCCCTGTCCCAAGTCCATCGTTCTATTATGAGTTGTTGTGTCATGACTGAAGTTTTGTCCTTGTTGTGTAGTTTGATTGTTGAGTATTCATTGTATTTATGGTTAGCATTTAATTAATTAATCTTATTTTATAAAATAATTAATTAATGTTGCATTGTTATTTAATTTAATTGTAATTTAGTAAAATGTTAAATTTAAATATATTGTAATTAAAAAGTATTTAATTAATTAAAATGCAAGAAATTAAATTAAATTAATATTGATGAGGATAATTAAATATTATCTTTTTTTTTATTAATATTAAATTAGAAAATTATGTGCAGATAATATCTTGATTAAATAATTTATTTCTAATTAAAGAATTGTAGATAAGGGTGCGTTTAAAAAGTTGGAAAAAGGATCAATAAGGAAAGAGGATTTTTGAGAAAAGAAAGCGGAAGAGCTTTATGGATTCTTTTTTTTATTATTATTTTTAGGAGGAAATTTTTTAGACACAAAATTTTTTTTCTCTTTGTTTGGATCTGGAAAAGAAAAGAGAAAAAAAAACATAGTTTTGGGTTGTGTGTTTTTCTGGGTAAAATTATTGTGGTTTTGAAGAAAAGTTAGATTGGAGAAGAGAGTTGCAGGAGGAGATCGAGAGGAGGCTATAGAAGGGATTCTTCTTCAGACGAAGGACTCTAGGTTTTCTCCTTTTAAATTATTAATGCTTTGTTGATCTGTAAACAAATCTGGTTGCTATGTTTTCAAAAATTGATTAAATGAAGTTATGTGATTTGAAAATTTATTCGTATGAAACCCTTGAATCTTCTGTTAAAAATATTAGTAAATCTTGTTGAAATTCTTTAGTTTAGTAGTGAAAATTATTGTTTTTTTGAAATAAAAATCATTTTTGATTGAAGGTTGAATCTGGCATATTAGATCTATAATAGGCTTATTATAAAATCTGCTATTATACTATTGTTCAAAATCTCTAGTTATATATATATATATATATTCTTTAAACCATTTGAATGAATATACATTTATCTTATAGATTTAATATTTTGAAGATATTAGATAAAATATATTTAATTAATGTTGTGTATTCTCGTACAAATTAGGGTTTAATATATATATACTTTAAAAGTGTATGAGCAAAATTGATTTATTGTTGAAATTAAATTTCTTTTATTAAATATAAATTTTTGTATATATAAGAAAAATGTAAAATAAAATAAAATTTAAATTTAAAAATTAAATTTTATATTGTTGGGGGGTGGACGGCCGGCCGCACGGACGTCGCACCCCCCAAGTGGTGGCTGCAGTACAGTCACCACTGACTGCACACAGTAGCGAGGCTGCTGGGCACAACCAGTGGGGGCTGCGTACCCCCCCACGGCCCTACTACTATCTGGCTGCGGGACCTTTTTAAAAAAATTTATTTGGTTTTTTTATTAGTTTTAATTAATTTTTTTTTTTAATTTATGCATTTTGTGAATTATTTTATATTTATATTTGTATATATATTAATATATATATATTATATATTATTTAATATATATATATTTATTATATATATAATATATATATATATATAAATAAATTGCCAAATTATATAAGGAAGTTTATTTTTAATATTTGATTTTATATATATGTTGGGATTGTAAATTCATTATAATAATAATTTTTACAAGTTATCATAATATAGTGAAATTGAAAAGATTAGGAATATGCTATGTGATTATTATTAAATTGATTAGTAAAAATTAAAAGATTCAATGTTATAGTGTAATTGTACGAAGTGGGAATATCTTGTGTGTTTTGGATTTAATCAAACTTTCTCGAGTATTGGTTTATGAAGTTGGTGAAATTTATTGTGCTTGTAGTTTGTTTGGCGTTGATTTATGAGTTATGTACCATTGTGATTGTTCATTATGTTTAATTTGATTTTCTTTAATTCGGGTTTGGGTCATGAGGGAAAACCCTAGAGTTAACTTGTCTGGTTATAGGAACCTAAGATGTGTTTAGGACTTTCAGAGGTGGGATACTGATGTTAGTTGTGATCTCGTATTTTGATGCTTGGTCTATGTTTTGACCATGGTTATGATTTAGTTTGCTCTTGGATTGTACCGTTTGTGGTTATGTTTCATATGATTGTGGGCGAGATGGTTAATCCTTGTAGATGAACTATTTGATTAGTTTAGTATTTCTTGTGGTACAATCCTGTTGAGTTGGTTATTTTTGTGCTTGAGTGTTTAGAGAGAGTGGCTCTAGTGGGGGCCGGCGCACAAAGGGGCTGTCAGGGTAACCCATGTAGAGTTAGTTTAATCAGTGATAACCTAAGTAATAAACCACGGGCGGGGATTAAACATTAACAAGATAATTGTGATGCCTCGTCTGCCTGTTAGTGCTATCACAGACTAAAGGGGACCGAGAAGGATGTGGTTGGCAAGGTTGTTGCCTTGTCTTCACGAAAGGTTAACGACTCCGCATGAGTAACCCTATGGAGCGGTGCCTTGAGATAGGCTATCAGGAGAACCATAGATGGAGGCGACACCTTAACTTGGTTGTCTAGAGAATCCATGTAGAGATGGAGGCAACACCTTGTGATAGGATGTCTGGATAATCCATGTTAAGCCATGCGATGACACTCTCCTCTAACATTCTATTTGTGTAGTTTTGCGGAAGTCCTTTGGAAGTAGTTTTTGGTGTTATGTTTCTTGGTGTTTTATCGTTGTTAGTTTTGGAAGTAGTCTTTGATTTTATGACTTGAGATTTATTGATGATGTGTTTCGTGACTTCTTGTTGTAATTTTGGAAAGTGATTTATTGTTATGTTTCGAAAGTGGTTTGTTGTTATGTTTCATAAGTGGTTTATCATTATGAGCTTTGGTGATTTTTCATGGTTTAGTTTCTATGTGGTCTTTGGTGTTATGTTATCTGGAATAGAGTTAGTCTTGTGTAACTATTGATGTGCTTGGTCGGGGATCCTTGTCTACTCCCAACACGGGGGTGGTTGGGTGGAACGTGCTTCGCACCCCGTTGGGTTCCCCTTTGGATTCAGTTGTATCTTTTATTGCAGGTTTTTGGCGGATGCTGTTGATCAAGTGTTCTCATGTACCGGATGTATGTTTATACCTCAGATATAATGTATTTATTGAAGTATCGTCACCCACGTGTGTTGGGATGACCTTGATGTAATTTGTATATGTGGTTATTGAGATGTATTTTCAAACAGTTGTATTGTACTATCTCATGGATGGAATGTATATTCGGGCCTTGTATTTATTTGGGAATTGTCACTTCTTATAGTTGGTTAAGTTGTTGTATCTATTGAAATATGTAATACTTTATATCTTTATAATTTCATTCGTTGTCATATGTACATATGTTATTAATATGGATATAGTTAATGGATATTTTAAAGGATGATATGAGAAAAAATTGTTTTACATAATTGTTTAATTATTGTTTATTCTATTATCTTTGTTTTGGGTTAGTATAGTAATGTCACCTTGTGTACCCCAATGGAATTAGTCGTGCAACTTAGTACTTTGTTATATTGGAATACTTAAGTATGTTTATTATGTTCTTTTAAAAAAAAAAAATTAATGCGTGGTTGTTAGTTCCTTTGGGGTTTGCGCGGCAGGGCGTTACAGTAAAGGTTAAAATAGGGTTCAATTAGGGAAAAACCTTTGAGTTAGGGTTGGAGTTGAATGAGGGGAAATATTTGAGTTAGTGTCAAGGTTAAACTGTGGTTAATATTGAAATAATGTTAGGGTTAGTGTTTAATTAGGGTTAGTCTTAGGGTTAACTTTTAAATAGGGTTAGGGTTAGTCTTAAAAAGATTATGAATTATAGAATATAGTTATGGTTAGTGTTATAAATAGAATTAGGGTTAGGGTTATAATTAAAATTAAAGATATGGTTATGAGTAGGGTTAAAACAGGGATGGGTTTCAATTAGGGTGAGTGTTCAATTATAGTAAGGGTTCAATTTGTTTATGATTTTATAAATGTTAAGGGTTAGCATTCAAATAAATTTAGGATTTAGGGTTCAATTAAATTTATGATTAATGCTCAATTAGAGGAAGGGTTTGGGTTAGGTTTAGGGTTAATATAATGATTAGGGTTAGGATTATGATTATGGTTAGGGTTAAGATTTAGGGTTATGGTTAGGGTAAGGATTTACATCATGAATAGGGTTAGGGTTAGGGTTAGGATTATGGTTAGGGTTATGGTTGACAATTATAGTAAGGATTATGGTGATGATTATGTATTATATATATTATTAAAATAATATATTATTCTTTTTTAGAGTTAGAGATAGAATTAAGGTTAGGTTTGGAGTTAGTGTTAGTATTAGGATTAGGGATAGGGTTAGGGTTAGGATTATAGATAGAATTGGGATCAAGGGTAGGGTTAGGATTAGAGTTAGAATTAGGCTCTATGTTAGGATTAGGATCAAAATTAGGGTTATGGTTAGCATTAGAGATATAATTAGGATTAGAGTTAGGGTTAGTGTTATAGATATAATTAGGGGTTAGGGATAGGATTAGATTTAGGAGTAGAATTAGAGTTATGGTTAGGATTAAAGATAGAATTAGTGTTAAGGTTAGGGTTAAGATTAGGGTTAGGGTTAATATTGAGGATAGGGTTAGGGTTAGAGATAGAGTTAGGATTAGGGCTGGGGTTAGCTTTAGAATTAGGGTTAGGATAAGGGTTTGGCTTAGCATTACAATTAAGGTTAGGGTTAGAATTAGAGATACAATTATGATTAGGGGTAGGATTAGGTTTAGGGTTAGGGTTAGAGATAAAATTAGAGTTAAGGTTACAATTAGGATTAAGAGTAAAGTGAGGGTTAATTTTAGGATAAGAAATAGAACTAGGGTTAAGTTTCGGGCTAGGATTATTAAGGTTAAGATTAGGAATAGGGTTAGGGTTAGGGTTAGGGTTAGTGTTAGTCTTAAAATTATGATTAGGGTTGGGATTAACATTATTATTAGGGATATGGTTAGGATTAGGGATAGACTTAGGATTAGTGTTGGGGTTATTGTGAGGATGAGGGTTAGGATAAGGGTTGGGCTTAGCATTACAATTAAGATTAGGGTTAGGATTAGAGATAGAATTGAGATTAGGGGTAGGATTGGGTTAAAGTTAGGGTTAGAGATAGAATTTTGGTTAAGGTTAGGGTTAGGATTAGATTTATGGTTAAGAATATGGATAGGGTTAGGGTTAGAGATAGAACTAGGATTAGGGTTGGGGTTGAATATTAGGGTCAACATTAGTGTTAGGGTTGGGTTAGCATCGTGATTAAGGTTATGGTTAGGATTGGAGATATATTAGGATTAGGAGTAGATTAGGGTTATAAATACAATTCAATTATGGTTTAGCTTTAGGGTTACAATACAATTAGTTTTTTCTTATAGCCCTAACCCTAATTAAACACCAATTGAATCCTAACCCTAACCCTACTTAAATATTAACCATAATTAAACCCTAACCCTACTTAAATATTAACCATAATTAAACCCTAACCCTAACACAAATTAATCCTCAACCCTATTCATAACTCTAACTTCAACCCTAACATTGATCTCAATTTGAAAATCCTAATCCTAACCCTAATATAAATCCAACTCTAACTCTAACCCTAATTAGATGTGAACCCTAACCCCAAGATTTATCTTATAGCCTTAAACCTAACCTTATTGAAATTTAACACAAATTAAATTGTAATCCTAAATGAACCCAAACCATAATGAAAACCCTTATTGAATCCTAACCCTAAGCTTGACCCTAATTTAATCTTACACCTAATGCTAACCTTCACCATACTATTAACCCAAATATTTATCTTAGAACCCTAATTGAACCCTAATCATAATTGAATTATAATTTGAATCTTATAGCTAACCATAACTCTAACCTTAATTAAATTCTAATCCAAATCCTTATCCTCTTTCAAACAGTAACCATAACTATAACCCTAATTCTAATTGTAAACATAATCATAATTTTAACTCCATTTATAATTCTAATTCTAATAGTAACTCTAATTGTAATGTTAACCCTAATTATAATTATAATGCTAATTCAATCCTAAGCCTAACCCTAATTAAAATCTAACCCTATTTGAACCCTTACCCTAACTAACATTAACCCTAATTGAAACCTTGTGGGAGTAAATGGTGGCTCCCCAACACCCCCAGGAACAGTTGCGACCAAAACCACTTCCACAAGAGAGAGAATTTCAAGAAAGCGTGCTTCACAATGCAAGATTGATTAATGGTTGAATTGATTTGATTGATACAAATGTACAAGAGATGCCTTGCTTATAAAGGAAAGTTTGAGATGTAGTAATGAACATGATGTTGACAAATGTCATAATCCTATGACATGAGACAACCAACCAACTAATCACCTAGGAAATGATGCATCCTAGCTAGATAAGATAAGTTCTAGAAAAGATAACTAAGACTTCTAGAAAGAATCTTTTTCCTAAGTAAACTTAACCATGTGAATATGTCCCCTAATTACCTAGTGAGTGAATTATCTAGTTACAAGACAATTATTCACACCAACAGTTCCCTAACCCAAATATTTATCCTAAAACCCTAATTGAACTCTAGCTTGAATCTTACACCTAACCATAACCCTAACCTTAATTAAATTTTAATCCAGATCCTTATCCTTTTTCTAAACCTAACCATAACTATTGTTGGAAAAACAAGGACAAACAAATGAGAGGGGGGTGAATCAATTGTCATAGAATAATAAAATTTCCAAACTTTACTTAACTTAATCTCAGATTTGATGAATAAGAAATTAACCATAAACAATTAGCACATCAAAGAGACAAAGAACACCAAGATTTTTTACGAGGAAAACTTGTTAGGGGAAAAACAACGATGGATGTTTTTCCACAAGATTATACCTTGTTAAAAGTATAATGAAATCAATAAAGGGGAATGCACATGCATTTAGGAACACTGCCTAGAGCTCACTGCTCAATTACAGAAGGGGATCACTACCCAAAAATATAGAATAGGATTAAAATCTAGAGGGTATGAACTGAGAAAATATTTTGCACAAGCCTGATTACAATTTCAATTAAGCACAAAAAACTCCTTCACAAACTACTTCACACTTCTCTCGATCTTCTTCACACTCTTCTCTACAATTGAATGATATTTGCACATACACACATGAAGCACCTTTTCCACCCACTACACCGATGAAATTACTGCTCTTATATATCTTCTACATGGGATTTCATCAACAAATTTGTTGGCAAGGAAAATAAAACATATTTTCAATGTCAGACCAAATTTACAAATAAATTTTTAATGTGAATCCACCAAGGTCAACCACAACATAGTGAAGATCCAAATTAATATCTCCAACAAAAAAAGATTTTAATTAATTTCACCTCGAAGATCCACAACACGCTACCATCATCATGTCAACTAGGAACATGAAAAACCAAACATGCGCAAGAAAAGATCTTCAACCATGAGCACACCGATCAATGTGGACGTACCACAAAGATAGAGAATCATCTAGAAATATCCAAGAAAATCAAGAAACAATAGAGAAATATCCACAACAACTAGAATAATCATAATTACACAATTTTCACTTAGGAACACTGACAGAGACCACATAAACACTGTCAAACCACAACTTGATCAAATCTATATGCATACCTCTAAAACTTCTGGTAGATGATCTAGATACACTCAACATAAACCCCTTTAGTCCATAGCAACTAAACTTCAATGTACAGAACAAGACACCTTCATGAATTGCACAATTCCACTGGGAACCTAGAACACTTTCTTTTACAATTTTCTCAATATCCTCGACATATACAACCTCTAATATACCAAATGCTAATAGTGTTGACATCAGCGACAACCACATATCAACAACTATAAACCATAGCTCAAAAGGGGTCTTACTAGAATTTCCATTAACATTTACCCAGTTTAAAGTAAATACAAAAATGCTAACAACTTCACTCCAATAGCTCTGGGGCACATTTCCTTCTATCATCATTGTTCTAGCAACATCCAATTGTTCTATTCTTTCTTTCTACAACTCCATTCTGTTAAGGGTTTGGGAAGCAGATAACTATCTTTTGATTCCATGTTCTTCACAAAAAGAGTTGAACTCCTTAGAAGTGAACTCAGCACCTCTATCAAATCTCAAACACTTGATTTTCATACCTTTCTCATTTTTTGCCATAGCCTTGAAACTTTTGAACTTTTGTAGTGCTTCAAATTTTTCTCTTAAGAAGGAAACCCATATCATTCTAGAGTAATCATCAATAATCAACATAATGTACCTTTCTCCATGAATACTTCTAACTCTAGAGGGACCACAAAGGTCAGTATGTAGTAGCTCTAGCAAGTCATTTGAATGAAATTGTTTGCTCCAGAAGGAGACTCTAGTCTATTTACCCATCTGGCACTCCTTATGAATTGTGTTAGCAGACTTCACTAACTTAAGTAGATCTCTTACTGCTTGAGTGGAACTTACTTTGATAATGTTGTCAAAATTTACATGACACAACCTCTTATGCCACACACAAATTTCATCTACTTGAGCAATTAAACAACTTCCACTAGTAGGATTCATTTGAAAAATATTACCTTTTGTCTGTTTACCTGTAGCAATCATATTGCCAGAACTTCCACGTATCTTACATCTTCCATCTTCCATCTTTGAATTGTAGATCATAGCCTTTTCCCACCATCTAACCAACACTCAAAATATTGTGCTTCAAGCCTTCAACATAATATCATCAGTGTTATCCTTACCACCAAGACAAATAGAACCTCTGCCACGAATCACACAAACATTGTTATCTACAAATCTTACAACACCACCATCATACTTCTCTAGACTTATAAATTTGTTTTTATCACCAGTCATATGATGTGAGCATCCACTGTCAATAACTAACTCATCCTTTTCTTCAACTCAGGTTGCAAGATCTTTCTCATCTTTAGTAGATTCATTAGCCATAGGACTATTTTCAACGGTAGCAATGAAAACCCATTCATCTTCATATCCATTATCCTTATCAGACTCATCATCAACTACTCCTTTAGCAAAGTAACATTTCTTTTGGAATCTAGACTTGTTAGGCTTAGTTCTAGGAACTCTTTTAGGACATCTTGATGCAAAGTGACCTATTTTACTACATGAAAAACATTTAATAGGTAACACTCCTTTATAGTTACCTTTTCCTCTGCCTTCTTTCTTTACAATTAGTGCTTCCAATTCTTCTACTTCTCTTTCTTTATCTTCAATCTACTTCAGTTCTTCATCATACTTGGATATTTTTTTGGAACATTCTCCCAGACCAGATCTTTGCTTTTTACTTCTGGATACAGTAGCCTTGAATGCACATTCAATTTTTTAGAACAGATTCACCAAATACACTTAATTCAAAAGTAACAAGCTTACCAACCAACGTGCCTCTTGATATCTTTGTTACTGATCTGAGCTCTTCAATGACACGAGCCTTCACTTTGTAGGAGGGAGGTAAGGATTTGAGTATCTTAGCCACAATTTCATCCTCATCCAGAGAACCACCGACACATGTAATACCCATCACTATTTCATTTACTCTTTGCATAAAAGAAGTGATATTTTCATCTTCACCCATCTTCAAATTCTCATACTTGCATTTTAAACTCTTTAGCTTAGCCATCTTCATTTGTGCATCTCCTTCATACAAAGTTTCCAGCTTCATCCAAATCTCATGAGATGTCTGCAGTCCTACCACATTTTCCATCTTTGAATCTGTTAGAGCACTCACCAAAGCTTCAATAGCCCTAATATTGCTTTCAACATCTTTGATTTCATCAGCAGTGGAGAGACCATTATGAGGAATAACATATGGGTCTTTTGTAATGTTCCAATAGGCTTCACCAATACACCTTAGGTGACACTGCATCATGAATTTCCATGGTGAGTAGTTAGTTCCGTCAAATCTTGGACTGTCCTTCTTGAATGTTTCCATCTCAGATCACCTCAAGCTTTTAGATTTCTTCAAAGGAACCTCCTTTGATACCTATTGTTGGAAAAACAAGGACAAACAACTGAGAGGGGGGGTGAATCAATTGTCATAGAATAATAAACTTTTCAAACTTAACTTAATCTCAAATCTGATGAATAAGCAATTAACCATAAACAATTAACACATCAGAGAGACAAAGAACACCAATATTTTTTATTGGGAAACCCTGTTAGGGGAAAAACCATGGTGGATGTTAGTCCACAAGATTATACCTTGTTAAAAGTATAATGAAATCAATAAAGGGGAATGCACATGCATTCAGGCTCACTGCCTAGAGCTCACTGCTCAATTACAAAAGGGGCTCACTTCCCAACAATACAAAATAGGATTAAAATATAGAGGGTATGAATTGAGAAAATAGATTCTGCACAAGCTTGATTATAGTTCCAATTAAGCACAAAAAACTCCACAAACTACTTCACACTTCTCTTGATCTTCTTCACACTCTACTCTATAATCGAATGATATTCACACATACACACATAAGAGCACACCCAACACACAAAGTTCCTTTTCCACCCACTACACTGATGAAACAATCGCTCTTATATATCTGCTACATGGGATTTCATCAACAACTTTGTCAGCCAGGAAAATAAAACATATTTTCAATGTCGACCCAAATTTACAAATAAATTTTTAATGCAAATCCACCAAGGTCAACCACAACATAGTGGAGACCCAAATTAATATCTCCAACACAAAAATAATTCAATTAGTTTCACCTCGAAGATCCACAACACGCTACCATCATCATGTCAGCCAGGAACATGAAAAACCAAACATGCACAAGAAAATATCTTTGACCACAAGCACACCAATCAATGTGGACGCACCACAAAGATAGAGCATGATATAGAAACATCCAAGAACATCAAGAAACAATAGAGAAACATCCTCAACAACTAGAATTACCATAATTACACAGTTTTCACTTAGGAACATTGACATAGACCACATAAACACTGTCAGACCACAACATGATCAAATCTATACGCGGACTTTTGAAACTTGTGGTAGATGATCTAGATACACTTAGCAAAATACCCTTTAGTCCACAATAGCTAAACTTCAACATACAGAACAAGACACCTTTATGAATTGCACAGTTGCACTGGGAACCTGGAACACTTTCTTTTACAATTTTCTCAATATCCTCGACATATACAACCTTTAATACACCAAATGCTAATAGTGTTGACATCAATGACAACCACATATCAGCAACACATCCATAGCATCCAACAACTATAACCCTAATTATAATTGTAAGGGTAACCATAATTTTAACTCTATTTATAATTCTAATTGTAATAGTAACCCTAATTGTAATGTTAACCCCAATTCTAATTGTAATGCGAATTGAACCCTAACCCTAACCCTTGTTGAGTCCTAACTCTAACCCCAACCTTAACCCTAACCTTTACCCCAAATTTTATCCTATAACCCTAATCCTAATTGAACCCTACCCTAATCTTAATCCTAATTAAACCCTACCAAGAACCCTAACTTTAACATAACCTTAACCCTAATTGAACTCTAATTGAACCAATTTGAACCCTAACTATAATTGAACCCTAATCATAAATGATCTCTAACCCTAATTTACCACTAATTCAATCATAATCTTAATTGATTTCTAAACCATAATTAAACCCTAATGAAGAACCCTAACCCTAACTCCAAGTTTTATCTTATAATTCTAATTGAGCCCTAACCCTAATTAAATCCCAATCATAATGATAAGCCAATTTTAAATAATAATAAATACATAAAAAATAATAATAATGTTATATAAATTATTTTTAAATTATATGACAAAGTTAAGTGTAAATGTAATTCTTAATTACATTAATTACATTGTAACCCTTGTTGAGTCATAACCCTAACCATAACCTTTACCTCGAGTTTTATCCTTTAATCCTAATTAAATCCTATCAAGATACCTGACCCTAACATAACCTTAAATGTAATTAACCTCTAATTGAACCCATTTGAACTGTAAGTGTAATTGAACCCTAATCCTAAATGATCTCTAACCTTAATCTATCCCTAATTCAATCATAATATTAATTGATCCCTAACACTAATTGTAACCCTAGTCACCTTAACCCTAACTCCAAGTTTGATTTTAGAATTATAATTGAACCCTAACCCTAATTAAACCCCAATCATAATGATAAGCCAATTTAAATAATAATAATTTATGTGTGTAGGAAAAATATGCAAATTATATCAAACTAATAACACAATTAGATGGAAAGTATTACAGTAAGGAAATCTACCTAAATAAAAACATAATTTGATAACATAGTTCCTTAAAAACATCCCATCTCCCTCTATTATTAAATGTCCTAGTAATTATGCTCTCAGATCTTATTCATGCACGAATCACTGGAATGTCACCTAAGAAACGAGTAGCCTATTTAACTACAATGCAAAATCTAAATCTACATCTAGATGATTGAATGATTTAGCTGAAGGAAATGATAAAATGACATGATGCATGGGTTGTTGTGTACAAAGTGATATGGAAATGATACAATGCAAAATTAGGCTAATGGAAATTAAATGCATATGATCTTAGATGCTAAATTAAACTAAGAAACACCTAAAGGAGCCATGATTCCAAACTAGTTGCTAAGCTATTCTAAAATGTTGAATTGAAAATGCAAACTAAGCTCTTAAAGACTTGAATGAATTTCTGTAGAGTGTGATGTTGTGCAAATGCTCCTTCTAAAATAGTTGTAAATCGGCCCCAATTTACAGATTTTACCAAGGCATTTGGTGAGTTGGCAGCCATGAACGATTGATATTTGATCTGGAGAAATTGACGGTGAGGAGTGAGAAGGATGGAGAAAACAAGGCAATTGTTCCCTTTAGTAAAACCATCTTACCAAGTGTAAGAAAGAATCATTTGAATGGAGTCATGTGTCCTTGAGGTGGTTAAAATTGTTGAGAACAAATATCCATTTTAGAAAATAAGGATAATTATTTTCATGTGACACATGGTGAGTTGGAGGGTAAGGTGGAAGGTGGTTAGAAGAATATGTAGAAATGTGATGAAATTCAAATTTAAAAATTCAAATTTAATGAGAGAGAATCAATTAAAATAGAACAAATCATTTATATTTGTTTATTTCAATTAAATCATGAAGAGGGTGAATTAGAATAGAGGAATTAAGAAAAATAGGAACTATGTAAATAAATTTGCAATTTATATATATAGTAGAGGAATACAGATTTCATTAATTAAATAATCGATATTTAATTAATATTCTCCAGACCAATTTTGGATGTATACATTTTTCCCCTCTTTGAAGTGATGTGTTTACACATTATTTCAAAGAAAAATTGACCAGTGCTGCTAAAATTTTAACGATGCCCCAGACGATGATTTTTAGAAGATTATAACTATATGCCCCCTCGAGATAAATCGAGGAATTTGTGATAATAAAATATTTTTTTGATGAGTTTTTTGAAAATTTCATTTTATTTGGGATGATGATGATGATAAAATCTTGATTTGATAATATTCTAGTGATTTATCTCTCAATATGAAAGATTTTAAGATGCCCCAATTAATTGCCCCTTAAAAGAAATCAAAATATGCCACCAAAATTACCTCTTTTAATTACCTTTATTAAGAGGTGAAAATTGAAAAAGATATCATTTGTGCATATTGTGTTTTGAAAATTGTTGAAGTGAGAGAGCTTTTCCTGAGCATTTGTGCAAAATGGTGATCCCTCTACAGACTCATCGATTTGAGCGGGTGCAATGGCATAATCGGCCAGCAGGATACAAACCTCTGGTAAGGATTTCAAAACCTTTCTTTGTGATTTTGAAATGAATTTTCACATTTTTTAAATTTCAAAATATTTCGGCGCTTCCAAAGATTTTAACATCACTTAGGTTAGATTTTTTGGTGCTTTAGCTGAGAGTTTTAGCGCTTTGAAGAGATTCTTTGGCGCTTTCACTGTCTGTTTTAGCGCTTCAACCTTTTGGTGCTTTGAAAGACTGTAATGGCACTTTTAGGTTAGTCTATAGGTAAAATGTAGGAAATGGTGCTTCAACATAGGGTTTTAGCGCATTGGAGAGATTCTCTAGTGCTTTGAAAACAATGGTGCTTCTATGAGATTCCCCAACACTTCAGTGGAATTTTTTGGCCCATCAAATTTAATGGCGCATCCGCCTCTTTTTGCACATAGACACTCTATTTTTGTGCTTTTAGGATAGATTTAAAGATTTTGTGATTTTTCTCCTTGAAATTTGTGATGTTTGATCACGTCATCCAATGATTAGGTATTGATGATAGAGTAGATGATTTAGTGACCTCATGATAGGTGAGATACACTAATGATGATGTTGTTTTGACCTCATGATAGGCAAGAATCAAAACAAAATGTTGACGAGATTTGATGAAAATCTCATTAGAACTGATAGGTTGATTGATTGATGTTTGATTATTTTGCTGATTTGATTTGATTGATACGTTGATTTGTGATGTTTTAAAATGATAGGAGATGGATTTAGATAATATTCAGTCTCGAGAGTGATTCCCGCGGACTTGGGAGATGATTTGACAATTATCTCGTGTTGATAGGGATATTGTTGAGCAATATAGTCTATCATCATTGATTGATATGCCCCAGGTTAGGATTAATCTAGAATTGTTGACGACATTGGTAGAGAGGTGGCATAGTGACCACAACACTTTCCATATTCCCATTGGAGAGATGACTGTTACCCTAGAGGATGTGTACAGGATTTTGTGGATTCCTGTAGTAGGTGATATTGTGACTTATGATTACACTGAGCAGGGAGGTACAAATGCTTTACATCATGTTTTCCAGGATGAGAAAATTATTGGATACTCAATACTATGGTAGGAGATGTTTGCAAGATATGCCCCTTTGCCTTCTATTCTTGCGGGATTTGTTGGTGGCTTCTTATGTCCTGACAAGAGGGCAAAGGGATTTTCCGTCAGTTAGGGCCATACTTACGAGAAAATGATCTAGTTTGGGACCCGTTTTGCTTGGGGGTCATGTATGCTTGCAAACTTATATCATGATTTGTACCAGGTAGTATATCTCAGAGGAGATAGATTTCCAACAGGAGTTACATTGTTCCAGGTCTAGGCCTAGGAGCATATTGCAGTGAAAAAGCTAGAGACAGATAGATTTCAACCATTTGGGAGGCCTTATATCTATGGTTATGCAAGTGCATATGTCTAGCATAAGTTGGGAAAACTGGAGTATTGGAGACGAGTGCTAGAAGACCTAGATGCAGTCACCTAGCGGTCATATGTAGACTATGATCAGTGGGTCAAGGATCACTTAGAGGTTCCTTACTTCATGACTTCCATATGCCTCATTGGACGAACACGTTATATTATCGAGAGATTTCTATTGCAAAGAGTACTCAGACAATATGGTAGGGTCCAGGGGATGCCTCAGGGATTGGTGATCGATGCCTGCAAATAGCAAGATGTGAATGAGTGGGGACCTACATTGTCCTATGATGTTGCTTGTGACAAGTACCTTCATTTACAACCAGTGCTTTGGGATTATCATCTGGAGATAGTCAAGGGATACATGAGTGAGGAGTACTCACTGTATTTTAGTTAGCATCCATTTCTGAGGATTTTGAGGCTTGATGAGCATGTGCTGACATTTGAGGATGATGAGGATAGGCCACCTGGATGGAGATGAGGTAGAGGCGATGGTGATGAGAAGGAGGGAGAGGGTGGAGATGAGGGTGGCAATGACGATGGAGGAGATTACGGGGGTGATGATGGTGGTGGAGGAGATTTAGGAAGTGGTGCACATCCTAGTTTTGATGTTAGAGTGCCTCGTAGGAGGCAATCCTTGGTAGCAGCAGCATAGCAGCGTGTACAAATACACTTGCCCTCATAACAACAGTATTCACAAATCATTTCTTTACATACTATTATGCCTTGCATAACCACCCCCTTTTTCTCTTTTCCCTTTGGCCTTTGGTTTTCTGCCTTAGGCATTTTTTCTTTTAAGTTCTGTCGAAAGCGGAACCAGGACCAATACCGGACTTGGAAATTCTTTCCAAGTCCTGGTCTTGTTCCATCCTTGGTTCCGGTTCCGACGGTTCTTTGTCTTCGTCTTTCGTTCTTTCTCGGAGCCAGGTCGGGGTCCGAATCAGAATGTTAAACTTTGTCAAAGTTCCTCATTTGGTTTACATCCTAGCCCTGACTCTGCCTTCCCTTTCTCTCTCTTTGTCATTGGGTTTTCCCTTCTCGTTTTGGTTTGTTTTGGCAGGATCAGAAACCGAACTTGGAATTCCTTCCAAGTTCTGTTTTCTTTTCCTTCCCCGGTCCCGGTCCTGGTCCAGTTTTGGTTCTGCCCCCGCCCCTGTTGTGCTACGCCCAGGATCGGTTTTGCTCCGACCCCATTGGTGTTTGTTTCCCTGTCCTTTTCATTTTGGTTTCCTTTGCGGACGTGGAGCCGAGATGAGGTATGAACTGGGAAATTGTGATTATTTCCGTGGCTTGTTCCCGTCTCGACTCTGGTCCAGTCCCGTTTTTCTTTTTTGGCCCCACCCCCGCCAGTTTTAAAGGCGAGGGATGTCATTTCTGGGTCCTATTTTGTCTCGATCCCAGTTTCGTTAGATTCATCCAATTTTGCCTCTCGGTCCCGGTTCAGTTTTGGTTCTGCCTCCGCCGGAGTTGTGTTACTTTTTGATAAAATTAAAGACATGATAAGTAATGATATTTTTTATTTACCTTTGAGAAAAAATGGAGGGATCTGTTTTGCAAGATCGAGTTATTTACCTGAAGATATCTCTTGGGGGAGTTTCGCCAAAGGATCTGAGTTTGGCGTGGTGTCTGGCCGAAGGAATAAAGTCTTGTCGACTCGTAGTATCTCGGTGAAGGAAGGCAACTTTGGTGGAAGGTCTTGTTGACCCGATAGAGTCCCGCCAACATATTTTCTGCCCTCGGTGTAGCATGTTGAGCGCAGTGTAACGTCTCGCCAATCAGGAAAAGTCTCCCCGAAGTGAAGTGAGCTCTCAGCAGAAGGACGCGACTTCGGTGTATTGTCTAGGTGAAGGAATTTAGTCTCACCGACAACTTGTAGAGGAACCGATCTCTAGCAGGAGGAGAGCCGAGGAAGAGGAAGGAAGCCGTGAGTCATAATGCCAGCTGGTGTCTACTGACAGGGGTAGCTCGACATTAATGGTGATATTTTAGGGCATTCAAAGCAGCTCTGTTGGAGTTCAAAGATGGACACAGAGGCGTAGGAGTTAATGCTATAAGCTGCAAAAGATCTGAGATCATTCCAGGGGATAATCTTTTCACCGACATGGACAGCAGGGACTCACATTTAGTGCAGAACCAACTTTCTTCAAAAGATCTGGACGCCGACCCTCGTGCAACGAATAGATATTTTGTAAACCCTAAAAATAGGGGCCGACATTCTTTTCGGGAGGCGGTGTATTTTATGGAATTCTTGCCTCTTTGTAAAGGAGAGAACTTCTGAAATTGAAAAAAGTGAGAAGTAAAAAAGTTAGGAAAAATAGTCAGCAGAGATAGAGGAGATAGAACCGCATCCTATTTCTTAGTAAAGGGAGCTTCTTTTGTCTTCTTGTTTAGGAGTTAGATTCAACATAGAAAGAATGTATCTTTCTAGTTTCCTTAGTGTATATGGAAGTAGTTTGAAGACACAGGTTTTTTGTACACTGGTGATTGTGCCAGATTTGTAAATGTTGCTTATCTATCTTACCAACAGTAGAAGCAACCAGATTCGAATCTACTTCATATTGTGTTCCAGAATGGTTTTATCTTGAGTTAATCATTTGATTTTGAAAGCTTTCAAGGAATGAGATCTTATTTTGTGTTTTGTTTAAATGGTAACTTATAATCAGTTGTTGAAATTAGCACCGTGAATGAATGCAACTGTGTGTTAATCACAAGTTAATTTTGTTCTTCAGTTTTAGTTAACAATTCCTTGAAAGGTAATAAGTCTGGTTAAGATAGGTGAATTATCATTCTTTTCTATCCTAAAGCTCTGACCCATCTTTTTTTATGTTTCCTTAAAACCCCTGGTTAGAGTAGGTTTAAATTCATGTTTGATGTTAGAACAATCCAGAAGCTCACACTAGCAGGCCCCTTGAACATTACTGTTACATTGACCACTAAAGGACATCAGCACAGTTGAGAACCAACTACAAAGACCTTCAGAGCTAAGGTATCCATGTGTTATCTTTCTCTTTCAGGAGAAACAAAGTAGTAATATTCTGTTTAACTGTTGTTGTACCATTTGGAACATCAATACATACTTAGGTTCATACTGTTTAGGGGTAGCTGACACAGGTACAAGGTCAACTACAGGCGTAGACTCAACTGTTGACACAGGTATAGGCACAACTCCTATAGGCCTAGGGATAGATACAAACATTAATAGCTGAGAGGGATGTTGCTTGATAGCAGTTGGCATAGGTATAGGACCAAGGGCAGGTACAAGGATAGGTTGCAACCTTGACTATGGAGAGAGACACACCGAGACGACGGGTTGAGCAGGTAGAGGTCATTACTGAGAGGTTGCAACAGGCTGCGACAACTGTTGGGACTGTGGATTATTTTAGGGAGATACATTGCACCTCTCAAGAGGCTAAGTTTTATAGAGATTGGTATCATGAGTTGGTCCCTTCTAAGTGGCAAGAGAGCTTCACTCGATCGTGGACTAGCAAATCCTAGGTTCAAATAGTGAGCATGGGTGTGACACAGCCATTGCCTGGGGATCAAAGGGATCTAGGTGCAAGTCCCTTAGGTGTAGTAGGGGGTATAGGTCTAGTGATGCTAGCAACGTTTGGGGGTAGTACCACATATTTCTAACATTTGATGTTATATTGTGATGTATACACTGACTCTCGATGATATTTTCACCATTTTGATGATGTATTTCCTATAATTTAGATATCCTTGTACACTTGACATATTTTGAGATATATATGCAGCAATGATGATGATGATCCTATGTTTATGTGCATTGATTTGTGATAGATGCATTTAATTTCTTGTTATGCATGCTATGTGATGTTTCATGATGATGCTATTATGTGTTATGGATGCAACATGTGTTATGATCCTATGATGTTTTTATGAAAATGTGCTCATGCTATTATTTTTTTATTATCTGATGCAATTATGTATGATGTGATGGATGGATAATGATGTTAATGTAAAGGTGAATGACCCTAATACTGAATAATTCTATATGTTCCTATGGATGTATGATATGTATGGTAACTTATGTTTTTGAATTTTTTCGATGCAAATATTATGATCTAATGTATGTATGAAGTGAATGAATGATAATTTACATATGTTGGTGCGTGGAATGTATGACTAAATGTATGTGGATGGAAATGATATGATCAAATGCATTTGTTTTTGTGGTTTTTCAGAATGCAAATATATGATCTAACAACTAAATGGATGCCTAAATGATATGATAATGCTATGAATGATGTTTTTGGTAATGTCAAATGTACTCAATCTGTTAATGATAGAAATAACATCAGCCTTGGAAAAATCTATAAATACCATCACAACAACTAGTATGAATGCAACCTACACATGCAATTCTAATAATGCAATGTTGTCATCCAGTGATTTATTGTGCTTGTTATCATCATTGAGCCTTTAAAATATTGAAAGCGAGTACAAACATCAATGGTATAATTGGACCATGATGACCGGAGTACTACTTCCATGATGTTTGATAGTGCAAGTTAACACAAGCATCTAGGTATAATTAGACCAAGATGAGTTCAGCATTTCTTGCATAAACAGACAAGAGTCGACCGTTTTCCTATGCGAATCCAAAATGTCATCAGTGATACATTGCAGATCATGTCCCCTGATCAACTCATAGACAATAGACAAAGAAAATATCATTCTCAATCATAGCCTTTCTAGTTCTTTGACATCCTTGAATTGCTCCTGAGAAATGATAACATAAATCATAATGCAAACAATTTGAGCATTCGTGTGGAAGTAGTAAAACCATGATTTAGAATAGCATCATCCTTTGATTTTTACTCTATTGTTTTTGGAATTTTTCAATTTTCCAATTTTTAGGTGTTTTCTAAGATTTTGACCAAGAACCTAACCTAAAGACCTATCCTAGGGGTCTCGAGGGCTAATCAAAGATAAGCCTTGCCTACGTTATACACGAAGAGACCACGTGGTTCAACTGACTCAATTGATTTACAAGACCAAGATATGAACAGATGATTAATTACAATGAACCGCGACACCGCAATTCAACAAGGTGACTTTGTTTTTGGATTTTCTAATATGACAAGGATGTTTGATGCATTTTTGATGGTGATTGATGTTTGATGTTTGATTTTAGTATGATCATTGTTTTCGTTGTGTTTGTCCTCCTACTGTTTGTCTGTTGGTTCAAGCTCAAAATTTGTTACCCCTAGTGAGTTCAGGATTTTTCCCCTAGTGGAAACAAACCAGTTTATTATGGATATGTATAATGGTCAGAAAACCAAGGTGAGATATGACTGACATAACAGGGTATGCACATGCAACTCAATTGAAGGATGCGGATGGTAACAGTATCAAGCCAGTGATCAACACACGTTCCTATAGAGGAAGAAGCCAACCTATCACAAATAGCGCCTGTTGCTAGGTTTTCACTACTTGCTTTTATTGCACTTTTTCAAATTTTATGATTTTTTGTATTTTTTCCCTTTTTGATTTTTTTGTATTTTTTTTGTATTTTTTCACTTTTTTTTAATTTTTTTGTTGTCACCAAGATGCCTATTTGCTAGGTTTTCACCAAGGTGACCATTTTTTCAGGACATTTTTTGGTGTTTTTGAATTTTTTTCAAGACTTTTTATAGATGTTTTTGGATTTTTTCAAGAATTTTTACGGATGTAGTGGCTGACTTATGTGTAGAATTTCTTGAGATGAAGACTGTTCATGGGTTCTTCGAACAGGTCCCCTTCTGGCATGGATAGTTGATATGCTCTTGAACCATAAACTAACACAATGACAAAGGGACCCAACCAATTTGGTTCAAGTTTTCCTTTCTTCTCTTTGTCTTACTGATTGTGTGGGTTCTCCTTCAACACTAAGTCACCAACTTGGAACGTTCTAGGTTTGACCATATGATTGTAACTTCTAGACATCCATTGCTAGTAGGATTTTAGGTGACTCACTATGTGTTGGTGCCGCTCATCTAACAGTTCTAGTTCTTGCAATCTTGAGACTCGACAGTCTTCATCAGGGATGATACCTTTCAATGAAAACTAGAGTGATGGTATTTCAACTTCAATAGGTTAGATGGCCTCAAACCCATATACCAAAGCATATGGCGTAGCTCATGTTGGTGTGTGAATACTAGTGTGGTATGCCCATAAAGCAAGGTTTAATTGGATGTGTCAATCACGTCCTATATCATTGATGGTTTCTTCAAAATCTTTAGAATAGTTTTGTTGGAAGCCTCTACTTGACTGTTCCCTTGGGGATAATATGGTGTAGAGAAGTGATGTTGGATATTGAGCTTCTCACACAATTATTGCATGTATTGATTTTTGAATGGTCTTCCATTGTCAGTGACAATGGATTGGGGAATGCCATACTGAAAAATGATGTAGTTGAGGATGAATGATGAAAGTTTCTTTCCTATGATATTGATTAGAGGAACAACTTCAATCCATTTCGTGAATTTTTTTGTAGCTATGATGATAAAATTGTGTCTGTTTGATGAAGATAGATGAATTTTACCAACAAGATCTAGTCCTCATTGACAAAATGGCCATGTGGATGCAAAAGGTTGGAGTTCTTATGCGGGTGCATGGATGAGGGTGTTGTGAATTTGACGTTTCTAAAATTTCTTCACAAACTAGAAAGACTCATTTTCCATAGTTGGCCAGTAATAACCTAAACAAAGGAGTTTCTTGGATAAGGTTAGGCCACTTGAATGTGTCCCTAAAAAACCCTCATGGACTTCTCGTAAATCCATTTCAGACTCATCGCGTTCCAGACATCGTAGGAGAGTTCTGTCAAGACCTTGTCGGTATAGTACATCTGCAATAAGTGTATGTCAGGCGGCTCGACGAATGAAATTGTGTCTTTGGTTTCATGAAAAGTTGGGTGGAAGAGTGTTATCTTTTAGGTAGGTATAAATTTCACTATAGATTGAGGTATTTGTATCAGATAAGTGAAAAATAACATGGGATTCAGTATTGTCATAGGTAGGGGAGAACAATTGTTCCACCAAGAACTCGTAACAAATTCTTTTCTTCAGAATTTATAATAAGGAAGCAATAGTAGCCATTGCATCAGTGGATTTATTGTCCATTCTTGAAATCTGTTCAAATTTGATATCCATGAAATATTTCTTGAGATCATCCAACATTCTTTTGTAGGGCATCAATTTATCATCCCTCATTTGATAATCATCATTGACTTGGTTAATGACTAACTGAGAATCTCCATATACTTGCAATTCTAGGACTTTCCATTCTACAACTATTTTGATGCCAATGATTAATACTTCATACTTTTCTTTGCAATAGTTTCTGGTTTTGATTGTGTGATAATTTTTGCATCAACGTTTCGGATCACACTCTGTGATCCTTCAGCTCTGCTCATCCTGATGATGGATCATGGAGTGTGATCCGAAACGTTGATGCAAAAATTATCACACAATCAAAACCAGAAACTATTGCAAAGAACATTATGGATTGTGGAAACTTGATATCATTAACTTCATACTTTGCCATGTTGTTGGTACAAGGGAACATCAGCTTGTATGATTTTGGTATGGTATTTTCTTGTGGAGTGACAAATAGGATTTTGGCTCTCGATCCGTGTTGGGTGTGTGATCCATCAAAGTATAGTGTCCATTGTTTTACATCCAAGGTGATTAACATCTGTTAATTCAATGTGTAAGGGATGATTATCTAGTAGTGGTGCCTCTGCTAATTGATCAACAATCGCTTGTCCTTTTCTTGCCTTCCTATCTAAATATTAGATATCAAATTCACTGTCTATCATGACCCACTTAGCCAATCTCCCTATTAGGTTAGCTTTGCTGAGGAGATATTTGAGAGGATCTATTTTAGCTATCAACTTGATGGTGTGAGTTAGCATATAGTATGGTAGTTGTTGGGTAGAAAATACTAACGCTAGACAAGCCTTTTCAATGGAGGTATAGTTGATCTCATAGCCATTTAGTATCCTGTTGATGTAGTAGATTCCTCGTTCTTTACCTGTTAAATCTTCTTGTACTAATAGGGCTCCCAATGATGTCTTTGTAGTGATATATAATAGTAGTGGATTCCCTTCTGTTGGTGGTATTAGTACAAGAGGATTCATTAAATATTGTTTCAAATGTTTGAAGGCTCCTTTGCATTCTCATCCCATCAGAAGGAAACATTTTTATGCAGCTGATGGGTGGAAGAGTGTTATCTTTTAGGTAGGTATAAATTTCACTATAGATTGAGGTATTTGTATCAGATAAGTGACAAATAACATGGGATTCAGTATTGTCATAGGTAGGGGAGAACAATTGTTCCACCAAGAACTCGTAACAAATTCTTTTCTTCAGAATTTATAATAAGGAAGCAATAGTAGCCATGGCATCAGTGGATTTATTGTCCATTCTTGAAATCTGTTCAAATTTGATATCCATGAAATATTTCTTGAGATCATCCAACATTATTTTGTAGGGAATCAATTTATCATCCCTCATTTGATAATCATCATTGACTTGGTTAATGACTAACTGAGAATCTCCATATATTTGCAATTCTAGGACTTTCCATTCTACAACTGTTTTGATGCCAATGATTAATGCTTCATACTTTTCCATGTTGTTGGTACAAGGGAACATCAATCTGTATGATTTTGGTATGGTATTTCCTTGTGGAGTGACAAATAGGATTTTGGCTCTCGATCCGTCTTGGGTGTGTGATCCATCAAAGTATAGTGTCCATTGTTTTACAACCAAGGTGAGAACATAAACATTTGTTAATTCAATGTGTAAAGGATGATTATCTGGTAGTGGTGCCTCTGCTAATTGATCAGCAATCACTTTTCCTTTTCTTGCCTTCCTATCTAAATATTGGATATCAAATTCATTGACTATCATGACCCACTTAGCCAATCTCCTTGTTAGGTTAGCTTTGCTGAGGAGATATTTGAGAGGATCTATTTTAGCTATCAACTTGATGGTGTGAGTTAGCATATAGTGTCGTAGTTTTTGGGTAGAAAATACTAATTCTAGACAAGCCTTTTCAATGGAGGTATAGTTGATCTCATAGCCATTTAGTATCTTGTTGATGTCGTAGATTCCTCGTTCTTTACTTGTTGAATCTTCTTGTGCTAATAGGGCTTCCAATGATGTCTTTGTAGTGATATATAATAGTAGTGGATTCCCTTCTGTTGGTGGTATTAGGACAAGAGGATTCATTAAATATTGTTTCAAATGGTTGAAGGCTCCTTCGCATTTCTCATCCCATCAGAAGGAAATATTTTTATGCAGCAGATGGGTGGAAAAGTGTTATCTTTTAGGTAGGTATAAATTACACTATAGATTGAGATATTTGTATCAGATAAGTGAAAAATAACATGGGATTGAGTATTGTCATAGGTAGGGGAGAAAAATTGTTCCACCAAGAACTCATAACAAATTCTTTTCTTTAGAATTTATAATAAGGAAGCAATAGTAGCCATGGCATCAGTGGATTTATTGTCCATTCTTGAAATCTGTTCAAATTTGATATCCATGAAATATTTCTTGAGATCATCCAACATTATTTTTTAGGGCATCAATTTATCATCCCTCATCTGATAATCATCATTGACTTGGTTAATGACTAACTGAGAATCTCCATATACTTGCAATTCTAGGACTTTCCATTCTACAACTGTTTTGATGCCAATGATTAATGCTTCATACTCTGCCATGTTGTTGGTACAAGGGAACATCATTCTATATGATTTTGGTATGGTATTTCCTTGTGGAGTGACAAATAGGATTTTGGCTCTCGATCCGTGTTGGGTGTGTGATCCATCAAAGTATAGTGTCCATTGTTTTACAGCCAAGGTGAGAACATCAACATCTGTTAATTCAATGTGTAAAGGATGATTATCTAGTAGTGGTGCCTCTGCTAATTGATCAGCAATCGCTTGTCCTTTTCTTGCCTTCCTATCTAAATATTGGATATCAAATTCACTGACTATCATGACCCACTTAGCCAATCTCCCTGTTAGGCTAGCTTTGCTGAGGAGATATTTGAGAGGATCTATTTTAGCTATCAACTTGATGGTGTGAGTTAGCATATAGTGTCGTAGTTGTTGGGTAGAAAATACTAATGCTAGACAAGCCTTTTCAATGGAGGTATAGTTGATCTCATAGCCATTTAGTATCATGTTGATGTAGTAGATTCCTCATTCTTTACCTGTTGAATCTTCTTGTGCTCATAGGGCTCCCAATGACGTCTTTGTAGTGATATATAATAGTAGTGGATTCCCTTCTGTTGGTGGTATTAGGACAAGAGGATTCATTAAATATTGTTTCAAATGGTTGAAGGCTCCTTCACATTTCTCATCCCATCAGAAGGAAACATTTTTATGTAGCACATGAGTGAAGGGATGGGTCTTGTCTGCCAGCTATGAAATGAATCTACGGATTGATTGAAACCTCCCTTGTAGAGAACAAAGTTGACTAATGTTCTTTGGCGGTGTCATTTCCATAATAGCTTTGACTTTGGCTGGATCTACCTCAATCCCTTTTTTTGAAACTATGTAACCCAAGATTTTTTTTGAAACTATGTAACACATTTCTTGGGATTTAGCCGTACATTGAATTTCTCTAGTCTAGTGAAAATTTTATCTAGTATCTCCAGATGTCCTTCCCTAGTATATGATTTGGCCAATAAATCATCCACATAGTCTTCCATGAGAGTATGCATCATATCATGAAAAATTATTGTCATGGCATGTTGGTAGGTAGCTCCTGCATTCTTCAAGCCGAATGACATGACGTTCCAATAGAAGGTTCCCCATGGACAAGTAAAGTCTATCTTATCTTTATCTTCAGGAGCTATTTTGATTTGGTTATATCTAGAAAATCCATCCATCAGTGATAACATGCCATGTCCTACTGTCAAGTCTACTATGATATCTATATTGGGCAGAGGGAAGTCATCCTTAGGACAAGCTTTGTTAAGATCTCATAAATCTATGCAAATACGAAAGTTGTCAGGATTTGAAACTAGTACTATACTAGAGATCCACTCATCATAGTCAATGGGTCTGATGAATCCTGCATCTAACAACTTCAATTCTACCTTTACCAATAAGGCGATATGGGGGTGCATTTTTCTCAACTTCTGCTTGACTGGTTTCACTCCAGGAGGTAATGATAGATTATGCATGATGAGTTCTGGATCAATCCATGGCATTTCAGCATATGACCAAGCAAATTTTATTTTATTTTTTGTGAAAATTTTGAGAAAGCTTGGCTTTTCCTAGTCTGTCAAAGATGTCACTAGATGGATAGTCTTCACTATCTCTTCATTACCGATGTTGACAGACTATGTGGGTTCAATCAAGAATTTTGATCTTTCTTGAAAATGTTCTAGGAGAGTATCAAATCTTCCATCCTTTGACACCTCAAAGAGGGGTTTTCCTTTGGATGCACTCTTTTTTTTTACTTTTTCTAGATCTAACACTGCCATTGAATAGTTTTCAATATCATATCTATTTCCTATATTATTCATTTTGTAGCTGGAAGATTTAATACTCCCTTGTGTGGAAGCCTTGTTATGATGTTCACTGGTGGGATCTATTTCGGGATTGTTGGCACAAAGGAAGTTGATGATGGCATCATAGTTTGAAAATGTAGGGATGTCAAATGGCTCAGTTAGGTGCCAATCTATGAGATTAGGATGTACTAAGGGTAAGTAGTCACCAGAATGGTTAAGGTCAGAAGTGGTAAGAGTTCTAATAGTGGTGTCTTCAATTTTTCCAATAGAAAAATCGAGGTCTAGAAGGTAACTCTCCTCCGAATTATCTATTTCACTCTGATTTGAATTGTCTTCACTAGAATCATCAAGATGTTGTGATCCAAATTCAAATGGTCTAGAACCCGAACCTTGTCCCTCTTTGAGTAGGGGTGCATATCTGTGTACTACATCAATTTCCTTATCATGGCAAGATTCTTTTGATAGGGAATCCCACTCATATTCATTGGGATCAGTATCATGCTCATCACTGGCTTGTAACTATAGGATTCTTTCAACCACCTTTTCTTTTGTGTCCTCTTTATAGCCCAACCTAACCTTGTCTTTCAAATTAATTAAAATGGGTTGAATTGGCTCTATAATTCCCTCATTTCTTTTACCCACGAGACCTTTTCCTTCATATCCCATTTTTTCTAGGATGGTGAAGCCTTTCACATATTGGGTTGTTTGTACATTTGCAGTTGCTTCTTGGGATTCTTCTTCATCTTTACAAAGCTAGTTTAGAATGTATTTGTCTTTTGCTTCATCAGACCTAGTGCTTTCTTTTATAAACCGACCATCAAATTTGGTAACTAGTTGAGATGTTGACTGTGTTGATGTGGAGGGTTGCCCATAAAATTTTAGAAAAGAAAACTGTGAAAGACATAGAAACCATTTAAAGAGGTATTCACCAACACCTTTGTCCTTGATTTGAATTTTTTTATCAAATTGCTTTGACAAGGAATTCAATTGGGCTTCATGATTTGAGGAGATAGATGGAGCAACTTCTTCTTTCTTCTCAGACTATTTAGACATGGAATTGAATTGACCTTCTTGATTGGAGGCGATAACCAATGGTTTGGATGAAGAACTTGATTGGCTTTGATCATTGGAAGAGGGGGGAATGGAGGCTTCTCTATTATGGGGCACAAAAATATCCTGGACAAATTTTAGGGTATTGCAATACTGAGGACTATTTGAATAATCCGAAATGGTGATTTCTTGGCCACCACAAGGAAATTTCAAACATTGATGGTAGGTTGATGGAATCATTTTCATTTCATGGATCCTTGGATGACCCAATAGTATGTTATAGGAAAAATCCTTGTCTAAGACTTGGTAGATTACATCTTTCTGAATTGGTCCCTCTTGAATAGGTAGTACAATCAATCCCTGTGAAGATCTTTCCTTGTCATCATATGCTTTTATGGTGATCTTTTTCTTTGAATCAATTTCTCAGAGAATCCCAAAGCACGAGAAAGCTTTAGAGTACATATATTCAGGCCAACTCCTCCATCTATTAGGACATGTTTGACGTGATGTTTATGAATTAGGAATTCAATGTGGAGAGCAACATTGTGGGGATGAGAAATGGATGCGTCATCATTTTTGGAAAAGGATAGGCAATGCAATGCAGTCAAATTTCCCACCATGGCTTCAAATTTACAAACTTCAAGATTAGTTGGTATTGTTGTGTCCACTAGGGCCTTTTCCAAGATCTCTTTGTAAGCAAGCGAAAGTTTGAGCTATTCCAATATAGATATTTGTGTAGGGATCTTTTGTAATTGGTCCACTATGTTACATTGATTGGATGATGTCGTGGGGGTTCTAGATGAACTTCCTATTAAAACATATTTGGCCTGTGCTCTTGTGGTTGCATTCACTGGTACACTATCCTATTTCCCATTGATTTTAATGACATTGATTTGGGTGTCCATTGCACTCACATCTGGTTTGATGTCATTGATTTTTTTTCAAGGACAATGACGTCTTGTTATTGTTCAATTGGGGTGTCATAGATTAGATTATCATTTGCAGTAATGTCTTGATGATCATTGGTTTCAATGGTATTCATTTGGTCTTCTGCTGCTGAAATATGATTTATGACAGTATCATGGACATAATTTACATTCTTTCCCTTGCTATTTGTCGTAGAGGATTCCCCTTTTTCATAACTCGGTAATGGATTCTTAAATGCCCTGTGATCTGTATTTTTTTGGAGTCCCTCTATTCGTATGATTTTGCTATCTATCAAGTCTTGTATTTTATGTTTCAATTGCATGCAACTATTTGTTTGGTGACCTTTGCATTGATGAAATTCACAGTAATAGGCATCATTCCACCATGACTATTTTACTTTTGGTTCAAAACCTCAAGTGTCAGGTAACGTTATGAGGTTATTTTCAAGAAGTTCCCTCAATACAAGTTCGTGTGATTTACCCAAAGGTGTGAATTTCCTATGATTTGATTGCATTTGATATGGTAAAGGTTTTGATGTGGTTTTACTTTGATTGTGATTATTTTGATTGTTGGGTGGGTCAATGTTTTAATTGGTTCCCTAATTATTGTTTTGATTGGTTTTGGTTGTGGTTCTTGACAAATTAAAGATCGGTTTCACATTATGTGTTTCGTTAGTACCATCATTGACATTCTTGCTCCTTGTCTAAAATTTGGGTTTCTCGTTGTTGTGATGATTGGAAGAACTAGAATTGTTTGATCCTTCATTGTGAATTTTTAATACCCCTATTTTGACTAGAGCTTCTTCGATTTTGACACTATTTTCTACCATCTTCTTGAAGCTAGGGGGACATTGCAATTGCAATCAATAGCTCATTTCACTATTAAGGTTATCGATAAAAATATCCATCTTTTCTTGTTCTGGTATAGGACGAGCATATCGAGCGAATAATCTTCTCCACCTTTGTAAGAATACGAGAAAATATTCTCCTTGTTTTTGTTTGGTATTACAAAGGTCCTTCATGGTTATCTCATGTGCAATGTTGTAGGAATATTGTGTGATGAATTTGTTAACAAGTTCTTGGAAGGATTTTATGCCTGGTTGTAATTTTGAAAACCATTCCATGTAGTGACCTCCTAAGCTACAAGGGAAGAGTCTCATCAGATACGTGTCCTCATGAGAAAATTCAAGACTCATTGTTTGAAATTCTCCCACATGGTCTATAGGGTCTGATTTCCCACTGTATTTGTCGTATTTTAGCAATTCACAATTTTGAGGAAATGGTATCATGTTTAACCTTCTATCAAAGGGATAGGGACAAATATATTGTAACAAGTATCCTTTCGGAGTCCCTCCTTGCATATCTTGCAGTTGTTGTTGAAAGTTTTGCATCTTATGTGTTAAAATAGCCATTTAATCTATGGGAGGTGTTTCAGTCTCAATTTTCTTTGAGGTTCTCTTCAATTTATTGACATCAAGTCACTAGGTAATTTGGCTGCTTGATTTACCAACATTAAGAGGTATTTTCCCCCATCTTTCTCAAAGATTCTTTCTAGGAATTTATGGAATTTGGGATCTTGATTGACTTGTTCTACTTCCTCCTCTATTATCTCTTCTGTTTCATTTTGGGAAACCTTGTGAAAGGGATTTTCCTCTAGTTTTGCCATGGTATTTTGAGATTCTAGTTCTTTGTCCTTAAGCTTTTTTTTGGGGCCTTGTTAAAACGGGCATGCAAGTGATGAAGGTCTACTAAATTTTGATTGTTATTCAAGAACACCCCAAGGAATACCTAGGTTGAATAGAATAATGAATTCTATTGATATAACCAAGGTGATAAAGAAAAATTGATTTAAAGTATATTGTTTTGAGATGACGGATGGTGAATCCTGATGGGGAAACTCAACTTGATGATCAAATTTTGGGTTCCTGATGATGATTGGATGCTTTTAGATATGTGATCAAAGTTTAGGTATATAATTTCACTTGGAGATGTCGATTTTAACAAGTTAGACTCTAAGGAACTTAACGGATAATTATGAACTTGATAAGATTTTGCAATTTTGATTCCAATCATGAAAAATGGGAGGAAAATTTTCTTTTTAGATGAGATGTTCAAACCTTTGGAAAAGTCTTGGGTTTTGGAAATAGTAAAATGAATACAAGTTGGGGTTATTCTTTGAAGCTTTTCTATAAAAATTGAAGAGTAATCTATCTCTAAATTCGTAAAGCATTGAGAGACATTTCTAATGAGCTTTTGGACTAAGAGCTATGGATTTTGGTTTCCATATTTTAACCTTTCATGAAATCATTGGATAATGATCATGTTTAGACTCCTTGGTTTGTGAGAAATGATCCTAAATTGGAAAATCTTCTAAATCTGGTTTCAAAATGTTGGGTAAGGTCAATCCTAATTCTCTTGTCATGAATTTTTGGTGGAATTGTTGTTATAGTTGGTGGAAGCACTGAAAGGAAGAAGTGACACAAAAAAGTTCAGGTGCACCACAGTATGGTTGGGATGTGCCACATAATGGTTGGGATGCATCACAAATTGGATTAGATGCTCTAGAGTTTCGGGTGAATGCACTGCAGGATTTGGCAGATGTGCCACAGAATTTAGGAGATGCGCTGGAAAATGGGGTGGATGCATCGTAACAGAAGGTGGATGCACTAGAAAAATCAGTGAAATCACTACATAAAACAATGGATGTGCTAAATAGGGAATGTAACAGTTTGTCTCCAGTTTACTTGATTTTTTGGGTTTTTGGTCAGAGAATGGTTTGTTCCAAATGATGTATTCTGAATCATAGTTTTTTCACTTTTCCATTGTGTGAAGTTTTGTTTGAATTTTATTTTGAAGACACTTTTACAAGCACAATCAAGCATAACATACATTCCCTAGGGCTATGAAAGACTATATTCTCTTGGATTCCATGTGGGTTTTACCCCAACCACACTTATTTTTAGTGGATGAATTTAGAAGCTTGGCCACATGGGCTTCCCCTTATAGTGCACTCACTTCTCAAGTCAACCAAGCTTCCAACCTCCATAAAACTCCCATGGTAGGCTGATCATCTCTAGTAAAAACTGTGAGAATGTGGATGCCTTAACAACGACAGTTGTTGTACCAAGATAATAGATAAAGGTTTCAACCAAACTACAATAAGGGATTTAGTAAGGACTTTACATTTGTGGGGGATAATCCATGCAGTGAGATACCATTGCTTTCCTTCTCGTCAAAACTATCCTCATGATATTGGCCTATGTTCCAATACCCACATTTATATGCCGGCTAAAAATGCACTTGGCTTTAGCATGTTACCAGTTGGGTCGTTCTCTTGGGTGAGGAATTTTTCCCACAAGGTAGGCCCTCTAAGATAAACAAAAGTGAGAGAATATACCTGTAATTCAATCCATCTTTATTTCACTTGAATAAAGAGAGAACCCATGCTGTATACCCTACTCACACTCACAAATTAACAAGATTAACAAGAATGGGTCTAGCTTTTTGGGTCACCCAATTAAGTGGGGAGGATATGCCTACCATTCAAAACACACCACAAATAATGAAAAGGAATGGTTTTGTCTTTTTGTTCACCTAGTTAAGGGGAGAGCATATGCCTACCATTCACACACACAACAAACATGGTGTTCTTTCCTTGTTAATTAGTCTAGATTCCTAATTTAAACAAGAAAGAAATACATAAAAATCCAGCTCCTACATCAAATTTATCAATAGTTATCATAAATTTTATTTGAAAAGCATTCTGGAGTTTCAACAAAGTATCTAACAACGTTTCATGAAATCTACACAATAGAAAAAAAAACATCAGTTTTCATTCTCAAGAAAATTTTACATAGGAAATTAAAAGTTCCATTACAGTAAGCAAAAGCGCCAAAAAGACAGAAGCGCCACAAAATCACTGAAAATCACCACAAAAATGGTCAAAGTTTCATAGAATTAATGAGAAGCACCACCAAAACTCCCTGATGTGCCACAAAATCGCTTGGATGCGCCAAAGAAATCCTTCATAGCTCCAGAACAATCAGTTGATGCAAAAAATAATCTATCAGAAGTGCCAGAGAATTTAGCGGTTGCACCAGAGAAACCATCGTCTGAGTCTATAAAACGCACTTTCTAGAAAATATAAAAATAATAGGGGCTAGGCCCCACAGTGGGTGCCAATTTTTGTGTGTAGGAAAAATATGCGAATTATATCAAACTAATAACACACAATTAGATGGAAAGTATTATAGTAAGGGAATCTAACTAAATAAAAACACAATTTGATAGAATAGTTCCTTAAAAACATCCCATCTCCCTCTATTCTTAAATGTCCTAGTAATTATGCTCTTATATCTTATTCGTGCATGAATCACTGGAATGTCACCTAAGAAACGAGTAGCCTATTTAACTACAATGCATAATCTAAATCTACATCTACATGATCAAATGATTTAGCTAAAGGAAATGATAAAATGACATGATGAGTTTGTTGTTGTGTACAAAGTGATATGGAAATGATACAATGCAAAATTATGGTAATGGAAATGAAATGCATATGATCTTAAATGTTGAATTAAACTAAGAAACACTTAAAGGAGCCATGATTATAAACTAGTTGCTAAGCTATTATAAAATGCTGAATTGAAAATGAAAACTAAGCTGTTAAAGATTTGAATGAATTTCTGCAGAGTGATGATATGCAAATACTCCTTCTGAAATACTTGTAAATGGGCCCTAATTTATAGATTTTACCAAGGAATTTGGTGTGTTGACAACCATGAACGATTGAGATTTGATCTAGAGAAATCGACGATGAGGAATGAGAAGGATGGAGATAGAAAGGCAATTGTTCCCTTTAGTAAAACCATCTTGCCAAGTGTAAGAAAAAATCTGTAATACTCCTCATATTGTTTGGACTTGATACTTTTGTGGTTTTGATTGATGCTTTGTGACTGTGATTGTCTTTACTTATTGTTTGGTGTGTGCGGATGCATAATTTAGTTGATTGCTATAATTGACATTATTATTATGATTTATGATACTTTATGTGGTGTTTAGATTATTGGATTATGCAATGGTTTTTCCTCAGTATTATATATGTCGATATTATGATTCTATGATGATGTTAATTGGATTCAATATTATACTATGATGCAGTAGATAAGTAATCATGTTTTCATATAATCAGTTAGTTTAGAAATGTTAATTCATCATTGATATTGTAATTGTTAGAATAGATGTGGTGAGAGGACAGTGAAGCACCACTCGTTTACGAGTGCCCTGTTATGCTGCAATTCCTTCTCACAGTATGATATTTTCAATTATATTTATATACATGTGTTACTTGATGTTTATTTGGATGCAGGATTTGCAGGAATAAGTCTCGATTCCACCTGCTTCGGTAGGACATGGCGAGCATTAAATTTACCCAATGGTAAAATGTTGAAAAAGGGAGTTGATTTGGAAGCGTCCCCGTCCCAAGTCTGTCATCCTGTTGCAAGTTGTTGTGTCATGATTGAAGTTTTGTTTTTGTCGTTGTGTAGTTTGATTGTTGGGTATTTACTTTTATTTATGGTTAGTGTTTATTTAATTAATCTTATTTTATAAGATAATTAATTAAAGTTGTCTTGTTGTTTTAATTAATTGTAAGTTAGTAAAATGTTAAATTTAAATATATTGTAAATTAAAAAGTGATTTAATTAATTAAAAAATGTAAATAATTATTTTAAATTAATATTGATGAAGATAATTAAATATTATATTTTTATTAATATTAAATTAGAAAATCTTGTGTGGATAATATCTTGAGAAGATAATTTATTTTTAATTAAAATTGTAGATAAGTATGTGCTTTTAAAAGCTGGAAAAAGGACCAATGAGAAAGGAGGATTTTTGATGAAAAAGCTTAAGAGCTTTATTGATTTTGATTTATTTATATTTTTAGGAGAGAGTTTTTCACAGACAGAAGATTTGTCTGTTGTTTTGGTCTCTAAAAGAAAATAAAAGAAAAATAGCTTTGTCTGTGCTTCTGGGTAAAATAATTGTTTGAAGAAAAGTTAGATTTGAAAAGAGAGTTGCAGGAGGAAATTGAAAGGAGGCTACATAAGGGTTTCTTCATCGAACGAAGGACTCCAGGTTTTCTTCTGTTATTTATTATTATTTTATTGTTTCATAAACAAATTCTGGCTTGCTATGCTTAAAAGGAATTCATTGAAAGAAGTTTTGTGATTTGAAAACTTGTTTGTATTAAAACCCTCGAATCTTCTGTAGAAAACTTTAGTAGAACCTTTTTGTAATTCTTTAGTATAATTTAGTAGTGAAATCTATTGTTTTGAAATAAAATTCATTTTTAATTGAAGGCCAAAATTACAAGTCAGATCTATTTTGAGTTTATTGAAAAATCTTTTGAAAACCTTCATTAAATTTAATTGTGAAATTTCTGGTTGAAAAGAAAATCAATTATTATGGGAACTAAAAGTGTATGCCTTAATTATTTTTGGATTCTGAAGAAAAAAATCAATATGTTGCTCATATTATTGATTTTTGTATTTATATTTTGGACATATATATATATATATATATGTGCATATTAAATACTTTGTCTCCTGTAAAAAGTATATATATTTACTTACATTTTTGGAGGCTGTGCCTATGATTTTAAATATATATATATATATATTGTATTTTGAAATTCATATTTTATTTGCTCCATTTGAATTTTTTTTTAAAAATAAGATATGAAAATAAAAATTATGAAAGAAATTTTTTATAAAAAAATTTTAATGTTTTATTTTGAGGTGTGAATGGTCGGCCAAAGCCATACCATCCCCACGGCCCAACGGTACTGCTGTGCGCAGTCACCACTGACTACGGCCTCCCCACAGGGAGTACGCAGTACCTACATACTATGTCTGTAATACCCCTCCTCTTACTGTTTGGATTTATTATTTTTCAATGCGGTTGTTTGCTACTTGTGACGATGATGATATTGTTTGATTTGGTTAGTTAAATGTTAGATGATGCTATTGTTTCATTATGGACATGATTATTTCGTATGACAATATGATTGGTTATATTAGTTGATTTTCAGAATTATGATATGATGCAGTGATTTAATTATATATGTTATGAAATGATTGTTAGTTAGAAATGTTGATCTATTAATTATATTATGATGGTTAGAATAGGTGTGATGAAGGACGATATGGCATCACTCGTTCGCGAGTGCCCTGCTATGTTGCGATTCCTTCTCACAATGTAGTACTTCGATTTAACGCTTTAAGATTATATATATATATATGTATGCACATGTACACAACTTCGTTTGTATGCAGGATTTGCAGGTATAAGTCTCGATTCCACCTGCTTCGGCAAGACAGGGCGAGCACCAATAACCCAACGGTTAAATGTTGATACAGAGGTGACGATGAAGTCCTCCCGTCCCATGATGTCAGGTCATCTCGTTTGATTGGTATTGTTCATTGTTGTAATTGTCGTCATTTGTGGCTTGTGTTTCGTGTGTCGTCGTAGTTTGATTAATGTGGTATTTTATTAGTTAGGCATCTTCAAATTTGCATTGGACTCCAAGTTCCTCTCGTAGTCTTCTTCTCGTACCCTTGTTTTTTTATCTGGTTGCTTCAGAAAAAGGAAAAATAAACTTCATTAAAAATGACTTTGTGAATATAGGATAAACTACTGTTTGAACTGAAAACTAGTGCAAGATATTAGTTTAGAAATTTTAAAGAAGAAAGGAAATTAGTGATCTACTTCCAAACTGTCAACTCAAACACATTTATTCTGAAATATTCAACTAGTCAATATATTCTTAAATTGATGTTCTTGGCTTTCTGAAAAAAAAAAATTATTCTTAGCTGTTCTTTTTATATATATAATGTTTTTTTTTTTTTTTTTTTACTATCTTCTTCGTCCTCCTCGTACCGTGGATCAAAAGAATTATTTCTCTGTAATTTTTAAATGAATATATTCTAAGTATATATATATATATATATACAAATATATACATATTTATTTATTAAATGTTTTGTGCATAATAATTTATATATTCAAAATTTTGTTTAAATCAAAATTTAATTATCTTTATTTTCTATGGCCGAATTGGCCGACGACACCCCGTACCAGATGAAGGACGAATTTTCAGTTTATAAAAAAAAAAATTAAATGAAATTAAAATTATAAATAAAATTTTATATTAAAAAAAAAAATAAAGTTGTTTTGTATGGGAGAGGAGAGATGGCAGTTGGACTGTACCCTTTGCCCTAATGATAAGCGGTACACAACATGTCCATCCAAGTGGGCAACTGCGGCGTCCGTGGGACTGGCTATCATTGACTTAAAAATTTTCATTTTAGATTTGTTTTTTTTTTTTTTTTAAGATTGGTATGTAATTTAAAATCTTTAATCTTTATTAAGATTTGTTTAATTAAAATTGGTATATATAAATTTATTAATATAGTTTAAAATGTTTGTTAAATGTTATTAATTTATATATATATATATATACACACGTGCAGTTCAGACAGAAAGGTATATATATATAGGCAATTATTTTATGATTCTTATTTATAGATATATATATTTATTTTGATTAGTCAATTTAATTTATTGTATTTTATAACAAAAGATATAACATATGATTAATAACAGAGTAAATGAATAAATATATAAATTGTGTGTACCTGTTGCATAAGTATGAGTAAATATTTTGAGTAGAATATTAAATATGAAAATATTGTAGGTATTTATAATTATTTTGTTTGGTATTATTTTATTATGTTTAAGAAAATAGTGTAATCGGTGTCTTCTATTGAAAATGATTAAAAGTGTTTATGTCTGGGTATTTATATATTTCTTTTTAAGGTATTAGTTTATTATTTGATTCAGTTGAACAAATATTTTAAACAAAAAATAAGTTTAACTCGTTGTTGCGAACTACATCGAGGCCAATGTATTGGTTATGATTAAGACTTTGAGCCTTTTAATGATTAGTTTTGGGTGTTTTAATCTAAATATCTGTTTGGGAATATTAGGTTGTATGACTTATTTGGGATAAAATTTAAATAATTGTGTAAAATTATTTTATTGTAAAATAGTTATGGTAAATTTGGTCGTGGAAACTGAGTGCATGTAATAAATGAAAAGTAGATTGTTTGTTTTGATGAAATTTATTATCTTTGAGAAATTAAAGAAAGTAAATTAGTTAAGTTGTCAATAATTTTATTGTTCTTTGTTGTCGACTCTATGTCGAGTAAAATAGAGATTTTATACGTGATTGGTCGAATCGTCTTCTCGAGTTAGATAATTGTGTGATCTTGTTATTGTCTTCTATTTATTGTTATTGACCTTTATCTTATGATGTGGGATCTCTGTTGTGTTTTTGAACCTCATTGGATTATTGTAAATCTTGGTCTTCTCTAGAGGCATGTCTTATATCTTTGATGTTTATACTTGTATCTTTGCGATTAGATTATTACATGCTTTTGAGCTTTATTATGTGGAATGGTTGTACGTGGTTGTAGTCGTTGTGATTGTGATTTATAGTGAGATGGATTTGCCTCGTATATTCTTGTGTTGAGTTTTATGCTTTAAATGTTATCCTCGTTTGGTTATACTTTTGGAAATTGATACTGGATGATTTATGTTAGGAAGGGTTGAACAGTTGGTTAGGACTTTTGGTTATGAGATATCGCGAGAGGGTTAATGCCTCGCATGAGCTTGTTTTTGAGTATTATGTTTTATATGTTTTAGTTCAACCCTTGCCTAGTTTTGATTCATGTTAGGGGTCATAGAGTGGCTCTTCGTATCACTTCTGGATGGAGGAAGTGCCTGGGAACCCATGTAAGAGTAGTTAAACAAGTGATAACCTAAAGATAGAATTTTAGGGGGATGGGTAGTAAAACGCACAAGATAATTAAAATTGGATTCCTCGTCATGCATTAGAGCTACCGTAGACTAGTGATAGGTAGGCCGTGGTCGGCAAAGTCGTAGTCTCGTCTTCATGAGAGACTATCGACTCCGCATTAGCTAATTCTATGGTGCCGGCGCCTCAGTAGGAGGAAGGGCCAGGGGATCCATAGATGGGTGCCGGCGCCTCAGTTAGGAGGAAGGGCCAGGGGATCCCATGAGAGCTATGCGATGACACTCTCCACTAGACATCCTTGTTCTTGTTTCTTGTCACCTCTGGATATGGTTATATTTATGTTATTTTTTTTGAGGGTTAGGGAATCCATAGATGGGTGCCGGCGCCTCAGTTGGAGGAAGTGCCAGGGGATCCCATGAAAGCTATGTGATGACCCTCTCCACTTGACACCCTTGTGCTTTGCTTGTAGTTGCTTCTGGATATTGTAATCTCTTTGTTGTTTCTGATTTTAGGGCTAGGGGATCCATAGTTGGGTGCCGGCGCCTCGGTTGGAGGAAGTGCCAGGGGATCCCATGAGAGCTATGCGATGATCCCTCCCCACTTGATATCGTTCCTTGTTTCTTGTTGCCTATGGAATTGTGTATTGAATGGTTGATTTAGATTTATTATGGAATCGTGTCCTTTTTATTGTTTCAGATTTATTTGGAAATGTATTTTGGGATGTTGTTGCGATTCTTCTGGATATTGTATCTTTATGATGCCTTTGATTCTTGTGAATTGATTCATGATTGTTAATTGATAGTACTTCATGTTATTGTGATGAGTTTCTTGGTTTTAACTTGTTATGTGTTTTGAGAACGTCGATGGTTGTGCATTGCATGCTTGAGTCGTACTTGTTTTGTATCATGTTGTGGTTGAGTCGGTTTGACATTCATGGTCGGGTTCACTTCCTCGTCACCTCTGAGCACGGGGGGTGAGTTACTTGTAATTCACATGGTTGGGTGGAACGTGCTCCGCACCCGTTGGGTTCCCCATCAGCATCTTGTCTTCTCAGCATTTCGCAGTGGAGTTGTACCAGTGATCACTTGTATTTCATATTTCATTATTCTTGTATCAATCCCCATGTTGGGAAATCAATGTAATTCATTTGTCAAAGAAAATTGTAATGTAACAGTAAAACGATGATGTAATAGTTAGGCTCATTTGTATCTCTAGTAAGAGATTTATCATGGATGTATTATGTGATGTTTATTGTTATCGCATCACGGATTATTGGATGTATCATTGTTTATGGTTATTATAATTTAAATGGTTATGTTATAATCTTTATCTTTATTTCTGTTTAGTTGTTGCGATGTAATCTCGCGTGCCCCAGAGAACCAAGTGTGTTAATGCTATGTGATATGCTATGTGGTTATGGTTTAATGTTATTGCATGTTTACTTTTATTGTTTAAAAAAAAAAAAAAATTCTCATTGTGTGTGTTCCTCCTGGGCTCTGTTCAAGGGCATTACAATGTCCCTCCCCATGGGGTAACGCAGTGATTCACCTGCATCAGGACAAAATTTTGGGTAAAGTTTTATTTATTTATCGGGAAAATTTAATTTAATATATTTTGTTTTATTAATTTATATATATATATATATATATATATATATATATATATATATATATATATATATATATATATATATGTATATATATATATATATATATATTTTGGTACTATAAATGGGATTATTAGTTAATTTGTATATCGTGGTTTAAAATGGATGATTATAATATATGTTATATATATATATATTATATATATATATATATTATATATATATATGTATATACACGTTAAAAGTGTATATATGTATATATACACACATATATACATATATATACACTTTGGTGTATATACATACATACATACATATATATACATATATACATACATATATTTTTTATATGTATTTATTTATATATATTATATATATGTATATATATATATGTTGATAAGTTATAAATGTTGAGAGTATGAAATAATAGATAATTTTCATAATTTGCAATGTTATAGTTAAATTGGGAATTTAGAAAATAAAGTATGTGTTCCTTTTATTAAATTGAATTTCTTCGACTTATTGATTTAGTAATTAAATGAAATTTATTGAGTATTGGAAATATCTTTTTATGGCGTTGTCATTATGTAATTGTTTTCTCGAGATTGTTCATTAGTTTATTTCAATTTTCTTCTCTGGGGTATATGTTATGTGGGAAACCCTGGATTTTTTTTATCTTTCGTAGGAGCCTAAGTTATTATTAAGGGCTTCCAAAGGTGGGGATACTGTTATTTATTTTTGATCTTGAAATTTGATGTTGTTCTTATGTTTTGGTTTTGGTTAATGTACACTTGGATGTGTAATTGTGATCTCATATTTTGATGCTTGGTCTATGTTTGACCATGGTTGTGATTTAGTTTGCACTTGGATTGTAACGCTTTGTGAATGTTATGCATATGATTGTGGGCGAGATGGTTAAGCCTCATGGATAAACTATTTGATTGGTTCAGTATTTCTTGTTCATACAATCCTATTATGTTGGGTATTTTGTGTTGAGTGTTTAGAGAGAGTGGCTCTAGTGGGGGCCAGTGCACAAAGGGGCTGTCAGGGTAACCCACATAGAGTTATAGTAATCAGTGATAACCTAAGCAATTAATTGTGGGTGGGGCTTAAACATTAACAAGATAATTATGATGCCTCGTCTACCTATTAGTGTTATCATAGACTAAAGGGGACCGAGAAGGCTGTGGTTGGCAAGATCGTTACCTTGTCTTCACGAAAGGTTAACGATTCCGCATGAGTAACCCTATGGAGCGGTGCCTTGAGATAGGCTGTCAGGAGAACCATAGATGGAGGTGGAACATTGAACTAGGTTGTCTGGATAATCCATGTAGAGATGGAGGTGGCACCTTGTGATATGTTGTCTGGATAATTCATGTTAAGCCATGCGATGACACTCTCCTCTAACATTCCATTTGTGTTATTTTATTGAAGTCCTCTGGAAGTGGATTATTATTTTGTCATTGGATGGTTTTGGAAGTAGTCCTTTGATATTATGTCTTGAGATTTAATGATGATTTGTTTTTGTGAGTTACTATTGTATCATTTGTAAAGTGATTTAATGTTAAGTTTTGAAAGTGGTCTATTGTTATGTCTTTTGGTGAATTATCGTTGAATGTTTTCCATGTGGTTAGTGACATTATGTTGTCTTGTCTAGAGTTAGTCTTGTGTTACTGTTAGACGTGCTTGGTCAGGGATCCTTCCTTGTTAACTCCCAGCATAGGGGGTGGTTGGGTGGAATGTGCTTCGCACCCCGTTGGGTTCCCTTTTTGGTTGCAGTTGTATCTTTTATTGTAGGGTTTTGGCAGATGCTATTGATCCAGTGTTCTTATGTACCAAATGTATGTTTATACTTTAGATGTAATGTATTCATTGATGTATCATCTCCCACGTGTGTTGGGATGACCTTGATGTAATTTGTATATATGTTCATCATGTTGTACTATCATGTTGATGTAATGTATATTCAGGCCATGTAATCATTCAGGAACTATGATTTGTAATTGTTAATTATGTTATGTTGTATCTGCGGGATATATATATATATATATATATATATATTTATCATCTTTATGATTAATTCATTTACATATATGGTTTAATATGAATTACTTTTATTAATATGGTTATTGTTAATGGATGTTTTAATTGATGATGTGGGAATGAATGGTTTTACGTAATTGTTTAATCTTGATTTAGTCTATTATCTTTGTTTTGGGTTAGTTTAGTAATGCCACCTCGTGTACCCCAAGGGATTTAGTTGTGTAACTTGGATCATTGTAATGTTGGAATACTTAAATGCATTTAATATGTTCTTTAAAAAAAAAAAGTTGTTGCATCTTTATTAGTTCCTTTGGGGTTTGCATGGCGGGGCGTTACAAAATAATTTGAATGAAGGAGCCATGTGTCCTTGAGGTGGTTAAAATTATTGAGAACAAATATCCATTTTAGAAAATACAGATAATTATTTTCATGTGACACATGGTGAGTTGGAGGGTGAGGTGGAAGGTTGTTAGAGGAACATGTAGAAATGTGATGAAATTCAAATTTAATGAGAGAGAATCAATTAAAATAAAACAAATTATTTAGATTTTTTTATTTCAATTAAATCTTGAAGAGGGTGAATTAGAATAGAGGAATTAAGAAAAATAGGAACTGTGTAAATAAATTTGCAATTTATTTATATAGTACAGAAGAATAAATATTTCATTAATTTAATTAAATAATCAATATTTAATTAATATTCTCCAGACCAATTTTGGATGTATACAATATCATTTAAATTGTTTTTAAATTATATGTTAAAATTAAGTGTAAATGTAATTCTTAATTACATTAAAATTTTAAAGATAGATATGCTAATTTTAATAAATATATTAATTTAAAAATTTATTTTTATGTGTAATGATAAAATTATTATATTTTTTTGTATTTCATTTTATAATTTTAAATTGATTATATATGTGCACTTATTATGAAAATTCTGTTATATATTTAAGTTACTATATCTTCAAGTTTCTATTTTTAGATTATTATATACTTTAGGTCTACTATATATATAAATAAAAGTGGCTATGCCACTAAACATTTTATTGATTAGGAAAAAGTTTACAAGCCCTAGTTCAAAAGGAGCATACCGGCAAGAAAGAACTAGGGAAGAAAACCTCTGGTTATAGCTCCAAAAAAAGATAGAAAAGCTAACATAGAACCCCAACCAAACCCAAAAAGATACCCCGAACACGAAATTATTACTTAACCCCTTAGAGAAGCCCCCCACAGAAAAAAGACCCAAAACAAGATACAATGGCTTGGTACCAGATACCAAAGAAAAACACTTCTCCTCATCAGGTAGAAGACTAGATCCAACTTCATAGTATGATAGTGGTAGTAGATGATCCAAAGAGAATTTCACTTTTTTCTTCAGAGGAGGAGAAGTGTCACTGTTGAATGACCTAACAGATTCATTGAGTAGACAATGCAATGCCAAAAATAAATTAACACCAGCAGACGAAATCTCAGGAGGAAGTTTGTCCTTGAGCTGAAAACACCCCGAAATAGTTTCCACAAAAATATCACTCGTAATTCTTGACCTGATAACTAGAAGAAGATCTCCAAAACAACCATTGAAAGAAAAACATTCTTATGAATAAATCCAACAATGGGGAATGAACCATAATCAAAATAGTGCAAATTTAATGCTTCACAGAGATCTGAAATAGATATCAAATCAAGAAGCATGAACTTGTTAGCAATAATAAGAACCAATTCAGCATCAAGGAGAACATCCATGATAATCGTGAAACAATGAGATAAAATCTCAATAATTGAAGCATTTGAGTTTTCCTGCAACCACAATTTTCCCACCACCTTCATTAAAGAAGATTCAATATCATCATCACCTAGATCAAAGATAACACCAAGATTCTCATGAACAAGTGAACTAGGGACAAAAAATTCCTTTTGAATCAAGACCACCAAAACTCAATACCAGACCATTGAGTAAAGCAAATAACCCACAAAAACTGTGCAGATTCCAATTCCATTTGAAGCAAAAGCAAAGCCAGTGATCCATGAATAAATATGAAGCACTGTCCAAGACAGTGGGGAAGCTGACTTCCCACCATGTATATGAATAAGGCACTGACCAAGATAATGGGGAAGCTGACTAAACAACACAATAAACCTTATGATCAGTAGAGTTTTATGTGTAATACTAAATTTAAGATATTTCATTTTTTATTTAATTCTTTAATTTTAAATGCATTAATTTAATTTTTTTAATAACAATTATTTTCATTTTTAGAAAATTTCTTTTATATAAAATAATAAATTTAAAATATTTCTTTTTAAAATTTTAGAACCTCTAACTTATACTAAATTTTAGAAACTTACTTTTATATTAAATAGTAAATTTAGAATATTTCTTTCATAAATTAATTTTTTTAATTTTAGAAATTCTAGTTAAGAAACTTACTTTTATATGCAATAGTAAATTTAGAATATTTCTTTTTATACTTAATCTTCTAAATTCTAAAAATCCTAACTATTTCACTTATTTATTTATTCAAGTATTAGAATATGCACTTATTGAAGATTTACATGTATGTGGCTTTCATCTTATTCATATTATGAGCATAAAATGTCAAACATTGATCCTATTGATGTAGTGACTATAATTTGAACTTTAAAAACTATATATTTAATCTTCAAAATTATGGTCTTATTGTGTATGTGTCATAACTATGAATAAAACTTAATCACACTAGAAATGAACTTAATAAACTAATAAATTGAAATATATATTCTCCATTAAATAAACTTCATAAACTTTTAAATAAAAAATAATAAATTGAACTATCTATTTTTATTACCTATACTTGCAATCACAATATACTACACAATAAAGAGATTTTTCTATATAGATACATATAGAAAAATAATTAATAATAATATTATATTGTAACTCTTATTTTAATATATTTATATATATTATGTGATAAACTATAATATAATAATGCTATATTTTAATTCATAATGATTTAGTATATTATATTAATATTAAATTAATATGAATGCAATAATATTTTGACTAAAAAATATGAAAAAAATTAGCATCTAGATGTTATGTTACCTTTTACTTTTGTTATATTTTAGAAAATAATTTTAATTAGCATGAAAATTAATTAAAATTAAAACTAAGATTAAAATGAATTATAGTTTATTTATAATTTTTAAAATAATTATAATTAAAATTAAAATTTGCAATTACCTTTATTATTACAATTATAATTATATATATATATTTTAATTAATTAAAATATAATAAAATTATTAAAATTAGAATTATAACTACATCTAAGATTGTAGGAATGATTTTTCAACAGTCCATGAATAATAGCAACAAATATTTATGGATTTAACTATGTATGTTATCTTGAATCATGTTTACATCTAAGATTATAACTAGCATACATATATTAAATATTAATATATATATATATATATATATATATATATATATATATATAATACTCTGAGAGTTATCATTCTCTATTTTTTTTATTGATTTATTTTGATTTCTCTTTGCGATCAAAAATATTATTTATTTATTCTTTTTGTTTCATCAAATCTACTATAGTTGCACATGACTTCCACCTGCTTCTCATTTTAAAAGCAACTTCAAAAACTTTACGCATATTGTTGGATGCCATGTAGACACCTCTCGACTTAATTACAATTAATTAAATTATATATATATATATATATGTATGTATGTATATATTTGATAAACTTGTTTAATTAAATAATATCATTATTTAATTAAATAGTGATGATGAAATATTAATATAGAATGATGTTAATGTAATGCCCCGCCACGCAACCCTAGAGGAAGTTGCAATTCACTACTTAAATGCACCAATTTTTTTTTTTTAAAGTACAAATAACACGTAAGATGAATACACATTGCCAACAACCTCTAAGGCCACGAGACAAAGATTACTTTAAAACCCAAACAACAACAAACATCAATATAAAACAAAACATTAAACACTTAAGGAAATGAGACAACTTACACTCCATACAAGATAACTTACAACGAAGGATAAGAAATACCAAAAGATTTCAATTAATCAATATTTAAACAATAAGATTACAACACTCATTCCCCGAATGAGGTAATTCCAACAAAATGATTACATATTACAAATTCCACCTCGATAACAACTGAGGGGTAATAAAATACAATAAGAACTGAGAGAACAAGGCATGAGAAGAAACTGATTCCCACGAGCTCTTCAACTGGAAATCACGACCACATGAACAAGAAGAAGTACCAACAAAATAAGATGCACGCCACCTGACCACGTGGAATCCAAAAGGTTCCACTCCCTCCATGCTAGGAGATAGTAACCAGGAATTCCTACACAAGACCATCTACCACTAGGCACGGGCCACACAAAACTGATATGAAATAAATACGGGGCGAGATAGTCATAGAACCTCTTGCCTTGAGTGCCTTAGTATGGTGTTTCTGAGGGTGGAATTTTCCAACCTTGTCTTGTGTTGAGGAGGAATGATACTCCTATTTTTAAAGCTCTGTTTGACCTTGAGGGTATCAAGGAATTCCTTGGGGGTGTATTCTCTTTTGGAGTTTTGTTGTTTCCTTCTCCATGCAAGTATCAGACACATGTTTGCTTGTACTTTATCTATTTGTGCAAGTGATTGCGTGATTGACCCTTATGCGGTGTTGGAGTGCTTTTGCATGTTATTTGTACTTAAAAATTAAAAAAAATAAAAAAATTGGTGCATTTAAGTAGTGAATTGCAACTTCCTCTAGGGTTGCGTGGTGGGGCATTACAGTTAAGGCATTTTTTATATGTCTACATTTTTGTCCTATTTAGAAAGTTGTCACTAAATTTTGTTGAGATAAAAATGAGTAATAAAACTTTAAAGAAAGATAATCACAAAGAACATGGTGGGATAGTGATGATGAAAAATTTGTGCTTCAGAATTTTGACTTAGGGCTTTGCTTGATCAATTGATTGATTATATTTTGAATTTTAAATGCCCCAAACATTTAAACATGAATTAAGGATAACATAGGGATAAGGATACCCCTTCAAGAGGGTAGGTAGGTGCAAAGAATGTGGATAGGCTCTTGGAAGGAGAAATAGGATAAAAAAGAAGTTTGCCAAAATAAAAAATGACTTCATGAATAAGATCTTGTCTTATATTTCATGCTTTGTTTGTCTTAATGCATTATCCTCCAGAGTAAGTCAAGTTAATAGTATTAGTTAGTTACATTTGACAATGAACTAGTCACAACCTTTAGTTGTAAGTATCTGTAGCAATAGTTCCAAATTCAATTATTTTTACTGTTTTTGCAGTTTATGTTTTTCCACATGTGCAAACACCTATACTTGGATGATATAGGTAGTATAGAGTCTTTGGATGCACATATAGTGCCAACATCATCACAAGCTTACACTAGCCTTGGTTGATAATTAAATGGAGTATTTACAAGGCTTTAGTGGGTTGTTCACTTAGGTACCACCTTTGAATTGTGTGTATATCACCAATTTTATTGAACATTAGTAGGGTCATACAACAAAGATATATTATTTGTTGCAGATATTGAAAGAAAAAAATTCCACGGCCCCCTCTTTGATCCACTGGAGTTGGGCACACACTTGGGCACTCCTCGTGAAGGAGTGGATGCTTAATCTAAGTAAATGAATAATTGACTTATTTGGCTTATCTAAGTATGTGGTGAATGACTAATAGTTCTCAATGTCTTTTCAAACATATATGATATGGTAGAAAATCATAACAATTATATATGTTTTGTAGTGGAGAAAATATAGTCATATTATTGATCTTTGGAAATAATGAATTGGAATTCAATGGAAAATATATTGAAGAGAAGACATAAACTAGTATTTTCATTCAACATATGCCAATAAGGTAATAGAGAAATAGTCTTTTAAGAATATTAATATTCTAAGATATTGTCAAAACTTTAGAAGGAAAATACAATGATATGATTGGATAGTTGACTTTTTCTTTCATTTAGATCGATTACTAGAGCATTTTTTATTATTGTAAGAACCAATAGGATGTATGCAAATATTAACATAAAATCAATGTGCCATCTAGAATAGATATAATGAGAAATCATAACAATCATAATTATTTTTTTATAAACACACTTGTCAAACTAGTTTTTACAAATAAATTTATGGTACTCTCGAATTTTTAATGTTGAACACGTTACCTCCCTATAGTACTTTTTAGAAATAATGATTCAAATTTTCTATGAAGTAAGTAAATTTTAGGTTGCCTAATTTATAGTCATATCAATGTCCTATCATAATAGCATGAAATAATGTCTTAGACAATGCAATTCATGTCACAACAAATTAATTTGTTGCAATTAATTATTCATGGCTACTCCTAAAATTGATTAAATATAAGGAAATTATTTATATCAATATAAATATAAAATTGATGTCAATTTATGATTTTGGGTGATATTTTTTTTATGGTGATTTATCTGATTGTTTTCATTATATAGTAGTATGATTAATTATAAGCACTGATATCTTTAGATGGATGTATTTAAGATATCTATGGATGCTTAATACATTTTAGGTTGCCTAGTTTTAGTCATATCATTGTCTTATCATAATAGCATGAAATAATGTCTTAGACAATGCAATTCATGTCACAACAAATTAATTTGTTGCAATTAATTTTTCGTGACTACCGCTAAAATTGAATAAATATAAAATTGATATCAATTTATGATTTTGAGTGATATTTTTTTATGGTGATTTATCTTTAGATGGATGTATTTAAGATATATATGCTAGTAACATCCATAATTGCAGTACACAAAATGTTAACTCAATGTTCAACAAACATAATTTTAATAAATCAATCATTTCTTTTGACAATTAATAAAATAATAACTTCAAAATTTGCTTCCATTTTTTTAATCTAAATTAAACAAATATTTTATTTGCCAATAATCAAGTATATTTTATTTATCCAACTAATGATAGTAGTCAACAATCATAGTTTAGTTATGGGGTGTCAAGATGAGATTATATTATCTTAGACATTGAGTAGGTTCCCTTTGTTAGGTCAAATCTTCTAGATACTTATGTTTTCAAATATATATATATTTTTTAAAGTGAACATGTTAAATATTTAACTTTAAAAATTGTAAAAATTATTTCTCTTAAAACGATTTTTTTAACATTTTTTTAAAAGATTTTTATTTATTTATATTGATCATTTCATTAAATATTTTATGTAATTGTTGTTTTTTTATTAAATAAAATCTCCAACTTAAATTAGAGCACATCCACAAATTAACATATAAAATAATCGAGATTTGATTTTATACAATTAAAATAAAAATTTAAATTAAATTTTAAGCTATTTGATATTGCCACTTTTTTATTTTCCAAATTTTGTTTACTTTATATCATACATAAATACAACTAAAAATTAAATTAAAATAACTAAAATGATTATAATTATTAATTAAATTATAATTCTAATCTTATTTTTATTAATTATTATAATTCTAAAAGCATTATTATTAAGGTTAGGTCTAGAAGGTAAAAAATATGGTTACAACTATTCAAAAAATAAAAAATAAAAAATTAGCATATAAAGATAATTGAGATATGATTTTATACAATTAAAATAAAAATTTAAATTAAATCTTAAACTATTTGATATTGCCACTTTTTTATTTTCCAAATTTTATTAACTTTAAATCATACATAAATACAACTAAAATTATATTAAAATAACTAAAATTATTATAATTATTAATTAAATTATCAAAATTTAATTTTATACAATTAAAATAAAAAATTTAAATTAAATATTAAACTATTTGATATTGCCACTTTTTTATTTTCCAAATTTTATTAACTTTAAATTATTCTTATTATTAATTAAATTGTAATTATAATCCTATTATTATTAATTATTATAATTCTAAAAGTATTATAATTAAGGTTAGGGTTAAAATTATGAATAAGGTAAAAAATATGGTTATAACTATTTAAAAATTAAAAATAAAATAAAATAATATTACTAATAAAAATCACTAAAATATGATTAATAGATATAATGATCCAAAAATTTATTCATCTAATATCTTTATTTCAATTTTTTTTTTTGGTAGGCATGCTTTTGACTGATAGTGAGGCCACATTCAGAGGACTTCTCGCAGGAACATCTTCCTCCCCCTCCTTTCTCTCTTTTGTCGACGACTGATGATTTTGACCACCTTCCTTGTTCTTCTTCCTTTCCGGATCGGAATGCTCTTTGATTTGTCGATTCTCTGCTGTTATTATTCTTCTGCCAACACCATCATCGAGCATCTTCATCAAGTAGTTCACAACACCACCAAGCAACGTCATTTCCGCCAATGATCAAGCACCTGCAACCTCCAATGACAAATGCATCCACCAATGCCACTCCATCCTCCATCTACTTGTCATTGACAATTGTTCATCCCACCATCCACTTGTAGGATTCAAACTCTTGTGGTAATGATGGAACTTCCTTGCAACAATCATTACATTGCAGGGTCATCCCCATCTTTATTTCAAATCTTACTCCCAATATTAATTCATAGATTTTTTTGTCACTCTACAATTCTTTATTGTTAGGGTTAGGGTTACGATCATAGTTAGGGTTAGAGATAGGTCTAGGATTAGGATAATAGTTTAGAATTTATTGTTAGGTTTAGAGTTAGGGTTAAGATTAGGGTTAGAATTAGGGTGTAAGTTAGGATTAGGATTAGGTCATGCAAATAATTAATTAGCAATACTAAAACACTATAATTAACGAAACTTACATTTATTTTTTTCAAATCTAAAAATAATAATTACAATACTATAAAGGCATGTTTAGCCACTACGTGGCACTTGTTAGTTCCTACCAAGGAACTATAGGCACACCTCTTCCTTAAAAAGTTATTAATAACTTTGATTTAAACAAATGAGAATTCATATTTATTTTCTATTTGACAAATATTTGGATAACTCTAAAGTAAATATGCAAAATATTTAACAAAACAAATATCTAAAATTAATTTTCTGAAGTATAATTGGCTCAAAAATTTTGAGTGTTAAGGGCAATTTTCCTGGCTCCATTATCACCATTGCGATTTTCTAGTTCCATTATCACAGTTTCAAAAAATAGTTCCTTTTCCTTTTTAGTAAATTTAATTTCACTAGTCTATTTACCTTCCCAACACTAATTCTATATATATATATATATAAAGACTACTAAAGTGAAATGAAGTATTATTAGAGTTAGAATTATTAATCATAAAAAATAATTAATCAAATCACAACAATATATATTTTTTATATTAGATATAGATTGTAAACCTTTACATAGTATAGTTGTTCAAGAGTTCGTCTCTAGAGCATGTTGGCATAGATTTTGTAGCAAACAATTTTTTTTTACAATTGTAATTTAGTTAAAAACAACACTAAAAGTTGCTGTAATTACTAATGCATCTTACATTGCAAAGCATAAGGTTGGTACAAAATGGGCTATTGTAAATCTACTGGTAAAGTCTACAAAATGTAGAATTAACTATCTTTATTGGATCTGTTGTTGTTTGTTTCTTGAACAAGTGCATAAGAGAGATCTTATTCACCAAAATCCTCTGCTAGTTTGTTTACTTGTGGTAAGTCATGCTCAGGAGGGTACTGGATAGGTTGGTCTCTATCTTGGTTGGGAACCTCATTGACTTATCTTTGAAGTTTATCCAAAGCCCTGAATAAGATTTCAGATTCTTCCCTATTTTAAGTCTCTCTCTTCTCTACTAGGCCGCAAGAGTTTGACCCATGAAGTCTCAATGTGTACAAAAACCTACATAGCAACATCAAGGAAAGTGAGTTTTTTATTAAACTTAGTAAGCTCCCTCTTAGTCCCCTTGAATTTGTTTTCATTTCTTGCTTTCTAGATATGCCACATTATCTCATTAGTTAGCCAAAACCAGAACAAATTGCAGTCTTTACTAATTTGAAGATCAAGAAAAAGAACTTTTTTCCATTGAATTTTACTGTTTTTATTCGAAACCTTTAAATTGTGACAAAATAACCTCCAAATTTCCTGAGCATAAAAATAATAAAAAAGAATATCCTTAACTGATTCAGGAACCCTGCAAATGCTGTAGATTTGACATCAATGGAATTAAGTTTGATTGGAATCTTTTGCAAAAGTACTAGCCATCTAAAGCAGGCCTTTTTAGGCTCCATGGAATTGTGCCAAACCAGAGAGAGATTTCTTTGCCAATCTTTACTATCTAGGGATAACCCCCAATAGGAATTCACATGATCAAGAACATCATTATTTTTCATTAGCTCATTATAAATAGTTTTAGCTTTAACATTTATAGCTTTAGAACCATCACACCAAAGAATGTCATTAGCAAGGTCAAAACTCTTATTTACAATTACCAGCAAGATTGCATCTCTACAAGCCTCTCAAAGCATAGAGAAGGTTCTGAAATTGGAGTCAAGGAGGTCATAGTTAGCACACAGGGTATTCTATCTCTTGATGTTCCCATTAAGAAGAATGTCTCTGAAATTCTTAACACCCTTGAGATTCCAATTCTTGACAAAACAACCTTGAATCAAAGCAAGGTTTTTATTATTATGAACAAGGTTCCACCAGATGGAGCTGAAAGGCTGGCAAGACTGTTTTTTTTTATAAAGTTATGATGTAGTTTTTAAGCCGTGCATTATGTTTTGTTAAATCCCAAGCCTTCTAAATGCTCCTAAACACCAGGGACCCTACCGGAACCATGGTATGATTGTTGAGGAGGATATCACTCAGGGGAAGTTGTTTCCAAGTTCTAGCCTTCTTAGGGACTGCCCTCTGGATATTTCTTCTTATGAGGAGCTTCCAAGGCTCGTTGCCACTCAGGGATCTTAATATCCACTTGGATGCCAAGGCAATACCTTGAGTTTTAAGGTCTTTCAAGCCAATTCCCCCCTAAATTTTTCCAAGGCAGCACCAAGTCCATTTCACTAACTGTCTTTTCCTTCTGCCCTTCCCATCAGACCATAGAAATTGTCTAATTCTCTTTTGAATTTCATTAATTTGATAAGTACAAAAAAACAAAATAGAGGCGAAGTACACACTATACGAAGAGAGGAATTTTTGGCAAACCTGAATTCTTCCTGCTAATGAGAGGAAATTTTTGTTCCAGCTCCCAAGCTTCTTATTAATTTTTGTCCTCACCCAATTCCACATCTCTTTGAGGTCTAAGTTGACTGAAAATGGGATCTCCAAGTATCTAACTAGCTTGTTTGGTCCTCCCCATTGAAAGCCAAATCTGTACAGCCAATTAGGGGGGGTCTCTTTCCATCCAAGGAATGTAGATTTAGCTCTGGACACAACAATATTTGTAAAGCTTAGAATTCATTCTAAAATTAAACTAAATTTTAATTTCTAAAAATTATAAAGTATTTATTATCTAGTTTTGAAAATAATTATTTAAATTATAGTTATTATTTACTACAAATAAATTAAATTAAAACTAAAATTTATTTTCTAAAATTACATTAAACTCTAACTTCAAAAAAATTAGAAATTATTTTGCATGCCTACTTTTGTATTTTTGAGTTCAATTAGGTATATTGTTCTTTAAATTTGAATAACAAATCATAGAGTAAATTAATCAAGTCACCACAATGTGTGTGTATATATTTATATATATTACAAAAATAAGTATTTAAATCTAGAATTCTATTTCTATGTGAAATGAAGTATTATTAGGGTAAGAATTATTAATCATATAAAAAAAAAATCAATAAAATATTTTTAAATCTTATAATTTATTAATGTAATTTTAGAAAATAAAATTTAGTTTTAATTTAATTTATTTGTAGTAGATAATTACAATAATTTAAATGATTATTTTCAAAAGTAGATAATAAACACTTTATAAATTTTAGAAATTAAAATTTAGTTTAATTTTATAATTAATTCTAAGCTTTACAAATATTGTTGTGATTTGATTAATTATTTTTTATGATTAATAATTCTAACTCTAATAATACTTCATTTCACATACAAATAGAATTATAGGTTAAAATACTTATTTTTGTTTGTAACATTTTACATTAATGCCAAACTTATAAACTAATGTTAAGACATTAATAATTCCAACCCTAATAGTATTTAGTTTCACATACCAATAAAAATATATACTAACTTTTCTTTGTTTAATATATTTATCATTAATATCAAATTTATAAACTAATATCAAGAAATAAATAACCTTAACCCCAAGATTTATACTAGAACTCTAATTGAACCCTAAACCCAACCCTAATTCAACCCTAACAATAGAATTTAATTACGGTACGAGAATTTAATTATGGTTAGTGTTAGGGTTAGAATTAGGGTTTAATTAGGGTTAGGGTTAGGATACAATTATGATTATAGTTAGGGTCAAATTTATAAGCTAATATTAAGATATTCACAACTCTAACCCTAACCTAACCTTAATCTCTGTCACGCCCCGCCGTGCGAACCCCAAAAGAACTAATAACAACGGAACAATTTTTTTTTTTTTTTAAAAGAATATAATAACATACTTAAGTATTATAACATAACAATGTATTATGAGGCACAACTAGATCCAATGGGGTACACGAAGTGACATGACTACACTAACCCATAACAACGATAATAAGATAACAATAATTAATCTATTACGTAAATCTATTCATTCCCATTTCATCATTTAAAATATCTATCAACTATCTCCATATTAATAACATATGCACATAAGACAATACATGGAATTATAAAGATATAAAGTGTTAGATCTTTCGATAGATACAACTGAACATAACCAACTATAACAAATGATCCTGAATAAATACATGGCTTGAGTAAACATTACATCGCAATGATAGTAGAATACAATTGACTGGAAATACATCTCAATAACTACATATACAAATCTCATCAAGGTCATCCCATCGCATGTGGGAGACAATACATTAATGAATACATTACATCAGAAATATATACATCTATCAGGTACAAAGAATTACTAGATCATCAACATCCTCCAAAAGCCCTGCAATAAGAAAATACATCTGCAACAAAAAGGGAACCCAATGGGGTGCGAAGCACGTTCCACCCAACCACCCCCATGCTGAGAGTAGACAAGGAAGGGTCACCGACCAAGCACGTTAACAATAACAAAGACTAACTCCAAAAAGACAACTTAACATCAAAGACCACTTAGAAAACTCAACAATGACAAATCCAAAGGCACAACAACACCACTTCAGAACATAACAACAAGTCATAATCACAACATCAATGCAACTCAAGACATAATATCAAAGACTAATTTCCAACAATAACCAAAGGGAACCCAATAAATCACTTAACCACTACAAACACAATATCACTTAACAACTACAATCACAAAGTCACTTAACAACTACAAACACAATATCACTTAACACGAGGTTACAATGCTTCCAGAGAACAAAGATCATGAACATCGTACAATAACTAATTAACTGTCGACATAGGAAGAGTGTCATGCATAAATTGCCATGAGTTACCCTGGCTCAACCTTCCTAGGCTACCGGACCCCCATCCTGGGTTACCCTGGCTCGCCTCTACCGGCCGCCGGACCCTCACGCAAAACTATGTGTCCCATCTCATCTCGAGCCTTATCATTCACTTGCTTCACGAGAGAGACATTCTTTTATCTTTATTAGTGTGAAAGCCCCCCATTAATTCTTTTAGATTATCACTTAATTAAACTCTAGGTAGGTTACCCTGGCACCCCTTTGTGTGCCGAACCCCCACAAAGAGCCACTCTCCTATCGACAACACACAAGGTACAATACCACAATAGGCAACTAGACATCACAAACTCTCCAATCCAAGGAGGAAACAAAACAAGGAAACTCACTCCAAACACTGGAGGAAACCAATATGAATTCACACTCCTTCCAAAGGAGGTACAAATCTCATTACCCACTCCTACTTCCTAGGAGGCACAAATCCCCGTTCGTGGAAACCGGGTACAACATCATAGTACAATACATCAAGGCGATTCACAAAATGAACCTCTACACATAACCTCCCACTCTAGAGAACTTCTCTGGAAGACTTACATAGACCCTTAACCCCATTTGCCCGACATGGAGAATAAAAGAAACATGATAGAAAAACATTCAATTTCTGTAAGCCCTTAACAATAACTTAAACTCTTACGAAAGGTAAGAAAATTCTAGGGTTTTCCCATATGACACAATTACATAAAGAAGAGAGTACCACCACAACTTGACGAATAACCTCAAGAAAACAACTACTTAAGAACAATTCCATAAAGAAATATTTCCAAACTCAATAATTTCGTCAAACAAATAAATCGACAATACGAGATTATTCAATTCAAAACAAAACACACTGTTAAATTCAAATTCGTACAATTACATTATAACATCATATCCTTTAAACTTTAACTATTCGATTTAATTCCAAGCACAACATCAATTAAAATTCGCACAACTACATTAATCATTGCGATTTTCTCAAAATTATGTTTTTACCTCGCAACCACAATTGGTCATATATAAATACATAAATACTCATTTTATTAATATAATCTTTTTACGAAAAAAACGTATTTTATAAAACAAGATTCAAATTAAATCACATTTGAATATTAAATAATTTAAAATTAAATTAAATTTCAGTAAATATATATATATATTAAATATATATTAAATAATATAATATATCTATATATATTTATATATTTATATAAATTAATTATTAATAAAAATAAAATGCATTAAATAAATAAAAAAACTAATTAAAAATAAATAAATAAAACTTAACATTGCCACGCCCGCCAAGCACATCTCCCAAGGAGGACGACGCAAGTCCCCACCACGCCAAGGAATGGGCAACCGGTGGCCGCAACAGCTACGGGTGGGTAATGGCTCTACGACCCCCACCCCCAAGTAATTAAAATTAATTTTTTATTTTTATTTATTTATTTATTTATTTTATATAAACCATTCATATTTTATAATGTAAATAAAAATATCACGAATTTCAAAAATTGAATTCGTCCAGACGCCTTTTTCTTATAAACAAAATTAAAACTCAATATCTAAATATTTATTCAATACACAGAACCCGAGGTCGACCTAGCATACAGGCATAAATACATTTACTTATTTATTCTGTATAAACAGATACTTAAATCTATAAATATATACATAACAATTAATTTACATATATATTAAATAATATATAGTGAATATATATATAAACAAAATTTATGACAAAACCAATAAAAACTTCAGGTTTTCATACAAGATAGAAATTAACCAGAAAATCGATTCAATCAGAATGATAATATATGTATATCTAATCTTTGTATATGAATAAATATATTTAACCCGAGGTTCTAAGCAACTCAACCATGGATTTTCAATAACTCAATATAAATTTAAACATGCAAATTCGATCTTCCATCAGAAATGATTTTTTTTTGTTTTATATTTCAAGCACACTAGTTTTCTCTACTAAACTATGTTGAAGGATTTTAAAACAAGTTCTGCTATAATTTACTACAGAAGATTCGAGAGTTTTAAACACAAACAAGTTTTCAAAACATAAACTTCATTCAAACAATTTTTGAAAACATAGCATTCAGATTTGTTTACAGACCTACGAAGTATTAATAATTTAAAAGGGGAAAACCTGGAATCCTGTGTCTGAAGGAGAATCCCGCCTGTAACCTCCTCTCGAATTCCTCCTGTAACTCCTTTCTCGACCTTCTGCCTTCAATGTTCTACTGAATCCCTCTTTTCTTTCCAAACCCACAATAATTTTCCCCCTGCCGCTCTCTTCTCCAATCCAACCTTTCTTCGAACCACAATAATTTTTACCAAAACCAAAATCCCAAAACTATTTTTCTTTTTCCAATCTAAAAACAACAGAGCAAAACTTCTGTGTCAATAATTCCCTCATAAAAATAATAAATCACTAATTAAAATCAATAAATCCTTTTCCGCTTTCTTTTCCAAAAAGCCTCTTTCCTTATTGGTCCTTTTCCCAGCTTTTAAAAGCATAACTTATCTACAAATTTTAATTAAAAATAATTAATTTAATTCAGATATTATCTTCACATGATTTTCTAATTTAATATTAATAAAAAAAGATAATATCTAATTATTCTTAACAATATTAATTTAATTTAATTTCTTAAATTTTTATTAATAAAATACTTTTTAATTTACAATATATTTAAATTTAACATTTTTCTAACTCGCAATTAAATCAAATAACAATGCAACATTAATTAATTATTTTATGAAATACGATTAATTAATTAAACACTAACCAATAATTAAATAAATACTCAGTAGTCAAACTACATAAAGACAAAGACAACCTTCAGTCATAACACAACGACTCACAACAGACGACGAACTTGGGACAGGGACACTTCCAAACCTACTCCCTTTTTCAACTTTTACCCATTGGGTTAATTTATTGCTCGCCCTATCCTACCGAAGCAGGTGGAATCGAGACTTATTCCTGCAATCCTACATCCAAATAAATGTCAAGTAGCACATGTATATATATAATCAAAGATCCTATCGTGAGAAGGAATTGCAGTGTAGCAGGGCACTCGTGAATGAGTGATGCTACACTGTCCTCTCACCTACTCTATTCTAACAATTATAATATCAATGACGAGCTATCATTTCTAACCAAATTGATCATAAGATAACATGATATTTAACTACTGCATCAAAACTAGAATTATTAAACCATTGCATTATAAAATAATACTGAATCCAAATAACATGATCACCAAAGAATCATCACATCGACATATAAAGCATTAATGAACAACTATTTGAATAAACAATAATCCAATCAACACACAAAGTATCATAAATCATACTAATAATGTCACATGCAACAATTAACTAAACTACGCATCCGCACACACCAAGTCGGTGAATGAATCACCAACACAAATCAGTATCATGCTAACACACAAGAGAAACCAATAGTAGCAAATAGTATAAAAAATATGGGGGTATTACAATCTCCATCCTAGAATGCTAATTAAACCCTAATTGAACCATAATAATAAGGTTCAATAAGAGTTAGGGTTAGGGTTCAAGTAGGTTTATGGTTGGAATTAGGGTTTAGTTACCTAGTTAGGGATAACATTCAATTATTGTTATGATTAGGGTCAAGTTCAAGTTACAATTAGGGTTTAGTTAGGCTTATTTTGCTTAATCTTACAATTGGGGTTTAACTAGAATGCTAATTGAACCCTAATTTAACCCCAACAACAAGGTTCAATTAGAGTTAGGGTTCGGGTTCAATTAGGCTTATGGTTGGAAATAGGGTTCGATTAAGGTTAGGGTTAGCATTCAATTAGTGTTATCATTAGGATCAAGTTCAAGTTACAATTAGGGTTTAATTAGGCTCAATTTTAGTTATGTCTAGAATTAAGGTTTAACTAGAGTCAGGTTTATGGTTCAATTAGGGTTAGGGTTAGGGTTAGGGTTCATTTAGATTTCAAATAGGGTTCAATTAGGATTCAATTAGGGTTATTATTACTATTTAATTAGGGTTAGGGTTAATGTTAAGTTAGGATTAAAATTATTAATCTAGAATAAAACTTGGAGCTAAGGTTATGGCTATGGTAAGTGGTAGGGTTAGGCTTAAATTAGGGTTCAATAAAGGGTAGGGTACAATAAGGGTATATTAATAATATTAGTTAAATTTTAAGTCATGACCATGCTAGATGCCAATTTGGTTTAAAAGACCCCTTGTCAAAGCCCACAAGGCATTTATTTCTATATACCTTATATATTGTTTAGATTTTTTATCATTATGTTTGACCTCATGAGAATGCTTTAGAGTAAAGTACACCTTGCAAATCCACCTACACTAGGAGAACCATTCAATATCTCAAAATATGATTGTTATTCTGGAATGATTATCAAATTGGATATCTCCAAAGCCTTTGATAAGTTTACTTGGCAACTTCTATACTACATATACCTTTTGTCAACTTCAACCAGGGGAGTACTAATTGCATAATGAATTGTCTTATTTTTCAATTCGATTAATCATCCCTCATAGGGTCTTCTTCACCAAGTAGGGGATTAAGTTAAAGAGATCAATTATCATGTATTTTTTCCATCAAAATGGTAGAGGCCCTTAGTACAAAACTTATACTAGATAGTATGTTACAAAAATTTACATGACTACCAATTCTAGCAGTGCAAGCTAGCCCATACAGTTTGCAGATGTTACCTAACTTACAAGATAAATGAGTTTTTGGAGGAGACGCAAATAAAGAAAAAATTTCAAAAAATTTCAGTACCTAGTGTGCAGAATCCAAAATTTATTGTTAATTTTGAATCTGATATTGACATATATCATTGAACTGAGATTGATACTACTATTTTGATTAATTGGTGATAATTATTGGATATGTGTGTAAAATCTGGAGATTTGTGTTTGACTGCAAAGAGTAATCTCTTGTGATTTATCAACAAAATATTATTTTTGTTTGTGGAATTCGTACACAAGATAATATATTTATGCATTTCTTGCAGAGTCTATTCCAATTGATCATAACATAAAAACTTCCAATTTTGAAAAGAATATAACATAGAACCAAATAGTAATGAAAATCCCAAACAAATATTGTCAAGAGTGTATCTCATTTAGCTTTTATTTAATATTTCTCTTTATGTCTACGATTTCCTGAAGTTTGTCTAATCATCCAAATAAAATGTTGATGGATATGTAACACATTTAGTGTACTCATGCCCTAGTTCATCATATTTGGCATAGAGCATGCCCATCTAGAGATGACCTTAGAATTTGGCTATGAATTATCTAGAGATAGTGATGTCGACATAAATTCAAATAAGACAAGTAGATCTGGAAGCGAAGGGTATACACATCAATGTCTAAGTTAAACAGTTAATACCCTAGACAAATATCAGCTCACACAATGATTAGTCTATAGTACATAATTGTGATTCTAGATGGTAGGCTTATAACTATACTATCCTAGAAATGCATGAGCATTGTGTGGTCACCTTGAAAGGAATAAAATAATTTGAATCATCAATTTCTTGAATCATTATGGTTGAAGTATCTAATGTGTCCACCACAATATTGAGTAAAAATTGTCACATGGAGAGCAAGTTCTTTAAGGGTAAAATATGTGCAATCCAAAGAGTAGCATCAAAATTTGAGCTACAAAGGATAATTTTAAATTTCATATGGTTAATTAAAATACTAAAAAAATTTGGTAGAGAATTATTTGTGCCATACTTTCAGCTTACACTTTATTTTGAAGGTAAGGGACAACAACAATAACATTTAAATGTATTAAAAACAAATTTGTCAAACAAAATGGGTAGATCTAAATTTTCATAGATCACTTTTTACATACTCTGCAAGAAATATTGTAATCTTTTTTTTCAACTGAAAAAGGATCTAGAAAAATACATATCTATAAATTTATAAGTATAGAAGTTTAATCTATAAATAAATACACATTGATTAAGGGTGGACTGCATTTTCTCTTCTTAAAAAAGTGTTTGACATGTCAGAATATGGGTCATATTCTATTGAATAGCTCTCAAATTTGAAACATAATAGATAATCTTTACTTAAGTATTAATTTAAAGTTTTAAACCATGTTTCCACAAAAAAATTATGTAGATCATAGCTACTCAAAATAGAAAGAATTTCCTACAAATTTTACTCATGAAGCAGATATTCTTGTTGCTGTAGTAGGTGTGCCAAATTTGTTTTGTAGTGATTGGCTAAAACCTTGTGCAATAATAATTGATCTTGGCTTAAATGCAGTAGAGGTATGACACCTTCTAACTTCCTTTTTCAAAAAAAGTTTGTAAATAAAATATGGTTAATATATAGCAAATTAAAACTATTGCTTCCACTTTTGTAGGATCCTAGTGCTAAAAGAGAATACCAATTAGTCGGTCATGTTTCCTATGAAGAGGTTTCAAGAATAGCTTCAACAATTAATCCTCTACCTCGTGGTCTTGGTCCAATGACTATTACAATGCTTTTTTCCATGACACTACAATCAACAAAACAGGCATATGGGTTCAATTGAGATTTCTGATGTTTGATCTAGGCCTTTTGCAATACACTTCACACTATAAGTTTTATGAGGCTTATAAATGAGTTATCTACTACTGAATGGAATAAAAAAATCATTTTTTATTGCAAGGAATTTTTAGGAGACATTAGGCACCTATAAGAGGACTTAGAACTATATGCTTTCATTTTCATTTGTGCAGAAAACTATAACATTTAAGTAGGTTGGTTATACATGACTCTACATACAATGGAATTTCTAAAGATCTTTGCTTTTTTAAAGAGGATTTTTTATCATATATGCTAAATGGTTAAGGAAATCTATGAATTTGTTAATATTTACATAATGTTGGCAACATGTAAATTACACTTTCTTCATGGCCTAAAAGCACAACCAAAGCATCCAATTGATGTAGAGAGGATTTAATACTCAAAAACCTCTCGAAAAACCTCTCAACAAAATCTCAAATAGAAAATTAAACTTGCAATTTAAAATTCATAAAATTGCTTGCACAAGAAAACACTGAATTTCTCTATTAAAGGAGTTTGATTACAAATAGATTTCAGTCAAAAATGGACTGATGAACAGAAATAAAAAACCTCTTCAAACATCTGATATTCTAATTTAAAAACATTCAAATACAAGCATGCTCATCTATGCAATCTTTTGCAAATTATTCCACCTTCAAGCATCTCCATTCCACCTGCAACTCATGTAGCTTCAACCTATTGTTTTGAAGCATTAATGGACTATTATAAATCAGTCCCAACCTGCAAAAACCCCAATATCTTTCTCCACAGAAATGCCACCCCTTTCATTTTCAATGCTTTATTTGGGCCTCTCTAATTTAGCATGACCCCTTGTTGATGCACATTCAAACCTTTAAAAAAGTAATTAAAATAATTGAAAAACCCATTTCTAGCAGCCCCACAAAAGATGGGATTTTTCAATTTTAAATTCTTCCTTTTTTTGACTCCCCAAAAAGAAAAACAATAAAAGTAGGCCTGGGTGCCCACTTTCCCAATCCCTATTTTTTAGGAGTTATGGAAATTTAAAATCCGAGTTACAAATGGCTTTAATAGCTCCAACAAACCCACACCATAAATTGCTTTTTCTGCTTTTTCAATTTTAAAGCATATTCTCCTTGACTCCTCTTCACCAATTTGACCCAAATTGAAAACCAAATTTAAATTCCAATTTTCTCCATCACAAGATAATTATCCCACATTAAAATATGAATCTCAATATTCAAACATGAAATTCAACACATCAAAATTGCAAATTCAAAAATAAAACCTTCAAGTTGACACAGGATTGCACTGAGCCATGGATGCTCCTGCATCACTAATGGAAGACAAAGTTGACTCTATTAATTATTAAATTCCTAAATTTAGGTGATAACTACTTTTATCTTGACCAATTGTTCCTGAAACACAACAAACACAACAAATACAAACAAAACTATTCTAAAACTTTATGGCAGGAACTTCATTGCTCTACAACTCTTGTTTTATAATGTCTTAGTTCAAATCTTCTAGATTTTGTTACACATTAAAGATCAAAAACTATTAAAAAAAGCATATAAAATGAACATCCTAAAAAATCTTAAACTATTATATGAGTTAAGTGGGGAAAGTTTTCTTTTATAAACCCTTAAAAAACTTAAATTTCTTTGATATTTTATTTTTTGATTTATCTTTCTAAAAATCTTGTCTTTTAAACTTATGGTTTTTTATATTGAATCAAAGCAAAAAAAAAAAGCATAAAAATAAATAAATGGACAACCAAGTAAAAGCACTTACAAATCATTAAGACTATTCCATAACAATAGGGAAATACCCCATACATCACAAGACATTAGCTTAGATTATGAATTTAACCATGTTTTGAAGTTGTTTGGAGCATAGGGAATCTTTTTCATGTAACTAAACTTTATCCCTGTCTAGATATTACTCATTACATTTTCCTTTGGGACCTTAAACTCTGTTTTTAGAAAATATACTTTCAAATAAACTTTGCTTTTAAAAAATATACTTTCTAATTTGAAAGGAAATTCTTATGACTTTTGCTTCTTCTTTTTTTTTATCATTTTGTTTTTTATTTTTTGATTTATTTTATCTCTCAACTCTTTTATCTTATTCCCAAAAGCTACACTTTTTAATTTTAAAACAAAATCTTATTAATATTTGTTAGTTTTTTAAAAAAATTCTCTCTAATATTTTTTTAATTTTATAAACAAGTATCTATTTATTAATTAATTAATTTTATGAATAAATATCTATTATTCATTTTTCTAAATTGTCTTTTTTATTGCATATATGAAATAATAGTTTTTAAAAAAGAACTTTTCTATATTTGTGGATGAAATATTTTTAGTTATATACATTTTATGTTAGCTTTTTATTTTTCTTTTTTCTAATTATTATTTGTGTTTTATTAGTCATGGTTAGCAATACTATTGTAATCATTTTTCTTTTATTAATAAATTCTTTCATTTCTTATTTAGGAAATATTTATATTTTCTAAAATCAGATGTAAGATTTATAACTTTATAATGTTTCAAAATTATTTAAAATTTAAGTTTGAAATTATCTTAATTATTATAATTATAATTATATAAATTAATTAATAATTATAATTATATAAATTAGTTAATAATTATATTTATATATATTCTTAATTAATTAAAATATAATAAAGTTATTAAATTAGAATTATATTTAATATTGCAATTACAATTAATTACAAAATTAGAAAGGTAAGTATTCAAGACACTTGTTTTTATACTATCTATGAACACAAACATAAATTTAGTTAGAAACATGAAAAACATGTAAAAAAAAATGAATTATAATGCTGACCTCAAGATCAAGCAAATAATGAAATCTAAACAACTACAAAAGCACAAATGAAGTTACCAAATTTGAATCCTATGGTGAAATGGATTGCTACCAAGGGATTCAAGGATGTAGTTATTGAAGCACTTTCTTACAAGAGATGATTGATTGATTTGTATAGGATGATTGACTATGAAGAATATGTGAGAATAATTCCCTTGGATCAAGGAGAAGATGGATAATCATGTTTAAGTTTTTTTAGATGAAGGGATGAGATTATTTGACTAAAAATAGAAAAAAAACATAAATAGCTAACCTTGCAAACAAAAATGAGATTTTTTTTTTTATTAATGATGGAGAAAATATATGTGAATTAAATAATAAAATATGATTTAATTCAATTATCCATGTGAGTATAAAATTGCATTAATTAAAATATGAAATTAGGTTAGACTAATTCAATAATATTTATTTATTTTTTTGGTAATAAACTAGATTAATTAAATACTATAAAATTATTTAATCAAATAGTGGTGATGAAATATTAGTATAGAATGATGTTAAGACAATTTTATGTATATATTTTTCTCATATATATAGATTTGTGACTAGAAGTTGTTGAGACAAGAAGGATTAATAACACTTTGAAGAAAGATAATCACAAAGAACATGGTGGGATAGTGGTGATGAAAAAGTTATGCTTGGGATTTTTTGACTTAGGGCTTTGCTTGATCAATTAATTGATTGGATTTTAAATTTTAAATGACCCAAGTATTTAAAGATGAATTAAGGATGATAGAGGGATAAGGATACCCATTCAAGAGGGCCAGTAGGTGCAAAGAATATGGACATGCTCTTGAAAGGAGGAATAGGATAATAAAGAGCTTTGACCAAAAGAAAAAAGGGACTTGAGGGTTAAGAAAAAATAGAGAGAAGGGGTGAAGAATAGGTGATATTTTACCTAGTTGGTTAGTTAGATAAAGGTTGTGGGAGTTGTATATAGGTATATTTCAATGATTTTAAATAAATTTTCAAATTTGTATTGAGCAACCTAAATTTGAAATCACATATGCTGGTATGCATCAAGGTATAAGGAACCCTAATGATAGTTATCATATTCATGAAGGACTAATTCATGCATGTACACAAAAATGGCATACATTAAAGATGCCCCAAGAAACACATTGTCAAGGCACATCATGATATAATGGACCATGATGACCTTGGTAGAGTATGTTGTGGGTCAAAAATAAGAACACATAAAAGCAAGTTGCATACCTCTTTTGAAGTTGAAACCAAAATATAGATAGTTGTAAGAGTGATTAGTGATGTTAAATTTTGGAAATGAGGTATCCCATGAGTTGATATGTGTAAATTTAATTAAGGATTTAATCAAGAGGGATAGGCAAGAAAATATGTAACTGTGTGACTAAGTGACTACTTGTGCAGGAAGTGAGTGTTTGCAAAGAGCGAATTGATTATGTGTTTCTAAGGTGCACATGTTTATTTGTTGTGACCATTGGGGATAATGTGATAATTTAACACATGTCATAACATTACTTTTTTTATTATGAATAACCAATGTGTCTATCTAAAGCACAAGTTAAAATACAAGATAAAGCATAACCAAAAATAAAATGGTGATATGGGTGGATGAATGTAAAAAATATTAGGAAAAAAGACATGAGAGAAACTATATGAAATAAATAATTTGGACTATGCCCTGATTTCCCCCAAGTGAAAAGATGCTTGAGGATAATGAAACACAGGTTCTTACACATGATTCAAACTATAATTTTCATCATGGTACTTACCCATGTTTCCATAAGCATGGTTTTCACTAGGGGGTGATTTTCCTCTTTAGTTTTTAATTTTTAATTTTTTTCTTTCTATTTTGTTGCTTTTTTATTTGGATTTTTATGGTGATATGAAATTTCTTGTTGCAATATTATGTATGAAGTTTCTTGAGATTCATAATTTTCAAGGTACTAATTTATATTATTTTTATTTTGTTTGAGAACATGATCATCAAATTCAAACTCTTTGGTTTTTATGCACTTTTTGTAGTTGTAACACAACCAAATTTAGTATGTTCTAAGGTGATTGAGTATGTTGAGTTAGAGTTCATCAAAAAATTATAGTTCATGTAGTATCACTCTATATTCTTCATCCATGACGAGGTCACACAAAGAGATGCATAAGAAAGTGTTGTGCCTTTTCACAACACACCCCATTTTTCTTTTGAAAAAAATGAAGACCCCTTGTCACTTTTAGCAGGTGTTTAGTTTAAGTGTTTCCCTCAGGATTGATTCTTTACTCCTCATCTAAATAGTAAGTTCCTATTGTTACATAAGGTCAATTTCAAATCAATTTTGAGTCAAGAGGTTCATACTCCCAAAATTTGGCATATTAAGCATTAGCGTTTGGAAAATATTCATATTGGTGTTATTCATCTAGTTTTCTACATTATTTTGTAAAATGAGATGATTTTGGCTTAAAGGTCTTATGGTCCCATTGTTTGTCACTAAGGAATGATTTGATGTCCTAAAGGGTTTGGTCAAATTAGCTTTCAAGGTGGAAATTTGTACTCAAATGTTCTATTATTTTAAAAATTAAGTTCATTTGTCTTTGAGAGTTCCTTTAAACATGAAAGCTTCATTGATAAATCTTAATTATAATTTTAGTGATTGGAAATTCTAAGTGCAATTATGCCTTACAATGTTCAATTCTAATGGAATTTCCTATAGGTCTAGTTGGAACTCTATTTCTTGAATTTCAAGTTAGAACCCAATTTATTGCAAGTCTGATTGGAACCTAATTTTCTATAGGTCCAATTTGAACATGACTTCTCACAAGTCTAATTGGAACACAATATCTTGCATGACTAGTTAGAATTCAATTTCTCATAGATCCAGTTGGAACTTGATTTCTCGTAGGTCCAATTGGAACTTAATTTACCACAAGTACAATTGAAACTTGATTTCCCACAAGGCCAATTGGAACCCAAGTTTCATAGGTTTATTTGGAACCTAATTTCTTAGAGGACCAATTGGAACCCAATTTCTCATAGGACTAGTTGGAACTGAATTTTCCCTAGTTCCAGTTGGAACCCAATTTCTTGCAAGGTTCAGTTAGAGCCCAAAATATTGTGAATATCTAGCATGACACTTCCAACTATACCTTCCAACAAAACTTTTCAAATTCCCTTTATTATATTATCATGAAAATTTAAAATGCCCCCTTTATTTCTTTCCCATGTAGTAAATTATAAATTTTTAAAAGGGGATTGATCAATTGAAAATTAAAATCAAAGTGTTAAAATGGTCTTTAAAAAAAGTAAAATAGCATTTACTAAATGATGAATATTAAAAAAAGGACATGTATTACTTATTGTTAAGTGACCATAGAGAATGGAAATTGATTAATTTAATACAAGAGAACACACTATGGATATTTTACAAACCCTTGACATTTTGCATAAAATATTTTTAAAGTATTTTAATAACACTAAAATACAATTTTATATGGAAAATGAATATTTTACCTCACTTTCAAATTTCATCAATGTTTAAATGCTCCTATAGGGTAAAAAACATTATTTTTGTAGGAATTCAAATCCCAGCTAAACATTTTATTATTTGAAGTTCTAATAATTGTTTAAAAAATGAATAACCATATTTTAATTGCTTGAAGCATAATTATTTTATAAATTCTAACTATGAAGCTATAAATTGTATTTTTACTGATAAGTAGGAGGTATTTTTCCACAGCGCGTCAAATTATGATATTGCTATCAGGATTCAACCGTGTAGTTTCGAGTCAAACTCATTGACCCATGTTTCATGAGTAGTGGTTCAACAAGAACCCATCTCTCATGATATCGAATGGTCCACTTAGCACTCATTGCATCTAGGTGATGCTCACAGAAGTGAAGCACTGGTCCGTCCCGGGATTTTCATATTTATTTTTAAATCCTATGATATTTGATGAATTTAATTACGTTCTCTCTTTAGGTAAATTGAATTGCAACATATTGGAGCTCCTAGTTGCTACTCTAGTTTAAAGTTTCTCATGGTATATCCACACAACTTGATAAAGTAAGGAATATGTGAAGAAAGTGTCAATAACTTTCTAGAAGTGGAAATATGTTATTGAAAATTAGAATATTTTTCCTCCTAGTTGCTACTCTAGTTTAAATATTTTTCCATTTTGATAAGTGGGAGATTTGTAATAAATACTTTTTATTATTAAACTCACTTCATGATTTTCTTCGCATTAGTGATTTTTTCTTGTAATCATTGGGAATTAGCATGTATAAATGTCTACTCAAGTTATCAAAATCTTTGAAAAATGTAAGGTGATTGAACTTTTTTGGTTATGAAAGATGTCATGGAATCATGCCATTCTTAGAATATTTGATGTAATTATTTTATAATCTAGAACTTCTATTGAAGCTTGCATTGCTTGTATGTAATTTTGAGAAGGTCTAGTGAAACACATGATAATTAATTGATGCCTTGTTGTTGATTTTCTATATTAATTTTGAAAATAATTCAGTTTAGGATTCTAAAAATTTCTCTCACCCTCTTTTTTTTAAATTTTTCATCAAAAATCAAATTTTAAAGAGATAGAGCATCAAAATATTGCAAATAAGATGATGTGAAGTGCTCTAGAACGTGTAAATTTAATCAAATTGTAGATCATTGTGCATTTATATAGGGTAGAATATGTGAATTATTTTTTTATTTTCCAAATCTAATTATATTTTGTAGTCTTCGAGAACATAAATCCCTTTATTGAATAATATCCACAATGAACTTCCAAGTTGTACCCTATAAGTCAAAGCCAAAAATTTGAAGCCTTGAGATAATTAAATTTTATTCTAAAATTTAATTTTCTCTCAAGAAGTAAAGTTCATTGTGAAATTTTTCTAAGTTGATTATGACTTAAAACACATCAATAGATTTTCATTAGAGGGAGGGGTGCATGAGGTAGAATTGCAATGAAATTTAAAGTTATTAATTTAAGATTTATCAAATCTCTAAAATTAAAAAAAATTAAAAAATTTAAAAGATGAAAAAATTGAAATTCAAATGGATAATCAATGGTGTAATGAGCCTTATTGCAAAGATAAATTTTAAGTTGAAATTTCTCTTTTTTCAAAATTTTTTAAAGGGGTAACTATATCCTTAGAATTTATTTAATTTTGCCTCATCAAGAAAGTGTAGGGTACATGATTAATCTAAGCATGATGAAATCAATTATTTATCTTTTATAACAAGGTTGTATCTAGCTTTGAAAGGACTAATCACTTTTTAAAAGTATACAAATTTAAAAAAATTCAAGTAAAAGGAAAAAATTGAAGCAAGAAGATAAAATGCAAGGTGTACAATACCTAGAGGATAGAAAAATTGGACTAATTCCTAAAGATAACAATGATGAAGATAAATGATTTGACAATTAGGTAGCATGATGTTGTTGAGGACGAGAGGCGGGAAAGGGTGTGCGAGAGGGATTTTGAATTCTGAGGAGGATGGAGATTATGATGATGTCGATGGGGGTTTTTAGCTAGTTGTACAACTTCCTCTATTGATTCATTCACTTTCTCTCTCGGGTGTCACTTCTTGTGATGCCCTATTCGAGTTGTTGGTTTTGGCTTTCTCCTAGGTGTGTTGCTACCCATTGGTTCCTGGAGGCGAGTGCTTCCTTTTTTGGGTGTCTTTGTTGGCTTTTGTGGGCCTTTTGGGAACTCTTGTCTTTATGCAATCATGTGTAGAGGTGATGGTAACATGTTTCTAGAGGAGAGATGTGTGGCTATACTTTTATGTGATATTTCTTAAGTCTCTCCCTTCCTTTGTTTTTTTCCCTTGTGCCTTATGGTCTCTATGTTTTTTGCTTGGCTTGGTGCAACCTGCTTGCTTCCTTTGTTGTTTCTCTCTAGTGGTTGTTGTCCTATGGAATTTCATTATTTTTATGCTCCTTTATTTGGGGTTTGGTGGGCTCCCCATTTGTGCTCGGTGGAGCTATGGCTTTGGTGGCAATTCTATTTTCTTATGGGGGTCTTTTCCCATGGGTGCCTAGATATGGTCTCTATTGTTGTTGTCTTCTTGTTGGATGGGTTGCTTTCAAGCATTTTTTTGTCTACCCAGATGTTCATGTCTTTGTTGGTTCCCTTTTGGTTTGTGAAGATATCAAAGATAAAGGGAGCAGATATTTATCATTGGCCTAAAATTTTATGTCTCTGGTGGAACTGGGAGGATTCCAGTTTTATGGTTTTATTTTAGGGAGCAATTGTTGTCCTTGGTTCTAGTTATCTGTTGTTGGGTAGGTTGTTCTCTTTATCTATCCTTTTGTCCCAATTGTGGGTGTTGATGAGGGATTTTTATGCTCTTTTTTTAGCTATTTAGTGGTTGGATGGGTTATTTTTCTTTCCTATTCTTAAGACCCAGATGATTTTGTTGTTCTCATTCCTCTTTAAACTCTTGTAATGCCCCGCCACGCAACCCTAGGGAAAGTTGCAATTTACTAAACAAACGAACTAATTTTTTTTTTTTTAAACAAGAATAATTAACATACAAGTTCACTTAGCCATTGCCAACAATTTCCCTAAGGCTACGAGACAGTGTTACTTAAACCAACGCAGAACATGAATTAAAAGCATATCATATAATTACTTAACAATTAAAGTTCACATACATTCCATTCATAATAAATTCACATCCAAGAATATGAAGTGCCACATGATTTCAAACAATATAGCTTACAACATGTTTACAATAAGATTACAATACTCATTTCCCAAATGAGGTAAATCCAACAAATATGATAACATATTACAAATTTCGCCTCAATAACAAATGAGGGGTAATAAAATACAATAAGTACTGAGAGAACAAGGCATGAGAAGAAATTGAGTCCCGCGAGCTCTCCATCTGGAAATCTTGACCACATGAACAAGAAGAAGAACCAATGGATTAAGATGCACACCACCCGACCACGTAGAATCCAAAAGGTGCCAGTCCCTCCATTCTAGGAGATAGTAACAAGGAATTCCTACACAAGGCCATCTACCACTAGACACAAGCTAAAACATAACTGAATAGAAACAACAACAAACACAATATCACTTAACAACTACAATCACAAAGTCACTTAACAACTACAATCACAAAGTCACTTAACAACTACAATCACAATATCACTAACACGAGGTTACAATGCTTCCAGAGAACAAAGATCATGTACATCGCACAATAACTGATTAACTGTCGACATAGGAAGAGTGTCATGCATAAATTTCCATGAGTTACCCTGGCTCAACCTTCCTAGGCTACCAGACCCCCATCTTGGGTTACCCTGGCTTGCCTCTACCGGCCGCCGGACCCTCACGCAAAACTATGCGTCCCATCTCATCTCGAGCCTTATCATTCACTTGCTTCACGAGAGAGACATTCTTTATCTTTATTAGTGTGAAAGATCCCCATTAATTCTTTTAGATTATCACTTAGTTAAACTCTAGGTGGTTACCCTGGCGCCCCTTTGTGTGCCGGACCCCCACAAAGAGCCACTCTCCTATCGACAACACACAAGGTACAATACCACAATAGGTAACTAGACAACATAACCTCTCCAATCCAAGGAGGAAACAAAACAAGGAAACTCACTCCGAACACTGGAGGAAACCAAATACAAAAACACACTCCTTCCAAAGGAGGTACAAATCTCATTACCCTCTCCTATTTCCCAGGAGGCACAAATCCCCGTTCGTGGAAACCAGGTACAACATAATAGTACAACTCTACACCATTCCCAAGGCGATTCACAAATTGAACCTCTACACAAAACATCCCACTCTAGAGAACTTCTCTGGAAGACTTACATAGACCCTTAACCCCATTTGCCCGACATGGAGAATAAAAGAAACATGATAGAAAAGCATTCCAGGCAACTCAATATCTAATGTTAGGGTTTCCTAAACCCAGTCAAACACAGTTTTCAATCTTGCATTTACTCAATCAAATACACCAAATTCATTTCCCAATATTGAAGTATTTACAACCCAATCATTTACTCTAAATTTCACAATTAACTTCCCTAATCAAAGCGTTCCAATAAATAAAGTCATCTGAATAAAATAATCAACCCTTACTCTACATTTAACAGTTGTATTCATAATCGAGGTATTATAATAAACAAATTCATCCAGTTAAAATAAATCAGTCTTATATCTCTAAGTTTCACGAACATATTCAAAATCAAGACATTTAATAAATAAACAATTAAACTAAATCGCTTATTCCATATTTCAAACATAAAATAAATTAATTAATCAAAATCAACATTTTAAATAAAACGTTTGATCATACGTCAACTATATTTCCTCTATACAAATGAGATAATCATTTTAACGCTCCTCTTTTAACTATTAAAATATCATTTAATCATATGCCTTTGAAACATTATTTTTATATTTAATGATTTCCTGATTATCTATAATAATTCAAAAAATAGAAATTTCTAAATAAAGGTAATTGATTTTAAAATCAGCTTTTTAAATAATCATTAAATTATCTAATACTCACTTGGCACCATTGAGGAATTTAAATTTAATACTTTAATCCTATTTGTTCAATCACGGATAATGGTTAAAATAATCTTTATAAAATAAATCCATTTAATCAATTTTTAAATAAATTGTTCGGTTACAAAACCAACTTTTAATTAAATCATTTGGTTATAATTTTCGCCTTTACAAATACATCATAATATAATTTATTTTCGGATCTAAATATATATGAAATGTACGTATAAAAGTATATGCATACTTAATGTATTTATATGTACAAATAAGAATATGCATCCGTTTTAAAAATCTAATTATTGTTTTGAATAAACATTTATTCTTAAATCAACCAAATTTAAAAATTCCATGACGAATTATTTTAAAACGCAAAATATGATATTTATATATTATATAAATATAATATGATATTATTAAATACATTTTTTATAATTAATTATATATAATATATATGTATATATAAATATATTATATTATATATTTAATATTATATATATATATAATATTTATATATTATATAAATATATAATATGATATTATTAAATAAATTTTTTATAATTAATTATACCTAATATATATGTATATATATATATATTATATATAATTAATTATAAAAATTTATTTAATAATATCATATTATATATTTATATAATATATAAATATTATATATATATAATATAAAATTTATATATAATATATATATATCATATTAAATATATAATATAATATATAAAAACAAAGCTAACTAATTTTTTTTTAAAAATTATAAATATAATTATAAATTTAAATTAAAAGAAAAGAAAGGCAAAAGCCCTTTCCTTTTTGCTGCTACGCAGCAACCACAAGGCCGCGGCCCTTTTGGTGGCTGCTATGCAGCCGCCACACAGCCATAAAAATATATATATATTTTTTTAAATTTATTATTTTATGAATATGCAAATATATAATTTATTTCATAAATATATAAATATTTTTATATGAAAAATAAATTATCTAATAACACAGTTCAGTATTATCATCAACCTTTTTAACAAAAACTTACTTTTATTTATTTATTTTTTATTTTAAAAAGGACAGAGTATATAAATTTATATAATATATTTATGAGAAGATTCAAAAACAAATAAGATAAATAAATTGTTTTCTTGCAGATCTGGAAGTACAAATTTAACCCAAAACAAAAAGGATTTTCTCTTTCAAAATAAGTATTTCTACCACTACGTTTTATGACGATTTTTAAAAGATTTTTCAATACTCCTAATAGATCTGACTTGAAATCTTGACCTTCAATTTAAGATGAATTTTATTCCAAAACAAAAGATTTCACTACGAAACTATAAAAAAAATTTAAAAAAATTTACTAATGTTCTCAAGAGAAGATACAAGGGTTTCATACGAACGAATTTTCAAATCACAAAATTTCATTCAAACAATTTTCGAAAACCTAACAACTAGATTCATTTACAGAATAATAAAAATATTAATAACTTAAAAGGAGAAAACCTGGAGTCCTTTGTCTGAAGAAGAATCCCTTCTGTAGCCTCCTTTTGAATTCCTCCTGCAATTTTCCTTTCGAATCTATCTTTTCTTTCAACAATTAACTTTTTTTCAGATCCCCCAAAAAAAACAGAGCAAAACTTCTGTGTGTGAATAATCTCCTCATAAAAATAATAAATCACAATAAAGATTCAATAAAGCTCTTCCGCTTTCTTTTCTCAAAATCCCCTTTTCTTATTGGTCCTTTTTTCAGCTTTTAAAAGCACAACTTATCTACAATTTTAATTAAAAATAATTTATTTAATTCATATATTATCCTCACATGATTTTCTAATTTAATATTAATAAAAAGATAATATTTAATTATCCTCATCAATATTCATTTAATTTAATTATTATCAACAATATTATTTTAAAATAATTATTTACATTTTTAATTAATTAATTAACTTTTAAATTCACAAAATATTTAAATTTAATATTTTACCAATGCACAATTAAATCAAATAACAATGCAACATTAATTAATTATCTTATAAAATAAGATTAATTAATTAAAAACTTACCATAAATTAAGTAAATACTCGACAATCAAACTACACGATAACAAAGACAAAACTTCAGTCATGACACAACGACTCACTACAGATGACGAACTTGGGATGAAAAACCTAGCTATTATCTCCCAATCGATTACCGTTGGTAAATGGACACGCTCAGACCTGTGAAGCCAGGTGGAGTCGATGTCACGTACCTGTCAACCTGCAACAAAGAGCATGTCGAACGTGCAATATATATATAATATGATCAAACACACCGTGAAGAGGAAATCTCAGAATTGTAGGGCGTTCGCAAGCGAGTGATACAATCTCGTCCCCTTCACCAATACAATATCCCTAACTGACACATCTAACATCAATGATATGATCAATAGTATAACATCATTAAATCAATATCTTCTATGTTAATCCAAAACACGCCATAAAGATAACATCAGAATAAAATAACATTGCATCAAAATATAACTTTCATATCATTTAACAATTGCAATCAAAAGCAACCAAGTTCTAAAGTCAAAGCATATTCAGACACAATCATCAAATTATAATATAACATATGTATCACTAATCAGTTCACGATCAAATGATCACCAAGTTCCACAGTCACATCATAAGCATAACAAAGCATTACCAAGAAAACACTGTCGATCCAAATATCCAAAACGGAGGGGTGTTACAACTCCTGATGCCAGGTATGCCTAAGGATGGTGTGTTTATTTCTTTTGTTGGTTCAATGGCTTTCCTCTTGGTTCTGCAACCTGTTTCTTCTATAGAGGTGAAGGCTAATCCTATTGAGGTGGATTCCTCTTCTATAGAGGTGAATATGGGTGTTGTGGGTTTGGGTGGAAGCTCCTTGCTCTGGTTTTCTTAGTTGTTGTCCCTTTTGAGGTGGGAGTTACTACTTTTAAGGTGGACTCTATGGCTATTGGTGATCTCTGGATTCAGTGGGAAAAGTGTTTATGTGATCCTTTTCAATAGATGGGATCTTTTTCCTTCATTTATGGAGTTTGAGTTGGCATCTTGGTTGGACTAGTGTTTTAAAGGGATTTTTTCTTCCTATGTTTTTCCTTGTATTTCTCATAATGAGGTTGAGAATCTGGGTGGAATGATTGTTTCGATTGGGAACTTTTTGTTTCCCTCTTCTTAGTGGCTCAATGTTGTTACTGAGCACATGGTTTGTTGCAGCCTGGCTACTTTGTTGCCTGTTTGTTTCAGGTGGTTTTTGTTAGTTTCTTTGGGTTCAAGGTCTCGGTCAAAACCTGGTTGTAAAGGGTTCAAGGTCCCTTCAAAAACTATTAGTTGTAGCTAGTATTGATTTGAATATCTGTGTTTGGTTGCTACTAATGGGTTGCGATTGGTTTGCTGATTATTTTTCTAGTAGCTTATTTTCCTTGTAAAAAGTTTTAGGTCCCTTCAAAACCTTCTTGTATTGGGCTTCAGGTCCCATCAAAACCTATTTTTCCCCTAATAAAAAACAATGATGAAGCTCAATAGTAGCACTACCTTAAGTTTTACTCCAAAAAATGGTAGAGATAAAGTACATCATGGAAAAGGTGAAATTTCCTTATTTTTTCTCAAAATACATATACACATGAACTTGAATGTAGGTATGAATCATTCAATGACTATAAATAAGAACAAATACCTTATTTTCATAAATGAAACAAAAATAAAAAAGAATTTGATAGTGATTTATTGATTTAAAATAGTGGCAAGAGGTCTATAAATGAATTAGATGAATGTAATAATCAAATTAAAAGTGTGAAAAAAATAAAATGCATGTAAATTAAATGATTTTAGATATGATTTTAACTATAGATTTATTGTAAATTATTTCTTTCAATTGGTTGATATAACTAATCATGAAAGAAATTATAAATAATTATCAGATCAATTTTATTGTGTGAAAAAACAAGAACGAACTAATCTAGTCATTGAAGGATATTTAGGAACAACAATAAAGGAAGTCATAGTAAATAGAGAAAATAGAGTACTACCTAATTTTTCTAATTTAAATGATCAATTACATGAATATTGTAACTCAATGCAACTAGATAATTAGACATACCAAACTTGTACCTCGCTTTGGGATACTTTGCCAGCTAGTTAGAGAAAATTGTTTAAGCATCATATAATGAAAATAGAAGAAATCATCAACATGATGAATATCCAAAAAATATGGAAGTAAGAAGATTCATAGAATATTTTATTTATATTATGCATGTTCAAACATGAATCCAATATCAATAGAAGATAAAATAGGAAAGTTTTTTTATCCATTAAATGATGGTTTTCTACTATAATTAAATGAATCAAGAAGAACAAATTCATGTAAATCATGCTTAAATGATGAAGGTGATCACTTCAACAATGTTGATGTGCAATAATTAAAGAAGTATGGATATTTTTTGACAATAAAGGTCAAGCCATCATGCAATATGAAGACTACAAGTATACCTCAATATAAATGGAACTAGAAGAAGAATCAATTGAGGATATTGTTGAAACTATTTGTGTGGACTTATTTGAAAAAACACACCTTGATTCATTTTTTCTACTACATAATAGCTTAGAAAAATATGAATTGTTCTATATTATAGAAATTAAGAATGATGATTTCAATTTTTGAATTGGATTACTAATTGATGGATATAATTGTGATATACCCCTAATGTAAGAGGAATGATATGTCATGCTTTACATCATCCTGAAGATGAAGAAGTTTTGGATGATAGACCAATTGAAAGTGAACAAGAACTTCCAGTTAATGAAAGGACAAGCCAAGTTGTGTCTCTCCTTTTCAAAATAAAATGTGATACTTATCATTTTAATTATTGAGATTCAAAAAATAAAACATGCAAGTTGAATAATCATGAACATAATGAACTACCTTAATTATTAAATTTTCATGACCATCTTATTGAATATGAGAGTAATATAATTGAAATGAACTTTTTTGAATATAAGGATGAATTTACAAAACTTAGAACTATGATGAACACCTTGATACTCTTCTACATAATAAAAAATCGTATGAATTCCAAGATTGATTTGTGTTGGTATGAACTTTTTTCATCCATAAGATATATTGCACATAGTTAGATTAGGTTTCTTATTTTTCTTTTTTGTTTTCTTGTGTTCTTTTCCTTGAAGATCTTTATTCTACCAAAATTTTCAAATGGAGTAGATTGCAACTTTATTAAAATAATAATTTTTTAAAGTATTTTGTAGAAAAAATAGTTAGTCTTTATATAGGTTTTGTAATTATGTTATGAGTTAGAATTTATTATTGTGTTCCATGAAGGTATAGTCCATCCAAGAAATTATGACTCAAAATGATCAAAGAAGCTACATATATTGAAATACCTTAATGTTTCTTGAATTTGTTAGGATTATTGGATGCTTATATTAAGTGAAAAATCTAAAGGTTTGTGTTTACTACCAATGTCATTTCCAAACTAATAACAATTTTTATTTCGTGCAAGTTGAAAGAAAACACAATATTAAAATAATATCAAAAGAAAGAAAAAACAAGAGAAAATTTTGAAAATCGATAAAATTCAACTCTTTAAGAGGATTCAAATATCTTTACTCTAAGCTATAGATGTCTAGTTGGAAATAGAGGTGTGTTTCAGGGAATCACATATACATTCATTGAGATTATGGATGGTTGACTAATAGCAAGACAATTTCCAATGAAGTTTAAAAGATTAGATCATCTTAAGCAGCTTAATATAAGTATAATTACTATTCTTAATTTTTTCTAAGAAAAGGGATCAATTGTACACACTTAGGATTTCTTAGGAAAACTAGGTTATTCTTTGACGATGACTATGCTATTATGTGGTTGGTCTTAAAGGAATTTTGATTTGTTTACAAAATTGGAAATTCTATATTTAGAATCTCGTTTATCTAAAAATACTCTAAAAAGTTTGTTGATTATCTTTGGTTTCTAATTGTTGTGCCTTTTCAAGACACACCCCTTTTTTATTTAAAAAAATGAGGAACCCCTATTGCTTTTTGGAATGTGATTAGTTTAAGGGGTTTCCCTCAAGATGGATGATTTACTTGCCATCTTTAGTAAGTTCCTATTGTTGCATAAGGTTAATTTTAAATCAATTTTGAGTCAAGAGGTTCACATTCTTAAAATTTGGTACATCAAGCATTGGCAATTGGAAAATGATTTTATTAGTGTTTTTGATTGAGGGTTAAACATGTTTTGATGGGACCCAAAACCTAGTACAAAATAGTTTTGAAGGGAAATGTCAACCTAACAAAGGAAAGCAAGCTGCAAATACAATAAATCACAAACCAACAACAACCCAACAATAGTCTCTAAAAGATAAACATGACTACATAGGTTGCATCAAAAAAATAAGCAAGGGCCTGAAACCCTCTTACAACCTAGTTTTAATCAGGACCAGATACCCTTAGATACACAAAGAAATTGCCTATATCTACTAGGCATCAACAAACCAGATGCTCATGGATAACACCATTGAGCCAAGAAAGAAAATTTTCTTAATGATGTAAGACACCATCAAACCCCTAAACAAAAATGTCAACAACTCCAACAACCCCACCTCAATAGGGGAGTTAAAGAGCACAATGAACTATTGGAGGAAAAACCATTGTTCGAACTAGGAAACCAACTCCCAATCCATGTCAAAAGGAGGGAGCTCCCCTCTATTGGAGAGAGTGTCATGACCACAAATTCCATTACCGCCTAAAAACTCTAGCACCCTCAACCTTCACCTCCATAGGAGAAGCGTCCACCTCAAAAGGATCAAAAAATGAGGAATCTTGAGACAATCACCTCCCAACTCCACCTCCATAGGATCTGAGAAGAAGACCAGTGCAGTAGTAGAACAAGTATCCATGCCACCCAAAGGAAAAACATGGTAAGAAACCAACACTCGTAAACAACAAGCCTCAAAATAAAACCACTGAGCCATAGTATTAAACATTTGGGGGGGCTCATCTATTGGGACATAGAGAGAAACTTAGAATACCACCCAACCTTTAGCAAAAAAGAAGCTAGAGAAACCAAAGTATCCATGGACAACTCCAACAACAAAAACTCTTTCAAACCATTCTGCTTCAACACAATGGAAATGTATAAACAAACTCCAGCTTCATGAATAACTGGTTCTTGAAAAAGGTCTTAGGAAACAACCCAGTCAAGAAAACAAAAACAAAGGGCAAAAGATAAGTGACCTCCAGAAAAAAGGGGCACCAAACCACCCAAACTCTAAGGGGGTAACCTTTACCCTCCTGAAAACGCTCCACAGTGGTCTCCAAGCCAATAAACACTTCAAAGCCTTACCTCATGAGACACACCAACCCAAAAAATTCTAAAGGAAGCCAAAGGGACAACAAAAGTAGAGCACTAGAGGGCACAGGCCCACCCACCAAGCAAAGAAAACACTCCCAACGAGAAACAATCCAAATAATATACCCATAACTGGGAGCCACCACAAGCAAAAGAAAGCCAACCAACCTAGATTGGACCAACACAAAGGAGGTTCCAAAGGCCACAAAATCTTGCAAGCCACAACAAGTGTTCAAGCACCCATCCTAGGTCAAAAAAAACAACACCTCATCATAGAAGCAGGCAAAGATAGGCTCGACAATGACTGCACCAACAAAAGTATCGCTTAGACACCACATACTAGACAAAAAAGGATAGATTTGGTGCATAGAAGAAGCCTCAATAAAAGGGAAAAAAGTAGAACAACCATCCTCAATGAAAGGAGGGTAGCCCACTGCTTCCAGAATCAGGAGAGGCACACCCAACAAAAGCCCGCAGGGGAGAAAGTGATATCCAGCTCCCACCCTCACAACTTCAACATTGAGAAGCCAAGGGAATGAAAAAACCTCATGCCACAAAGTAGCCAAGAGGCCTCCATCTAGATCCTAATCCTCTCCACTCCCATCTCTATCTGTAAAAGAGAAACTATTGAATCACACACATTTACCAGTTGTCGTCGCTCTCAAACTCAAACCTCTAAAACCCCTGTGTTTCCCACCTGTCATTGTTCCATCTTTGGTTACAACATTATTAATGGTCTTATTAGTGTTATTTATCTATTTGTCCACATTATTTTACAAAATGAGATTATTGTTGCTTAAATGTATTATAGTCCCATTATTTTTCACTAAGGATTGATTTGATGTCCCAAAAGGTTTGGTTAGATTCACTTTCAAGGTGGAAATTTGTACTCAAATGTTCTATTATTTTAAAAATCAGGTTTATATGTCTTCGAGGGTTTCTTTGAACATGAAAACTTCACTAAAAAAATTTAAGTCTAGGTTTAGGGATTTGAGAAAATTCTAAGTATTCTAAGTACAACTACACCTTATAATGTCTACTTGAAAGCTTCAGTTAACATGGAATTTTCTGCAAGTCTAGTTGGAACCCAATTTCATGTAGGTCCAGTTGGAACCCAATTTCTTGTAGGTCCAATTGGAACCCAATTTCCTTCAAGTTTAGTTGCAATCCAATTTATTACAATTTCAATTGGAACCCCATTTTCTTTAGGTCTAGTTGGAACCCAATTTTTTGCAAGTCTAGTTGGAACTTGATTTCCCGTGGGAAAGTCCAATTGGAGTTCAATTTCTTGCAAGTCCAGTTGGAACCCAATTTCCCACAAGACCAACTAGAGCCTAATTTCTTGTAGGAGTACTTGGAATTTGATTTCTTGTAGGACTAGTTGGAACCTGACTTCCTCTAGGTCTAGTTGGAACCCAATTTCTCACATGTTCAGTTGGAATCTAATTTCCCATAGGTCTAGTTAGAATTGAATTTCCTACAGGGTTTAGTTGGAGCTCAAAATTTGGTGAATTTCTAGTATGGGACTTTCAACTATACTTTACAACAACACCTTACAACAACACCTTACAACTACACTTTCTAACTTCCCTTTATTATATCATGAACATTTAAAATGCTTCCATTTCTTACATACCCACATAATAAACTTTAAAGTTTTAAAAGGGGATTGACCACTTTAAAATTAAAATAGAAATGTTGAAATGGTGATCTGATTTAGGATCTAGACTAATTGCATTTGAATGCTTAATGTTTACAATCCAAATTACATCAATGTTTGAAACGCCTTGCATGGTGTAACTATTGGAGTTATGGACAGACACTGAGAGGGGGGGTGAATCAGTGTCAACACTTTTTCAACTTCGACCAAGATTTTTCATTCTGATTTCCTTTTCTTTCAACAATAGAGTAGAGTAATCACTTTTGAAAGCACAAAGATATGACAACATTAACTCAGTCTATTAGACAACTTATGAAAATATGATTTGAGTGAGATATCTTGCATTTTCCAAAACATAGCTCAGATTTGATCTCAATATTACTCTAATTAATGCATTCATGAGTTGAATGTAATCATTCATAAACAGAATTGAGAACAATAATAATCCCAACAGTGAATTGAAACAACAACAACGCAGAAAAGCAGTGAGCACACAGAAGAACAAAGAGACAAACGATTTGTTGAGTGGAAAACCCTCCTGGGGTATAAAAACCACTCCTAAACTGCCTTACTGGCTTAATCTTCAAAACCACTATTAACAATGCCTTATAGGCTAATTTCTGAGCACCAACTCAAGGAGCACCAACCCCTCATTTAGAGACACCAATCTCAAGGAGCACCAACCCCTTACTCAGATTTTAGAATTACACTCATAATATCAGAGGATCTCTTTGTTTTTAGTTAAGCACATATTTCTCTTGTTTTCTCATCTATAGAAGACCTTAAGGACAATATCCCATAATTACAATCACCAACCTTTACTGTTTTCAACACAGGTTTATATATATACATTTCAAGTATGTCAGTTATGAAGAAATCTTCAAAAAGCATTTTATACAAGATTCTGAAACTCTCTTGCTAATTTGAATATGAAGCTGAATAATGACAGTCTGTAGATGATGGTAAAAATCAAGAGTAACGCCTGTCCAGAGAGCTTTTATTTCTACGCTGAATCAAGAGATTTCAAATTGTAACTGAAAGATTTTCATCAAAGCCATGACAACCCACTAACAGAAAATCATATCCTCTAAATTCTCAAAGAATATTTTGCCATGTAGCCGTTCTGAGATTCGATGCCAACCAATGATGTCGGCCTAAAACTATACTTATAAATTCACATGTCAGACACAGAGACAGAGTTTGTTAATCGTTCACCGAGACATCCAGGTTATCCTGCCAAAGGCAATTAAATCACTAGACATTCCCTTTAGATATCACTTTCGCCATGACCCAACAGAGTCGGGGAGAAGTCATATCAAAGATCTTTATGTTTCTCCGAGATCACATTTCTGTTATATTTGTTTCAGTTCGTTGAGAAACAAGAGTCTTTCTCACCGAGATGTTCCCTTTTGTTTCATTCACTATCGCTATAGCCTTTTGATATCAGAGAGACATCTTGTAGACAAGTCTTTTTTTTGCCGAGAGCCCCTATGATCAAACATGTCACCGTGGCAATAAGGTTTTTCTTTCCGATGAGACCATCTGTCCCAAGCGGGTCGCTATAGCATACCGACATCGGGGAGACCTCCCGTAGATTATATTGTTATACCGAAACAACTCGAACACCTTAGATCACCAAGAGATTTCAATTTTCATACCAACAGAGACCCTTTTGTTTTCCATCGGTGAGACCGGAGGTCACTCACCGAGACCTCATGTCAAAAACCCTATCTCTTACCGAGATGTATGCCTTTATGTTGTCGGTCGGTATAAGAAATAAAACTCACCAAGACCTTTCTTCGATGCACATGAGTCATACTATGTTTTCAGTCGGTATAAGAAATAAAACTCACCAAGACCTTTCTTCGATGCACATGAGTCATACTGAAATGTTCCTTTTGTTTTATGTATCGCCAAGACATATCAATGTCGGGGAGACCTCTCGGAGAGCACACTATGTCATACTAAAAAACTTTATCCACTCTGATTCGCTAAGACGACACAACCTCTCACCGAAAGCCTACACATTAGACTTCGTCGGCAAGACCTAACGGGCTCACTATGAAAACACTCTGATATCGCATAGTCCGACCGAAGTAACTCTTTTCACAAGTTGGTGAGACACTACGAAGTCGTTATAACATTTCACCGAAGCAGTAAAAAGCAGTAACCTTATGTCGATAAGACATTCAGTGCATCGGTCGGTGAGACAAACAATCTTCGGTGAGACAATATACTGAATACAACACTCCTGTCGAAAGAATTCCACATGCATTAGTCGAGAAGACATCACCCATTTCTCTATGACCCTTCACTGAATCCCTAAACTCTTGCTGATATGTTCCCATTCAACCTCCGATCGGTGAGACAAAGCAATTTCAATTTGACCACATACTGATGGTATAACTTATGCCAATATAATCCTATTTTTATGCTGAAACACAAGAGAATGTCACGCTGATAGATGCCTGGAGATGGATCTCGATCACTGTGACATCAAATAAGTCTTGCCGATATGATCTTTTTCTGTCACCAAAACAATGTACAAAAGATAACCTGTGACTGCACGAAGCTCAAACTGATCAGTACCAAAAGATATTAAAATTCTGAATGTAAGCTGCCCATGGAATGCTAAGACAAGTAAGCCATATAGACAAAACTGTATCAAGATAAAGCATGAGAAAACAATCTGAAACTGTCAACAAGTAGAATCAACTGAAAGGGATTTTGACATCAAGGACAAACCATATGATCACAACTGAGAACCAACAGTAATGGTAGTAGTTTCCTTTTAGAACCCGACGGTTCTGGGTTCAACTCTTGGCCATTAGTATTTTCTAACCAATTTCAAACAAAATAATAACAAAATTAACTGGTCACACAAATTAGGTAAGCGTGAATATTGTTTCCCAATGGTGGAGATAGTGTCTTGTATGCGGGAGGTGGGCAGTTCAAGCCCCATGCAAGCTGTTCAATCCTTTTATTAACAAATATAGCAACCGTTTCCAACTATCTGCCAGAGGAGGGGTAACGAAAAGGCCACGTTTTGTACCAGATGATGCCACATGGAAAACTCTCATTGTTCGATAACTCTGACATGTCCACCGATGTGGATAGCAACTATGCGCTGACGTGTCGTTGATGGGACGTTGACGCGTGTACGAATGACACGTGTGATAATGTGATTGGTCCATTTAGTGCTAATGTGGATGCCAAGTGTCAGATTCTGGGTGGTCTACTTCACTATCCATACCGTACGGAATGCCGACATTAGCATCCGTACGGTCAAAGTCAACCTTCCTTGCATAATCTTTGACTGCCCGTAACTTGGGCAAATAGACTCTGATTCGCATGAAACAAATGTCGGTGAAAATCTTTCGACGAGCTCTTCATGATGATTCCAACTTTGATCACTTTCATCAACATTAATTTTTGGCCCTTTTTTCCTCTGTCCTAGGCCCAGGGTTGACCAAGGTTTGACCGAGCATATCTTGGGCTTCGTAGCTCTGTTTGACTCCATTCAAGTTGCGTTGGAGTCAAAATTTTGGCCACTTCCTGATGATGTTGATTCTAAAGAGAAATGGGAAACTTCAATTTTTGGCGAAGATCCTCCAGATCAGTCCTCCCTACTGGAGAACTTTTGGACCTCCAAAAGTGACATCTATTCAGACATTAAGTGAGGACTTGGCCTCCCCACTTGTCTTGTATCATCTGTACATCTGTAAGACTAGCTCACAATCACAATGAAGATTGCAACAACATTGTTGAACATAAACATCATTTTATCACTTCCATAAGCATCTACATCAACTGTCGTAGCCATTGACTAACAAACATTGACTAGCATCAAGTTGAATAATAATGTAAATATGAAAAAGAATAAATCAACAATATATCGATCTTTCACAATAAAAACATTTTTACCCAAGGGACCATCAATGCTTTCAATCACCATTCCCTCATGATGTACTGTGGGTGCATCCTGCGACATCTAACCCTGGTTAACAAGAAAATTGCAAGTGGTGAATGTTAACCATGTTGAAATTGAGGCAAGGAGAAGGTGCACTTATCGAGTTCAATCCAAAGATAAAAAAAATGGAGGATTTTTCCACAATCAAAGATGGTAGCTAAACAAAGTTCTATATAGCTTGATGAGAAATATTTTCATAAAGCTTTTCTTGAGATGAAGTCAATGGTGGAAGTTCTTTTCGAGGAGAGGAAAGAATGAAAGAAGAGAAAGGAAGACAAGGACAAAAAGAAGAGAAAATTTGAATCCTCTTCAAAAGATGATAAAGGTAAAGGAGTAGGAGGTGGTAGTGACCCTCCTAAACCTCCATCCCCATCTTCTTCTTCATCCTCTTCTTCTTCTTCATCTAACTCTTCGAAGAAGAAACAACTTGTGCAAGCTAATACACCTTTGTTAAAACTGGATGTTAAATTTGAGTTGCCTATGTATAACGGTGAATTGGATGCAGAAAAATTGGATAACTGGCTTAAGCAGATCAAAGTGTATTGCAGGGTTGAATAGATCTTGGATGATTCTTCCAAAATCCTGCTAGCTACTGTTAGAATGGGAGGCACTACATTGGTTTTTGGGAGAGTAAGATTCAAGATGATCTTGCTACGCACAATAAAATCATTTCATCTTGGTATGAATTTACTTCTGCTTTAAAGAAATAGTTTTATCCTTTGGGTTATATGCAACAAGCTGTTATGGATTGGCCAAATCTTAGACAAGGTAAAGGACAAAGTGTGCAAGAGTATACACAAGTGTTTAGGAAGAAAGCACTTACTCTTGGAATTCCTCTTTATACACAATAAACTTTATTAAATTATATAGGTGGTTTGCACTCACATTTGAAACATACAATCTTGATGTTTAATCCATCTAACTTTGATGAATTGTGTGTACAAGCAACCCATATTGAAGCAGGTGGAAGGAACATAAGTTTCAATTCAAAGAAGGAATTTGTTCCTCCAAATGAAGGAAATAAGAAGGGTAAGGAGAGGAAAACAACTACTGTGAAGAAAGAGGAAAGTGAAAAGCCTACTTGTTCACATTGTCAGAAGAAAGGGTACACAGATGTGAAGTGTTGGAAACTACATCCAGAGTTGAAACCCAAGTGGTTTAAAGAGTCTAAAGGAAATAAAAAGGCCATAGTTGTCGTTCAGGATCTTGGATCGAATTTTGATGATGAAACAAAGATTGCAGTTGTGGGTGTGAAGGGTAAGACTTTTGTTGATTCTTCCACTAATGTTTCATGTGCTTCTACTTCTAAAAGTCATGTTGTTCTTGAAGATAGAAAATTCTTCTTGAAACCAAGTAATCTCGGAAGGAGATTTTAGTAACTTGGTGAAGAATTTGCATAGGTTGTAGTAGCCTCTTTTGTAAGAAATTCTTGTTGACGTGGAAATTGTAGTCATAGGCGGAGTTACTTTTTGGAGGCCTCTTGTAAGGCAAAAGCTGATTCCTTTTGTAACCTATGAAGATTCCAAGTCTTGAAGGCAATATATTGATTTATTTTTTCTGGCAAATCTGAAGATGTAGCCAATTTCGGTGAACTCCATTATCACCTTGGTTGTAATATTTTTGTGATTTCTTGCAATTTCTTATTTGAGCTTAGTAGATTCGAAATTTGGATTTACATTTTGGATTCAAATTGATAATTAAAAGATACTGATGTTAGATTGGACGATTGTAAGTCTTTTGTAAATCTAACTCATGAAATTGAACGAGCAAGTGCTCGATTCATTTACGGATCAAATGGTCTTTAAAAAAGGTAAATTAAAAATTTATAAATGATGAATACTAAGAAAATGGCATGGGTTACTCATTGTTAAGTGGCCATAGAGAACAAAAATTGATTAATAATACAAGAGCACACACCATGGACATTTTAGAGGTACAAATTATTGCATAAAATATTTATGAGTATTTTATTAACATCCAAATAAAACTTTATATGAAAATAGACATTTTACCTCTCTTTCAAATACCAAAAATGTTTAAATTATTTCGTAAGGTAAAATAGATTTTTTTATTGGAATTCAACCCCTAACTAGACCTTTTTTTTTATAGTTAAATAGTTGCTATATGGGGCAACACCCTATATTGCTTTAAGAAAAAAATTACATGTAGTTTCATTGAAAATGGGCTTCACAAACCATACTCTTACCCCTGATATGACTACAACGGACCTATCCTAATTGCCATCTATCCAAAATTTCCAAGGCAAGTTGCAAAAGGCCTAGAATGATTACATTTTTTATAAATCGGGACTAACTCAGGATGAAAATGACATCAAAAAAGCTTGGTATGATTCACAAGAAAATACCACCAAGATTGACTCCTTAACCCCTACTATCATTTAAACAAATTTCAGACATTTACTTGACAAGACAATAGACAAACACCAGGCCCGCTATCCTTATTCAACACTATCTTCTTCTGAGTCATACCTTTTCTGCCAGGCTTTGAAATTGGCAATCACAGGGCACTTTGGGCCGCAATTGGCATGTGTTGGGCTCTTGGCCTTTTTCTCAGGATCCCTCCCATCATTTTGGCGCTACTCTTCCCCCAAACCCAGCTTCTAGTCCTCGTCATCTCCAACCACGATCTCATTCACCAACTCTTCATCTTCCACATAGCGCAGGGCCCAACCGCGTGGTGTGTTAGTGACCATCTTCACAACATGAAGCAGGAAGAAAATGTTGCACTCACGAAAATCCCAAAGCTTCTCAAAGGCTTCAGGCTCGATAGTTCTGATCAAAGGAAATTTCATCACCTATCGGCCATGCATATGACTCATGATAACTAGAAATTTTATTATTTGAAGTTACAATGACTATTTAAGACATAAATAACTATTTTTTAATCACCGAAATCATTAATACTTTTATAAAATCTAAATCTAATGTTGCAAATTATATTTCTACTTTCTAAATTATTTTTAAAACCTGTGACATTTGGTGAATTTAATTTCTTTATTTTTTAGGTAAATTAAATTATATCTTATTGAACTCCTAGTTTATAGTGCATTTTAAATATTCTAATGGAATATCCACACAACTTATCAAAGTAAGGGATATGTTGAGAATATGCTAAGAACTTACCAAAAATTTGGAATGTGTTATCATTTTTAATATGAGTAAATTGATTGCGAATTATTTTAGGGCCATTGATTTGTAACTCCTTTTTGAGTGCATGTGTCTATAAAGGCCATCTAGTTGATCATTTCTAGGAGGAGAAAATTATTGATAATCAAGGGATTTGTAATAATTAATTTTTATTACTAAATCCACTTCATGGTTTTCTTTTCATTAGTGTTTTTTTCTTATAATTGCTTGGAATCAACATATACAAATGTTTGCTCAAGTTATCAAAATATTTGAAAACTATAAGGTGATTGAACTTCTTTTCTATTTATGAAAGATGTCATGGAATTATACCATTCTTAGAGTATTTTATGTAACTATTTTGTAATCTAGAACTTCCATTGAACTTGGGCTACCTATGTGTAATTATGACAAGGTCTAGTGAAACACAAGATAGTTAATTAATGTCTTGCTGCTGATTTACTATTAATTTTGGTAAATTTTAAATTTAGGATTTATTAAATTTCTTTCTCTCCCTCTCTTTTTTATTTTCTTTCATAAAAAAATAAAGTTTAAAGAAATAGAGAATCAAAATATTGTATATAAGATGATGTGAAGTGCTCTAGAATGTGTAAATTGAATCAAATTATAGATCACTTAACACTTATACAAGGTAGAATATGTGAATTAACTTTTTGTTTTCTATATCTAACACTATTTTAGTTTCTAAGAATTTAATTCCCTTTTTTGAATAGTATCCACAACAATATATTGAGTTGCCTTGTAATTCAAGACCTAGATCCTTGGGATAATTAGATTATATGATCCAAAAATTGATTTTTTTGAGAGAGGTGAAGTTCATTGTGATTTTATCTAAGTTGACCATGACTAAAAATGTGTCAATAGGATAGTAGCTCAATCTCAATTAGAAATATGGATTTAGTGCTAAAATGATGAAGTATGTGGTGGCTCTTGTGGAGTTGTGAATTTATGTATAGTAAACCCATGGTTTGTGGTTGAGTTGGAGGTGTCATTCACAACCAATGTCATTATCTTTAAGGATTCTAATAAATATTTTGATAGATGCCTTAGCTTGGTCATTACCTTATAGGTAATAGGGGGTGGAACACTTGTGTTTTATGTGGAATTTGTCATAAAGGTCTCATGCATCATGGTTTTTGAAGGATTTTCTATTCTCAATGATAATAGGGGAAGGAATTATAATAAAAAAAATTATATGATGGAGGATGAGTTAGAAGATTTTGACTAGTGGTGTAGGTGATGGGAATGACTTGGACCCACTTAATGAAGTATTTACTATTGGAAATATTGATGAACAATGAGCCCAATTGAAGTTGCACACTCTTTGAAGGATCAAACCAAGAAAGACAACATCCACAAGAAAGTCTTGCAACATATGCAAGAAGATAGATAGTTGATAAAAAAATGATCTATGATTGATATTGAATTGATCTAGAATAATGTTACAAATGTACAAGAACCTTGTATATATAGGTAAGGTGAGATGAAGTAGGATAACTACTCGGCTACAAATTTTAAATGCTTAATGCAATAAATTAAATGCATGAGAGAATTATTAAATGCCTAGATAACTAAAAGTAAATAATGAGACATGGCCACATTATAACTAACTTCTAGAAATTATGAGTAGGAATAACTTAACTCCTAAGTAAACTTATTAATATGAATAGGTCCTCACTAATAACTAGTTAGGAAATAACCCCATTCACACCAATACCCCCATAAGTGCAACTAGGGAGTGGAGTTATTATGAAAATGATGCAATATGGAAATGCAATATGGGTCCCAACAAAAAGGCCATGTTAGGTACCCATGTACAACTAATCATGCAACTAATCTCTCACAAACGGATTAAAGGAGAAAACATCATGGGATAAAACTCCCATGCAAAAAAGAGATGCAATGCAAATCATGTACAAGTGATAGAAGTGATGCATGGAGGTCTTAGCATCAATACCCCCCAAGAGCTACATCCATCACAATAACACAATATAATGATCCCTCCAATGAAGGGAAAGATGAAGACTAGATTTCCCCCCATAATGAAGTATCATCAAAGCCACTAAAGAAATTTTGAAGCCAAAAGAGAACCTAATGAAGAAAAACCACATGTTTCCCATTAGGAAGAAATAAATCCAATGGTAGATGTCGAAGATAGTCCAAATCCATGATGAAATGAGAAGGAAGAAGTCTCACAAATGAAATATTTGAAGAAGAATCAAGTACCTCTAAAGCTATCTCACCAAAATTAGGATCCCCAATCAAGGAAGAAACAATGGAATGAGGAGACTCAAGAATTTCCTCTAAAGAAGAATAAAAACATAGGAGAATTATCCCCTCAAGTATGTCCTCCAAACCTGTAGAAGAAGAAAGACAAGACAAATTTTCAATACCGAAAATAAAGCCATCCTGCAACCACAAATTTGGAAAACTGAATAAATCTTGCTCTATTGAAGTCCTAGTAGTAATTGTCAACTTTGATGAAACAAGAGATGATGGAGCCACACAAAGAAGAGCCAAATTCAACCAACCACCATAGCCATTATTTGAAGTACTGCCCATAGTAGAAGGAAGAGTCTGAGGAACATAAGGATCATCATCATGATAGAAGTGGGAGAAGGTATACACCTTAGAATGATGATCAACCCTACCCATAACAATGATTTCTCCTATATCCTTACGCATGAAAACTGAATTAGATGTGAACTCAACTATGTTTCTTGTCTATGCAATCTAATAAATTGAAAGAATATTATGGGCCATCTCAAGAATATAAAAGTGCATTATACAAGGCTTTGTACCCAATTCAACATCACACATACCAACAACATGAACAAAATCATTGTTTGTAGTCAAGATCCTATAAAAATATGATGCTTTAAGTGACCCTAGAATAATATGATCAAATGAACTAATAATATGTTCTGAGGCACCTAAATCAAGAACCCATCCATTAGGACCATCAACATGATTGTTAATTCAATGAATGGCCTTTTTCTTTCAAATCTCATGTAGCAATTCCTATTATCCCAATGTGGGAAGTATCCTCATGCATGGAAGGAGAATGTGAACAAGAGGATGAAGAAGGAATGGAAATATGATGTTCCTTAAGGAGTTGTTTCAACTCATGAATTTCCTTCTTATAGAAAACTTATTCACTATGTCCAATCCCTTTACAAAGGGTACATGTAGGCTTATCCTTCTTTGATTTACTCTCTTTAGAAGAGGTGGTGGAAGTCTTACTAGATTTTTCCGTAGCCTTTTTACTTTTCTTCCCTTTCCCCTTAGTTGGTGTGACTATCAATGCATGAGACTTAGAAGAGACAACATGTTGGATAAGTTTTGATTGTTCCCTAGTCAATCTCCCACAAAAAGGTTTCAAATGATGGAATGGAAAAACTATCACCTAACCCATCCATTGTGGAATAAAAGGGTGTCGAAATATGCAAACAGACCTTTCAATTTAGACAAAATTAGAAATATACATTCCTTATCAATTTTCTCTTTCCCACAACCTACTAATTGAGTTCACAAACACTTGAACTTCACCCAATAATCCTCAATAGTAGGAAATGAATCAGTAAAAAGAGATGCCAATTTTTCTTGTAATTGTAAAGCCCTTACATCATTAATAAAACCAAAGAAATCCTTACATTTATCCTATACCATCTTGGTGTAGTACACTCCTCAATGTGGAAAATAAGGAGTCAGAAACATGTAGTGCAATCAAGCCTATCACCTCATCACATTTGTTTTGATGTGCAAATTTCTCATAATCCCTAGGAAAATTAGGTTGTTCCTCTCCCAAGGTAGACCATAATCCCCTATACCAAAGTATAATCTATGCATCCTCACCTTCCATGTGTGATAATTATGAGGAGTAAGAACCTCAAATCTTGAGTCTTCCATTGGACCCACAAACACAAATTGATCAAAAAGAGAAATATCTAATAGAAAATGATGTGAAACTCCCAAAATATGGTGTGCAACTGAAAGTGAAGCCTCCCAAATTAAATAGAACTTCTTCAAATAGCAGTATGTCCAAGTAATCAAGCAAATTCCATAAATTGCAAAAACTCAATGGATTGTACCAAGGGATAAATCTGAAAAAAGTGTATGGATAGAAAGATAGAGCTTTAAATCACCTTCGCAATGTTGTTGGGATCTCCAAAATTTGACAAAATAATGAAAAGATACGAGCTTGGGAGTCCAAAAGGAAGAATTGAATTCAATTGGAAATATTTGCATGTGCAAATTGTTTTGGAAAAATAGTCTATGCCACTACAAAGTACACAAAACTAGCTTTCCATTGATATCTTGTTTGTGAAAATTTGATACTCTAGCGAAAATTTATGCTCCATTGAAAATTTCCCAATTTGGGCTTGTAGGCTAGCTAGGTGCAAAAATGAAGCACCTTGGGGAAAAAAATAAGCCACCCCAGGGCTTAGGTCTCGGTCATTGATGTGACCCTGGGGCTATTTGGAAAAAAAAAAGAGTGTCACTAGTGGTAGTGGTGCCACTAGCGTTGGCTCCATCAGTGATTAAGCAATAGGCAATGTTAGCAAAAATATCCAAATAGTTAGCAGGAAAAGACCCAATGGGATGGAGTATACGTGACAAAGAATACTCATGAGCACCAACAAGAGGTATAATAAATGCAAAGGATGCTGACAAAACTAAGGATTATCGAATAAGTAAGGTGGGTCGACATCGATTGAATATAGGCGGGTCGACATACAGAGGGCGACAAGAATAGTAAAGGCCTTGTGAAATAATTAAAAACCTGCCATGAAAATATTTTTGGTGGAACCGTCAAAAAAATTCATGTTCCACTTGTTTTGTGCTTCTATGTTCTACTTGGCTTGATGGTTAGGGTTTTAGGTTTATGGTTTACAATTTATCTTCCATTCATTCATATGTAAACCTTTGCCTTCGCCTTTCCTTCATTATATTTTCAAGTTGACTTGTTACTATCGATTTCCGGTCATGTTAGTTTGGACTTGAGTTGTTAAACTTGTCTAACTTATTGACCCATTGCTTAGCCTTGTCAATCATCTCATTGCAGGGAAACATTATGCGCTGATAGATTTAGGGGTTTACTATTTTATCGGTTTTCTAAAGTCTTGACCCTGGGTTATATGTTCCCCATTTCTCGTCGACCTAGCATGGCCTCCCTTTTAAGTCACTAACCTTTTGCACATGTAGATTAAAACTCTTAATGGAAGCATTTGGATCTTTTGATTGCATCTTGACCGTTCTTTGCTGGCCCGTGCTAATATAATATTTAGTAAACAATACCAATGGGCTGGCAGGAAGGTGGCATGTGTCCTCTTTCAAGTCGGGGCCCATCATCTTTTCAAAGTAGCAAATATTAAACTTTAGCAAATCAATGGCTATGATAGAATGTTGTGGGTTAATCTAAGCCCTTCCCTACTAGCCCAAGGGGGACCCACCAACACCCTTCATCTCTTAGTGAGGTAACGTGGAGGTGCTACGTGGCACAATCTAAGCCATCAAGGGAACTATAATGGGATGTGAAATATTTTTGGAAATATTTGACATGATATTAAAGGATATTAACTATCAAACTACTAAAGGATTCATTTGAGCATGGAGTTATATGCAAGGTAAGATGTTATAATCTTGACCATCCATCTAATTAGAGGGATAAACACTTGGGCAGATGACTTGAAAGGTTAAAGGCATGTAAGTTGGAGGTGCCATATTCAATCTAGGTTGTTCCCCACCACCCCATTGCCACAAGATGTGCAAGGGTTAAACCTAGTGGGTAGGTGGTAGAATGACACGTGGTCATCTTCAAAGCTCATGGAGATAGCAAAGCCCATGGGATGACATGGAAATGAATCCACATGGCATAATTTGATGGGTCAATGGCAAGGGTCATCCATGGTCAAATTTTCAAACTTGTTTGATTAAACCTAGGTTGTGCATCAGGCCATCTCATTGCAAGATGAATGGATGGAATTTGAAGTTCAAAGTTGAGGCCAAGAGAGCCATTTTGGTTCGCATGAGTGAACAATAATTCCAGATAAGATGTTGAACTACCGAGTTGACTACTTTAACACCATATAAACTTGTTTTAAAGCACAATTTCAATTCATTAAAGCATTCAAAGAAAATAAGGATTTATTGTTGCACATTCAAGCTCATTTGGCATCTAGAAATTAGGGTTTTCGAAGAGCCTACAAAATAGTAAGTAAAAATTGACAACTTGTACTTCAATTGCTTAAAAAATTGTTGAAAGTGCTCGCTCTTTCATTCTATCAATAGAATTTCTTGTTTTCTTGTATTTATTTTAAGAGAACATTCAATTAAATGATTAAATTATTTATTCCTATTGTTTCTTTGCATCAAACCAATGCCCTAGTTGTAAGCTTTTATTTTTTTGCAAATAAAACCCTAATTTGCAAGAAACCCTATTACCATGGCACCCCCATGAGCCCAAGCCTCAGGATTAGAAGAAAAGAAAAGAACCCTTAATTTTCCAGAACCTCCTTGATCAATTAAAACCATCAACAAGTGATAAAACCAAGGGTTAACTTTTTTTTGAGGCCCTAAGATTGTAAAAGTTATTATTGACAAGCAATCTACCATCAAAGATGCCACATTTCCATATACTAGATGGGAACAATTCAATTAATGGTTTGGAAACATGAATTGTGGTATACATATATGTAACCCTTGGAGATTAGACATGGGTAAACTAGTGGTGTCAATTCTTTTCATGGATGTTGACCTTTTGAAGGCAGTGGCAACCAATTATGACACAATTTCTAGGGTTGTAAAAACTAATGATGGCGTTGAGATGGTAAGGATTACCAAAGAGGAAATAGTTGAGGTCTTCAAGTTGACTAAATGGAGTGAAGACATGGTCAAGATTGATGAAAAGGTGCTAAGAGATGAATATGATAAAGTAAGGCACACTTTCAAGATCTTAGTATTGCAACATTTTATGGCATTTGCACAACGAGGAAGAATCATCCTAGGCCCATCTGATAAAGAGCCTTTCCCTATAAATTACTTTATGCTATATTTCCAAAAAACCTTCTATTCCTTGTGCCAAATCTTGGGTTTTGATCTAGTTACAAGCATACCTATGGATAAAATGTACATGGCTTCCGATATTCAACATCCCACATACAATACCCTTTATGACTTTGCATCATATTTGGCAGAAATGATACATAAGGGTTTATTTGCATTGAAGAATGGGGAGAATGGGGTAAGATTTTGGTGGTTTTCCTTGCTCATGCATATGTTTTTGTACAAGGGAGCTAGATTCTTTGGTAAATACATGACATTGGTCAAATTAGAAGATGGAATTGAATTACCTGTCCAATGTAGGACTCGCCTCTTGGACAAAGATGACCAGGAATCCAAGTTTGTGGTATTTGAGAACATTTTTGCCTCAAAAATGAAGAGGGCTTTGTTCATGAATATGCCTTGGATCCCTACTGCTCTACATGATTTCTTGAGACCGAAAGAGAGGAGACCTAAACTAAAAATTAAGTACAATTGGGGAGATGTGATCCCCTACTCGAGTTATACAATTCTTAGGGTTTATGGCACAAGTGTTGAACCCCATATACTTCCAAGGGATGCACCATTAAGAGTTGATTTTCTTGAAGTGATGTGGAAGTTAGGTGATGTGGAAATAATCACTTGCTAAATCATAGGAAGGGAACCTCTTTCCCTTCATATACTATTTTTTCTGATTTTTTTATTGTTGAGGGAGGATGGAGTAAAATTGTTGTCATACTCAAACCATTTGGAATGAAGAGGGTCAGAGCAAGGAATCATGATCCTGAAGGTTTCATTGTAGGGCTAAAGTCCAAGATAAAAATTTCTAAATTTATCCACAATTTCTACTTTCTTGAGGATGTGATTAGGAATGTGCTTGATTTACAAAAGTAGGATGACAAGAAATTGAAGTGGATTGCATTTAACAAATTGGAGAAGGAAATATAGATAAAAGATCCAGGGTATTTAGTTTTGAAGGATATTAAGGATGAAATTTAGAGAGTTGAATATGTGATTCAAAGTTTTGAGTAGGTTGTTGGGAAGTTGAAGGAGCAAAGGGTAATTCAATAAAAGGGAAAATTTGTGATAGAGGAGGAACAAGGCAAGGGGAAAGCCCCTGAGATAGAGGAAAGACCTACCTACCAAGCTTTAAAGAGAATATTAGTGTTTACAAAGAGCAAGGACAAGGTGAAAGAGAAATAAACAACAACCACCCCTACTCAATCAGAGGGGTCAAGAGTTCCTTCACCTACACATGAATTTCCACCATTGTCTCCTCCAAGACATGTTGCTCTACAAGTTATTGAACTTGATTCACAGCCAAGAGTATCATCACCACCAAGGTGGCCACCTCCAAAGAAGCAAATGATAGAGTCAAGTGGTTTGGTAGAATATCCTGAAGATTCTAATGATGATATAATTGTTATTGAAGAGGAAACATAGTAGGGTATGCCTTCTCCCTCTAGAGAGATAGTACAACAAAAAATGGGCCTCAAACTGAGCAAGGTGGACTTAACTAGTATGAATAATATAGATGATGTTAGACAAGAGACATGTAATAAATTCATTGACGATGACTCATTCATTAAGTCACCTACTTTTGTGGAGTCTACATGTAGGGAAAAAAGGGAAGAATATGTTAACAACATTGCCAAGAAAATGAGCTTAAACCCTCAATTTCTAGATAAGACCTCATTAAAGCCCAAGTTAGACAAGAAATGAGGGAAAAAATTTAAAATATCACAACTCAAGAGGGAAGAGAATTGGTAAGGAAATGTGGTCTTCTTTTATTACCAGAATGGGATCTTACTTCTACTATTTCTTTTGATACAGTAAGAAGACATGACATGCCACTTTACACCATGGAGGAAAAAGCCATAGTTTCTTTTCAGGGGTCTACTCTCAATTAGCAATGGGATACACTTGCGATTTGGGCCCTATCCCCAAATACAAAAAAGCCTCTAGTTGTAGAGCCAGTTGTAGACTATAGGGAAGGATTGATTATCAAGAGAGTGTTAGACACCCTTGCAGTTGAGACATCTACTGTGTCTTTAAATGTAGCTCAATTTACAAATTCAACCTAAAAAAATAGAAAAAAGAGTCCTTTGGGAACATTTTCAGGATTAAATCTAATCTTCAGATGGATCTGGGGGAGATTCAAAACAAAATCCAGAAGGAAGGATATGTGAATGATATTAAGGAAAAAGAGAATGAGCTCCTTATTAAGATGCATGACATTATTGGAAAAGAGGAGTTCTGGAGACAAAGATCTAGAGCTTTATGGTTATCTGCAGGTGACAAAAACACTAGGTACTTTCATTTATCAGCCTCAAAACATAGGGAAGTCAACATAATTTCTCAAATTGAAGTGGATGGTATTAGGCATGAGGAGGAGGAGGACATCAGAAAGCATGTTGTTTTATTCTTTAAAAATCTTCTTTTTGAGAATGATGAAAATAACCAAAATTATCAGGATCATTTAATAGAGGCTATACCTAATGTGATCAATTAGGAAAATAACTCTATGTTGTCTGCTATTCCTACTGATGAGGAAGTTAAGAATGTTGTTTTCTCCTTTGAAGGAAGTAAAGCTCCAGATCCAGATGGGTTCCCTATGTTTTTCTTCCAATGGTTCTGGGATATTGCTGGAGAAGATGTGGTGAATGTTATAAAAGAATTTTTTGGATCCAGAAGTCTCCTAAAAGAGTTGAATGCTACTTTTCTGGTTCTAATCCCTAAGAAGCTTGGAGTGGTGAGCTTTGAGGCTTTCAGACCCATAAGCCTCTGCAGCTCGATCTATAAAATCATCTTGAAGGTTTTGACTTCTAGACTCTTAATTCTCTTGCCCACTCTGATTTCACCTCAACATAATGGATTTGTCCCTGGTCGACAGATCCTTGATTCTAGTGTCACTGTGCATAAGAATATCCATTCCTTGGTTGAATCTAAGACTAAAGGATTTCTATTAAAGCTTGATATCTCAAAAGCCTATGATAGAGTTGACTGAAAATTCTTGTTTAAAATTTTAAAGGCGTTTGGGTTTTGCAACAGGGTTCTTCAAATGGTGGAACAACTTTTTTCTACTGCTTCTATATCTGTAATGGTTAATGGATCTCCCACGAATTTCTTCCAAAGTTCCAGAGGTCTAAGACAAGGAGATCCTATTTCTCCTATTTTATTCACTATTATGGTTGAAAGTCTTGGAAGAAATTTGAAAAGGTTGATCGATAATAGATCCCTTCTTGGTTTCAAACCGTCCTCTAGCAATCTGATTTTTTCTCATCAACAATTTGTTGATGATACCATGCTCTTGGGAAAATCATCTATCTCAGAGGGAAATTTTTTGAAATCTCTACTGGATGAGTATGGGAGGGCACCAGGACAGATGATTAATAAACAAAAAAGCTCTCTTTTCTTCTTCAACACTCCTGTTCACAGATAGAATAAAATTGCCTAAATCCTTGGTTGCAAGGTGGAGTCCTTGCCTGCTACCTATCTTGGCTTACCCTTAAGCCTTAAACCCCAAGAATCCTTTTGGATTTCGTTGGTTTAGAGTTTCAGTAAGAAGCTTGTTGGTTGGAAAGGAGCTCTGTTAAGCCAAGTGGGTAAACTTCAACTCCTCAAAGCTACTCTTCAGAATTTGTCGATTTATGCTCTGAGCCTCTTCAAAATCCCTACTAAATTTGTGGATGCAATTGAAAAGATTCAAAAAATATTTCATTGGTCAGGTGTTGCAGAAAGAAAAAGACTACCTTTAATAAGATGGGATCTGGTGTGCAGATCGAAAAAGGTTGAAGGTTTAGGTCTTAGAAAAATCAGAATGGTTAACAAGATTCTTCTAGCTAAAAAAATTTGGAGAATATTTTCATCCTTAGGGGAATGGACTGATATCCTAGCAAGAAAATATTTGGAGAGTAATAGATCCCTTATAATTTTGAAGGAATCCCATCTTCTTCCCAGAGGCTCAACCTGATAGAATAATTTGATTAACGGAAGAAAAGTTGTTGAATCTGGAGTGGGTTGGCAAGTTAGAAGCAAAAACCAAAGTAGATTCTGAGAGGATAGATGGCTATTTAATGAGCCCCTTATAAAAATTGAGTCCCTTAGCAGGTGGGTTGAGAATTGCAAAGCTCTTTTTGGCTCATATGTGAAAGACTATTGGGTGGATGGAAAATGGGTGGATCTATGCCTTGTCAGTCAAGCTCTTGTTCCTATTTAGTCTTCTTTGCTGGCTGTTAGACTCTACCCTGGCCAGACGAAATATCATCTTGTTTGGAGTGATGAACCCTCAGGAAATTATTTGGTCTCGTCTGCTTTTTCTAGGCTTACTTCTTTCCAAGCTTCTCCTCCCTTTTGGTCAAAGGCTTGGTTCAAACATCTGGTCCCTAAAATCAATATCTTTTTCTGGATCCTTCTCCAAAATAAGGTGCTCACGGTTGATAACCTCTACAAGCGTGGCTTTCAAATACCTAATAGATGTTTTCTTTTCAAGAGGGAGGCAGAGTCAGTGCATCATATGTTTCTTCACTGTCCTTTTGTTGCCTCAATTTGGGAAAAAATAATCTGTTATTGGCAACTATCTTGGGTTTTTCCCTTGTCTATTGAAGATTTCTTCTGTCAATGGAAAGCCCCGACTCACAATCCTGTACTTTGATACTTGTGGGATTTCTCTTTCCCTCATGTTGCTTGGGGTCTTTGGAAAGAACAAAACAACAAAATTTACAGAGATAAAGAAGCACCGATGGATATTGTTTTTGATAAAATTATCAGATTTCTGAAAGAAAATTTCATTGCTATATCCCAGAAGGTTAGCAACTCCTAGAAAGTGGCTCACTCGTCCTATGATCTTAAGGTTGCTAAGGAATAGAATATAAGTGTTGATTTTCCCTATGCCCCTAAACAAGTGAAGAAGAATAGAGAGGGTGTTTGCTGGTCTTTTCTACCTAATGGATGGGTCAAAGCCAACTTCGATGGAGTGGCTAAAGGTAATCCTGGGGCGGCGGGTTGCGGCAGAGTCATAAGGGATTCCTTTGGCAACTTTCTAGGTGCGACTACCACTCCCCTTGGATCTCAAACCAATCACCTGACTGAGGCTATTGGAGCTTTTCATATTATAAATTTGGCCCATAGTCTAAATTTTAAAAACCTTTTGGCTGGAAGGGGATTACAAAAATAGTATTGATTGTCTTTTAGGTAGCCCACCCCCCCCCCTCGTGGACTATTAAGTCTTGGATTGATGATGCTATCTCGACCTTAGCCAAGTTTGATAATATAAAGATTTCACATGCCTATAGAGAAGCCAATGCTGTGGCAGATTTTTTGTGCGAATGAAGGGGTTAGGAGCAATGGACAGTGCACTTGGCTAAATATTAGTGAATTAAGCATTAATGTTCGGGCCTAATTGAACTATGATGTGTCACATGGGCAAGAAGCGGGTCACCTTATTAATGATGATAGGACAGGGTAATTACATCACAATCATTAGATTGTATGGGACCAAGCTTAGTCGCTTAATCTGTAAAGTTTCCTGGCATGCTTTGTGGGTTCTTAGATTTGGTGGGACCATTTCAAGGAAAATTTCCATCTCTGTCTGCCCCACTATGCTTGCCAAAATGGGTGGAGACAGGAAAAGAGTTGAGCTGGAAAACTTTGAGATGCATACAAGAAATACTAAAGCGTGGAACAAAGTAAAAAGTGGGGGTTTACTCCCTTTTCTGGAAAAACTCCATGGGTTTAATCAGGAGGCTACTGAGCATTTTGAGAAGAATTGGAAAAATGGGGAACTTACCCTTTTTGGTAGGAAAGTCGAGCTCGATGAAAAACTTATAGCTGAAGTGACTGGAATGTCCACTAATGGACACAAATTTTTTAGGGACAGGGTTTTTTCTGATGAAGTTGTCATCATATTTCCAAAGAAAGAGAAGGAAAGAATGAAACTGGTGAAAATCTCTAACAGCTACTTCGAATTCGATACCATAAAAGCTCTCTGGAGAAAAGTTCTTCGTGTTATCATGGAATACATTATTGTGGATGGTCGCTTCACCAGGGTCTACCGATATCACTTTTCCCTACTCAACCATTTCCGCTACAAGGTCAGGGTTTCTATTCCCTACTATCTTCTCTGTTCTTTCAGAAAAAATATGGATGATCACAAGAAAAACCCAAAAAGATATCCTATTTTGCATACTGGTTTGATTAGGTTAATTGTTGAACATTACCAAAAAATGCATGCCCTTGCTAATTTGGATGCCCCTCCTAATTCTGAGGAGGATGATACCAAACCAGATGCTTGGGGAATTTTTCCAATTTGAGCCCAGTTAGGATGGTCCTTAGCCCCTCCTCTGTCCAAATTGGTAAGAAAAGCCTTAACCCCCTTTTTGTGAAATCTAGCACTATGCCTAAGCTGGGTAGTTCTACCCTTAAAACCAAAAGTGTAGGTATGAATCTAGCGGGTAAAAACCTTGTGTCGTACTCTAAAGACTCTCTTGATTATGAGGATTCTAGTGCTAACAATACTTCGTCCTTTGTTGCCCCGTCATTGGACAGAGATGCTAGAATTGGTTCCCCTGTTACCCCGACCCTGCTAAAACTCGCTTCAACCTAGAAAGGGAACCTACTATGGATGTCTTGGGTTTAGCTAGGAATAATGTTGTTGACCATTTCATATTTTCAAAATGGATCTTTCCTTAAATCAACGAGCTAAAAATAAAAAATTGGGCCCTTCAAAGAAAACTGGAAGAAATGGGAGCCAAGGTTACAATGCTTGGCAAGAAAGAGGTAGAGCGAAAAGATCATGGTTCCAGTAAAGAAACCCATAACCAAGCGGGCATGGAAAAAAGGGTTGAAATTGAGTTGGATAAAATGAAAAATACTGTTAAAATTATAGCTAAGTAGAACAATAGGATGGCAAGACACAATGCCATGACTAAAAAATTGGACAAAGCTCAACAGGGGTCTTTGGTGGTTGATCTGGAAGAGGTCAATGATAAAAAACAGGATGAGGATGTTGGTATTTCAAAGAGAACTAGAGATAATTTGAAGAGGAAGGCTCCTCCTACACCACAGATGATTCAAAACTTCAAGAAGGGTGTTCAGGACATGCAGAACCTAGAGGCAGAGACTGAGTCTGTTTTGAAGACTCTGGGTTAGTTGCGGCTGGTATTTTTGTTGGCTTTTCGGCTGGTTTTTTGTCTGAACCTCTTGGTCTTTTGTGGGTGGTTGCTGCCTTTTCTAGTTTTTTCCTTTTGTGCATCCTTTTTTTACTGTTGGGCTTTTTAGTCCTTTCTCTTTTATTGTAAACTTGGTGGTTTCAGGTCCCTGTATAACCCATTTTTCCCTTTATCAAAAACAGTGGAATATGTGACTGTAAAAAGATATAAGTTTAGAAAAATGTATAATGACATGATGGTTCAATACAACAAGGGTCAGAAAAAACTTGCAGAATTTAAAATAGAAGTTACATTGTTAAAAATAATACAAACCAATGTGCCAATGCAAATTGACTTTGCTACTCCCTCATCACCTCAAGGGAAAATTCCATCTTCCCCTGTTCCTCCTGAAGTTTCATTGACAATTGTGTCATACAATTTAGGGAATGTACCAATATTAGTTGAGGGACCAAGTACTTCAGAGGAACCCTCATCTAGGGAAGTCACAAAAGAAGAATTGATTGAGCAACTCAAAGTTTATGAGGAGAGGTGTAAGCGGCAGGGTGAGATGATTCATTTAAGCCACCTCAAAATTGTGATAGCGGTGCTTAAGCATCTAAACAAGGGGATGGAAAAATATTAATCAACATCCATTCAAATTACTCCTCAATGTTCAGTGCAAAAAGAAAATTTGATAAGGATAAAGAAGTGGCTATCCTGCTAATGGAAAAATGGATTCCTAGGTTACAAGATTTAAGGCTTATGAAAATTGGATCTAGGCATGATGCAAATAAGTCACTCAACATTCAACCTACTCTCAAGCTTGTGGGTGGAATCCAATATTTGTAGGGGATGATTGAACCATTGGAAAAAAATATTATAGAGCTAGTGAGGAAGTTTGATGAATGGAGTTTTAGTCTACTCCTAGATATTTTAAATGAACATTGTGAAATCAAGTCCCTACAAGAATGGAAAGACCAAGCAAATAAGGTGATTGCAACTCAAGAAACCTTAATTTGTGATGGAGTTGACATGGAGATGTTAAAGAATAGTATGGACATGCTCACTCATATAGGTTTTTTCCTTAAGGAGTTTGATAGGGAGGCTAACTAGGTAGTGGTTAAGTACACTCCATATAGGGTAAAATCTAACAAGGTTATTGGGTTCAATTAGCTTTCCAAAGATGATTTTGAGATTTGGAGAAGCAAGTATATTGATGCCCTGGATAACTAGGCCATTGCAATGGTGAGGTAGTGACCAAGATTTTGGGTTGTAGGTCTACAACAATAAAGATTATAGTAAGGGAAATATAATACATGGCCCAAAATTAGTACAAATTAGGCCTTAGATACAAAAATGTTAAAATATTATATTCTCTCTAATTTGAAATTGATAACAAGGATTGCAGACGTGGATATACTTTGGGTTTTTATTTTTTCTCTTTTTTATGTTTTGTGTCCTATGATTTGGAGCACGCAGATATAATGTTGCAATGACTAAATGATGCCTTTTGGAAGGCGGGACAAATCTTCATTGACAAATGAAAATTGTTTTTGTTGCACATGATATTTTCCCTTCTTTGAGTTGTAAATGTAACTGCATTGGAGAATATGTTTTGTAGCGGTCAAATGAAAATATGACATGTGTGCATTTTGACTTGAAGCTTGTTTTTCTCCTTCATTTCTATAAGAAGGAATTCATGGCCAAATGTATAGGTTTTTGATTGATCAGAGAGAAATTTTGCAATAGAAAATATAGAGAACAATCTAGAGTTTTGTTCTAGGTTTTGAGTCTTTTTATATGCAATTGTAATTTTTGATAATAGTACTAGCATTTGAATATGGAAGATGGTGCAAATTCAAAGCCATTTCTCTCTTGGTGTATTCATTATATGAGCTATTAATAAGATAATCAAGGGTTATTTTTTTGATCTTCATTGTGTTCCAATGAATGTATGACGTTATCTTTTTTTTAATTTAAAGAATTAATTAAATTGCTTGAGTGAAGCCATAAGTTTGTGTAATTTGAGTATCCAGATATGTTAAGGAGTTCTGGTCTAGGATATTAAGGTATAATGTTGTAATGTAGTATTGTAGAAGCTTTATGATGCTAAGTATTAATATATTTTCCAACTAGATTTATATTGAGATCGACACCCTACCCTACATTAAGGCATTGGCCTGAGTTTTGTATTTATGTTGTAGTTTTCTTGATCATTCATCAACAATACATTAAAAATCATTAAACTCTTATAATTCTTGTTGAAAATTTATGTCCAAATGGAATCAATCATGCTCTATTGCTCTGTAAAAAATTAATATGCAAATATTTTTAAGATCTTTGCATTTATTCAAATTTTCAGAGCAATTTCTATTTAGAGCTATCTTTTATTTACAATGTATGTGATTAATTGATATAGAGGATCATAAATTACATTGTGGGATCACCCTCCCTAGTTTTATAGATCCTAAAGTGCAAGAAGAAAGCATTTATCTCTTTCAATCGTTTGTTGGCCAATCCTTCATAGTTATTTACCATTGAATTTGGAAAATTCATAGATAACTATTGAAATGTACTTGGTTATTTAAAAACATCGGCATATTGATGACTCCACTGGGGAACAAGCTTATGAAAAGTCTCTAGTTCAAGATTAAATGTCTAGAGTCTTATATTTTTCTAATATATGTTTATGCATGAAGAATTTTTTTGAAATATCCCGCCATTTGTCAGGGTGAGGTCTGTTTGTTAAAGCTTTGGGTAAAACGTGTCTTCTCTTGTCAAAATTCCCTTGAGTTGTCAAATTTATCGCTCAATACTCTATGTATGCATGAAATCCTAAAAATATGTTCAATACTCACAAATATTTTCAATTCACATCAAGCTGTGGGTGGTGACTCTAAGTCTTTGTGCTAGTGTAAAAGCATTCATTCTAAGAACGTGAAAAGAACATAAGAGCAAGTAGTAGAGAAGACAATGAGAGGAACTAGAAGCAACATGAAGAAGCATCCTAAGAGAAAACTTGAGGAGGAGCTTCCTTGCAAGCCAAAGCCATCATGAAAGAAAAAGAACACGCAAAGAGGTAAGTATCCTAATCCTCCAGTACCTAAATCATCTAATTTTGATAAAGTTGTTCAAGATGAAGAGGTGTATAAGTATGTCATGCCCCTGATAAGGAAGAATTCCCTATTACAACTTTTTCTGCTACCACCGCTAGCCAGCCTACCCCTACTCCTAAAGTTACAAAAGAGCTATCCCATTGGTGGAATTTCTGGGACAAACAATTTGATCCAAGTTGGTAAGCTAGAATGGCTACTCCTAGGACTACTTTTGTTTTCAATGAGCAGAACTTCAATCATAGAGGAAAGACTAGTGACAAGACTCCAGACCCTCCCACACAAAACGAACTGGTTAACCTTACCAACTATACTCCTGAAAAGTATAGGATGATATTACCCTTGAAGATCTTGAAGAGGTGATAAATGATATCACAAAAATTTAGGAAGAAGCATTAAGACTTTCTGATTTGACAACAAAGTAGTGCAAGGAGAGAGAGCAAAGAATAATGGTTGCCATGATCTAGATAGATTAGTTGAAACAAAGAGAAGAATATCTGAGAGAAATGGTGGTTGAGGAGCCAGTTGTTGATGATAAAAATGAACTAATTGTTAGAGAGATTTTAGGTCAAATGAAAGTAAATGCTCCTATTTGAATAGCTACAACTAGCACTAACACTAGTTCCATTATGAAAACCAAGGTCTTAGACCCTTCTGCTGCTATACCAAAGTCGAAACCTATAAATACAGGGAAGAAACCTGTAGGCTAGCCTAAGAAAGTCATCCCAAAAGAAAACCAAGGTGTATCCATTGCTGACACTTATACCACTAATGCTCCAAATAATTTTGGCCCCTCAAATGCATCTCCTGGAGATCCTAACGTTAAAGTTAGCTAATGAAAACTTGCAAAGGAAACTGGATAAAATGAAAATCAAAACCTCAAATGCTGATATACAAAGAAGAAAATGCCTTCCTCCAAACTTCTATCCTAGATCCTCAACCTTCTAGTTATGATCGCTCTATCTTTGTCCCAATCTAAAAGTACTTAGTTTGGTGGAAACATTCCACATAAAGGTGGTGGTGGATGAAGCAATGGAAATAATGGAGGAAGATATTGAATTGATAATACACAGTCTAGTGGCCAAGATGGTGGTGAGCCTCATAAAAATCAAAATGATCAGTTTACCAGAACACCTATGTAGCTAAATAGATTAGGAAACTATGATTTGATGGGATTTGTGGCTATCCAAACCCTATTCTTGATGACATCAAAATTGTATTGGTTAGATGTTTTGGTAACAATGCCATCAGTGGAGAAGATCATTTGAATTCTTTTGATAACATGATGGATGATTTTGAGGTTAATGCTAAGGATGTAACGATAAAATTATTCATGCAATCACTAATTGAGGATGCTAGGGAGTGGTATAGAGGTCTACCTGTTGGAAGCATTTGATCATGGGAGGAATTTAAAAGGTTGTTCAGGGAACAGTATGGAGATAAGATTGATCCAAGGTTCATGTTGAATGAATTCTACAACATCTCCAAAGGGTCAACTGAGGTGGTTTCTAATTTTAATGCTAGATTCCATAAGGAAATTAATAGGTTGCCCAATAATCTAAAACCAAATGAAGATACATACTTTCCTGGTCACTTATTGTAATGCTTTTGATGCTAAAATGGGCTATCATTTGAGAGATAAGAACCCTTAGAACTTGAAGGATGCCTTCAAGAGTACACAAAATATTGAAAGCAATGGGAGAGCACCAAGAAAGGTGGGGAGAAGGGATGATGTAAAAATCCTAAAGAATCCTAAGCATGAAAAAGGACCTGCAAACAAGGATTCTTCCATTGAAGACAAATTGGACAAAGTTTTGAGTTCTATGGATCTTGTTAACAATAGATTGGATAAGCATGAAAAGGGGCTTGTAAATGAGAAGCCTCATTTTCAAAAAAATGAAAATCCCCCAAGATTATCCTTATAAAACTAAATGGAAAAATAGAAATCCAATCCATAACAACCAGAAAAATACACAAGATCAGGTCACACCTGATCCTTTGCAAAAGCATTCTATAAATTTTGCTGATGAGACTCCTTGGTGTATGTTCTGTCAGTTGCCTCACTCTTCTCACCAAATGTGTTGTTGCGAAATTGGTGGAAGTTGAACAAGGTGCATCAGAGGATTATTATCAATCTCATGAAGATGATGTTGAAGTTAATATGATTATGAGTAGGTCCAATTTTGCTAATAATGAATGCTCATTTGATGAGGAGTCTCATGAACTTGATGTGGACATTCAAAGACAAAGAACCAATGCATATCACCATTAGGTTCTCTTTGATGAAGGCAATGAAAATGATCATGATGTGTGCACACTAGAAACAACTGAGGATGTTGTGTCTTTAAGAAGACCCTCAGCTGAAGAAATTGAAAAGTTGATAGTAGCCTTGGTAGCACACACAAGAGGCTCTTACCACCTGAGAAATAGAACACTAGGTGGAGATTAGGGTAAGGTTGGTAGCCTCTTCATCAAGGAACAAAGTATAAAAAACAAAGAGTCAAAGGCTGGGAACAAAGTGGATGAGGCTAAAGCTAAGGAAGGAAAGGGATATACAATTTGGGCAAAGAAGACTGAAAAACCAAAGGTTAATGGAGAAGTCACATCTCCTTTTGTGAAGGTAAAGACATAAAAGTAGAATTACGAGCCTGAGAAGAAGGAGGCCAAGACCAAATTTGAAGTGAAAAGTGAACAATAGAATGAGAACAACACTAAACAAGGTATGATACCAATTAATCTGCTTAAATATACTCATGTTGATATGTTTCGGTTACTTTCATAAGTAAAGGTTTAAGTCCCCTTGCTTGAAATGATGAGGATTGAGGAGCATAAAAAAATGCAATAGCCCTTATTAGTGGTGCTACTACGGCTTTTAATGAAGAATTGGTGTCTACTCCACCCAAAGAGAGTGGAAAAGAATTGAAAGAAAAGGAGGTTGAGGGAGTAATTATTGAAATCCCTCAAATATACCTAGAAAATACAATAACTGCTTTTCTTGGTAACATAGACCCATTTTTTTATAACCTTAATTATCTATGGGAAGTTCTTGAAGGACTGTATGATAGATTTAGGTGCTTCTTCCAACATTGTGCTAGTTGAAATCATGAAGGAAATGGGGCTAAAGGTAGATAGTGTCCATGACAAGTGTTATGCTATGGATTCTAGAGAAGTCCCAGTAATTGGGGTAATCAAGGAACTCCCAAACAAGTTAGCTGCATTTCTAGAAAACAAATTCAAAATGAGTGTAATAGTAGTAGAAATTCCACCAAATTATGGAATGTTGCTATCAAGAAGATGGAGTTCCTCTATGGGGGGTAGTATGCAGTGTGATATGTCTTTTTCTACTTTTCCAATTTATGGTAAAGACATCAAATTAGTTAGGGAATTAAAAGTCCCACACATTTTGAACTTGCTCTTGAAGATGATAGGATTTACTTTGTTGACATTCCAATCAATTATTTTAGAATAGAAGAGTCACCTATTGAAAGAGAAATGAAAAAATTGTTTGATGATGATGATCTTTGGACCATGTATTTTGGTGGTGCATGCTCCAAGGAAGGATTGTATGTAGGGATAATCTTGGTTTCACCTAGTTGCAATAGATTCAAGTTTTATTTCACTTTGTCTTTTGTGTGTACAAAAAATGTGGCAAAGTATGAGGCTTTGCTATTAGGGTTAAGTTTGACAGAGAAACATGGGAGAAAAAAGCTGAAAGTAATTGGTGATTCTGAGTTGGTAATATCCCAAGTTAGATCTAGATTTGCATCAAAAAATAAGAGGTTGAAGTAGTATAGGAATTTTGTTTGGGATTCCATAGAACAATTTGATGCTTTTGGAATCGATTGGATGGAAAGAGGCCAAAACTGAGTGGAAAATTTGTTGGAGAATATTGCACTCAGCTCGAATGATATAACTTTTGTTGGTATCTCCAAAGTGGGGGTACAAACAAGGCCTTCAATCCCTGACAACATACATAGTTGGAAGGTATTTTGTTGATGATAAAGACATCTTAAGGTTTTTAAAATGTGTGGACCAGTATAAGAGTTAGGAGATTGATTTTAGAGTTTTTATTGAGACAGTGGATGGAAGGGATACAATCTTTGGAAATGAAGTGATTTAGTTAAAGACCAATAAGATCCCTAAAGGTATTGTGTATTTAGAGAGATTTTTTTATAGCCAATATAAAAGCAATGCAAAGACATCCGCCACCCATCCAGAAGATTTAGAAGAGGTGAACTTAGGAGCTGAAAATGCTCCTAAGAAAGTTTATGTGGGCAAGAGAACGAAGCCCAAGATCAAATCAATGCTGATTGCTTTGTTAAAGAAGTATATGAATGTCTTTGCTTGGTCCTATGATGACTTGAAGGCATACAGGGAGAAATTATTTCATCATGAAATTCCTCTAAAGCAAATGCAAATCCTTTCAGACAAAAGAAAAGGCCAAATAATCCTACATTGGCACCTAAGATGCAAGAAGAATTGGTCAAGTTAAGAGATGTTGGAATTATCAAACCAATTATGCATTCTATTTGGGTATCAAACTTGGTGCCAGTGAGGAAGAAGAATGGTGATATAAGGCTTTGTGTGGAGTTTAGGAATCTAAACATATCATCATTGAAGGATAACTATCCATTGCCCAACATGGAAGCCAATTTGTAGAAGGTGACTGGTTGCGAGCTCTTGTCCATGATGGATGATTTTTTTGGTTAATATTAGGTTAAAGTGAAGGAGTCTGAGCAGTATAAGACTACGTTTACTACTCCATAGGGTACCTATGTTTATGTCAAAATGCCATTTTGCTTAACTAATGCAAGTGCAACTTTTTAGAGGTCTATGGATGTAGCCTTTTTCTAATTTTATTGACTTATTTCTTGTTGTGATCCTAAATGTTTATCAACCTTTCTTATGCAAAAACAACTAAAATGCAATGAAAGAAAACACAAAGTGACACCTCAAGATTAGCATAAGAAATGATAAAGTAAAGAAATAAGCTAAAATGAAGATTACAAGATGATTATACCTTCTTTGCTGCTAAAATTCTTTGGTTGGCCCTTGATTTGGATTGTTTTGTATGCTCCTTAGATGGCTATTGATGTAGCTAAATGCAAGATTAATTAGATGGTGGGATGCAAATACAAAATGGCTAAAATGTATGGCTAGATGAGAGAAAAATACTTGTAAGATGAGTGCACAAAATGACAGCATAAATTTTCTCAAATGACTAAGTGTTCCCCCTTAATGCCTTAGAGGAGGGGGTATATATAGATTTTTTTTAATTTTCTAGAGAATTCAATGGTTGAGATTGAGCCACTAAGGTCAAGATGTAGGGCTATGGTAAGTTGACGACTCACAAGCCCTCACATCTTGACATGTGGAATGTGAGATGGCCAAGGATAAGATGATGTGGAAGTGAGGTGGAAGGGAGGTACATGATGTGTAAGAAGGACATCTACCTTAGAAGTATATTGGGGCATGAGAAAAATCTTGGGGGAATAAATGTGAATTAATTCACATGCTTGGAAGAATCCCATGGACAAGACAAGGTTCCAAAAAGGGAAGCACTTTTCCACATGTGACTTGATGTGACAAGTCAAATGTTCTAGAAGTTGCATGGGGATAAGGTAAGCCTTGAAAGGATAAAATGTGAATTAAAAATTCACATGGGGAGGAGAGAAACCTAAGATGAATAAATGTGAATTAAAAATTTGCATGGGAAAGAGGGTTAATGCCAAGAAAGGAAAATGGAAAGGTTGACTAAAAAGAGATGCTAAATATAGTTAATGACTTTGATTAAGGTTGTGCAAACACATAATTAGGATAATTAATAGAAGATTAGAAGCAAGTGGAAAATGTAGGAGGATGTGACATTAATCATTGATTAAGAGGGTGCACATCCTAATCATGAATTAATTAAATTAATCTAGATTAGAAAGAGATTATGGAGGATGTGACAAGGAAAGAGAAAAAGGAAGAATTTTAAATTGATTTTATTCAAAAAGGTCAAATGACTAAATTAAATAAATTGATATATTTATTTAATTTACAGACGAAAAGGTGTAAGGTAAAGCATTTAATTGTTAAATTAAATACTTTAAGGACCTTGGACAGAAAGTGCAAATAAATTAATATTGATGGAATGGACGAATAAAGAGGTTAATTTGATTGTATGGGAGCGATCAATATTAGATGTCTACATTTTTCCCCTCTTCGAAATATTGTTACAATAACAGTGTTTTGAAGAAAAATAAAATGCAGATGATGAAGGAAGTGATAGGAGTCAATGTCCTAGCATGAAAGAGGTTGAACGAGCTGTCCAAGTAGAGGGAAGTGAAAGGGGATGCCCCAGTCTTACGGGAGAAGGCTCATGATGAAGGAATGGAGAGAAATGATAGGGTATGCCCGCTCAAGAAGACGGATGGGGAAGGAAAAGGGGGTCTCGGGTGACTTCTTGAAAGTATGACATGGTATATGTTATTGGAAACATCACAAAAATTTGAGAAGATTGGCGTTTGAACGGAGTCAATCGGACACACAATTTGCAAATGGTGGCCCCATGGAGTTAGGGGCCTAGGGCACTTCTACCTTGGCGAGGGCTGGGGCGTATCCGCCCTGGCTCGGGGGAACTTCTCAAAAGTATTACATGGTATATGTCATTGGAAAAAGCACAAAAAACTGAGAAGATTAACATTTGAATAGAGTCGATCGGACACATAGTTTGGAAATGGCGGTCCCGGGAAGTTAGGGGTCTGAGGTGTATACGCCCCTGGCTTGGGGCGCTTCCGCCCCAACCCAGGGCAACTTCCCAAAAATATGACATGGTACATGTCATTGGAAAGAGCACGAAAAATTGAGAAGATTAGCATTTGAACTAAGTCGATCAAATGCACAGTTTGCAAATGGCGGCCCCAAGAAGTTAGGGGCCTAAGCCACTTCCACCCTGGGTTGGGGCATATCCGCCTTAGTGAGCGTTGGGGAATATACGCCCCAGCTTGGGGCATATACGCCCCGGCTTGGGGTGCTTCCACCCTGGGTCAGAGAAACTTCTCGAAAGTATAACATGGTATATGTCATTGGAAAGAGCACGAAAAACCGAGAAGATTGGCATTTGAACAGAGTCGATCAGATGCACAATTTGCAAATGGCAGCCTCAGGAAGTTAGGGGCCTAGGGTGCTTCCACCCTAGCGAGGGCTAGGGCGTATAAAGATTGGTGTTTGAATAGAGTCAATCAGATGCACGGTTTGCAAATGGTGGCCCCGAGAAGTTAGGGGCCTAGGGCGCTTCTGCCCCAGTGAGGGCTTGGGCATATCTGTCCTAGCCCAAGGCAACTTCCCGAAAGTATGACAAGGTATATGTCATTGGAAAGAGCATAAAAAACCAAGAAGATTGGCATTTGAACAGAGTCGATCAGACGCATGGTTTGCAAATGGCGGCCCTGAGAAGTTAGGGGCTTGGGGCGCTTCCGCCCTAATGAAGGCTGGGGCGTATACGCCCCTAGTTTGAGGCGCTTCTGCCTTGGCCTGGGGAAACTTCCCAAAAATATGACATGGTATATGTCATTGGAAAGAGCACGAAAAATCGAGAAGACTAGCATTTGAACGGAGTTGATTGAACACATAGTTTTCAAATGGCGGCCCCAAGAAGTTAGGGGCCTGGGGCGCTTCCGCCCCAGGTTGGAGCAACTTTCCAAAAGTATACCATGGTATATGTTGTTGGAAAGAGCATGAAAAACTGAGAAGATTGGCATTCGAATGGAGTTGATCGGACACACAATTTGCAAATGGCACCGCTAGGAAGTTAGGGGTCTAGGGTGCTTCTGCCCCAGGTTGGGACGCTTCCACCCCGGCCTGGAGCAACTTCCCAAAAATATGACATGGTATATGTCGTTGGAAAGAGCAAAAAAATTGAGAAGATTGGTGTTCGAACGGAGTCAATCGGACTCATAATTTGCAAATGGTGGCTCTGGGAAGTTAGGGACCTGGGGCGCTTCCGGGGAGGGAGGAGGAAAAGGAAAATAAGAGAGAAGAAAAAGAGATGTGAAGTATTTGCACAACCAAAATTATAGGGTGAATGCAAAGCAACGGTAATGACCATGAAATGCAATGCTAATATGATTTTCTATCTTCGAACCACTAATTTTTGCTATAGCATAAGACATGATACACCAAGGTATAAAGGACCAAGGCAGATTAGTGTCTAATGCATGAAACGAACACAACAAACAAGAAGGCTATCCTAACACCCCAAAGTCACGATGACCTTGGTCGGGCCAGGTATTGGGATAACCACAAGCACACAGGGATGCCCCAGTGTAACACAAGACCTCAGAGATCTCGGTGGGTACTACATGGGACAATTGAGAAGATGACAACAAAGAAAAGATCAAGATATGCGCCTATGTTGACTAGTCAAATCACATCATGATATGATGGATCAAGACGACCATGACAAGTGATGATAGGGAGCTTAAATGATAAAAAAAATTCCAAAAGCATCAATAGATCGCAATTAATTTCAAACGTCCTTTGCCATAGGATCAAGGGGATGGATGGGATTGATGAGGTCTGTTATGAAGGATGCATCCTATTGAGACCGATGATGGATACTAAACTGAAAGATCGATATGACGCAGGATATTCAGAACCGATTGGATTTGATGATACAAGTGGATCTTGTTTGTTAAGAACCAGCTAGATAAGGGCATAGCTTGACGACACGACACAAGAGACATGACACAAGACTGAAACACTCTAAGGATCTAGGGGCTCGGGGGTCGATCAAAGATTAGCCTTGCCTATGTGATAGCGCAGAGCCTTCGTAGTTTGATAAAAGGCTGTCGACTGACCATGGATAAAAGCAGAAAGAGGACAATGAAGATTGATGGTGGATGACAAGAACCGGAGGGAAAAAAGCAAAGACCGATGATAGATGATAAAGGAATGGACAGACAGAGCCCCGGGGGCGGATCAAATGATCGACCTTGCCTACGTGAAAGTGCAAGGGCAACGAAGTTCGACCAATGACCAATGAAAAATGATGGATAAAAGATGGTGAGATGATAAAGATAAGTGGATAAAAAGATGGGACCGATACGATGAGATAGGATAGACTTGTTGGATTGGATAGGATGATGGTGATCACACGAAGCTCAGGAATGGGGTAGTGGTCCAAATCATAAAAATTAATTGGGAGGATGATATGATAGAGAGATGAATGATGAGAAAGGATAGGAGATTGAAAAGATGTGTAGAAGAAGCAGAAGTGATGGCGATGAGATAAATGGCAGTGGGTTGCATGGAGGGAGGCCTATAGCCAGATACCAATGTCAAGGGATTGTGAGGTGGGATGAGGATAAAGATGAAAGAATGGATAGAGAGATAGTGATGGGGGATGGAAGGGATTGTTTGGATGGATAGGAAGATAAGGATTGGGAGATGAAAGGGATGCTAGGATAGATGGATAGGAAGATAAGGATGGGGAGATGGAAGGGATGTTGTGATAGATGGATAGGGAGATGAAGCAAGGTGGAGCGATGCTAGGATGGATAGATAAGGATAAGGAGGTTAAAAGGATTTCTTGGATGGATAAGAAGACAAGGATGGGGAGACGGAAGGAATTGTTTGGATAGGTAGGAAGACAAAATTGGGGATATGAAAGGGATTGTTTGGATGGATGGATATGAAGATAAGGATGGGAAGACGAAATGTTAGATAAGATCAATGAATGATGTCTCCAAGGACTTATGTCATAAAGGAAGTATATGCCCCCACTTGAGATATGTCATATGTGATAAGAAAAAAGGGGCGAAAGATGAGTGGATGGGAAGATAAAGGAGATAGCTGGAGGAGGATAAGATGGGTGGATGAGGGATTTTGATGAATGCAGGTAGGATGGCTGGATAAGGAAGGGATAGTGATGGTAGCATGACAGATAGACAAAGAAGGTAGATGGATGTGGATAAGGAATAGGATGGGGGGGTAGGTGTATGGTAACATGATGGGTAGACAAAGAATATGATAAGGTATGGATGAAGGGAAAGTATGCCAAGAGGTGTCCAAATCATGTATATATGTTTTCCCCTAGCTAGATCAAGATCACAAGGAGGATGGAGGGATCGAGGTGAAGGATGTGTAAGACAGGTGGGATGAAGGAGGTGGGTGAAAGGGATGCAGGTGCCCCATAGTGCAGAAGTAAACTAGATAGGGGATTTACGCATGATGCTTATTTTCCAAGTTTTCATCATGGTACTTATCCAAGGTGCTTGTTTGCCAAGTTTTCACCATTGGACGAAGGATTTCTCTTTACTAGTTTATTTTATTTTATTGACCATTTTTTGCTTTTTCTATTTTTTTGGCATTTTTTTGGATTTTTGGATAGAATGCGGGTGGAGATGGATAAGTATAGGGAGGTGGATAGGTGGATGCAAAAGACATGTGATAAAGATGTGGATGAAGGAATCAATTGTCAAATTCCATACGAAGTATTAAGAGCCCATGTTTGAAGCGATATTGGATGTTTGTACAGCCTTAGTTATGACAATGGAGGAATTATGCAAGGGCAGGTATTAAAGGGATTTGTTGGGGGAGGTATGTGGAATAATGGCTAGGATGTTGGAAAGTGTATGGGTGGAATGATGGAGTAAACGTATGATGGGGAGGTGTGTTCAGGACCAATATTGGCATATGTGGTGGGAGGATTAATGGTTGGATGATGTGGGGCTAATGGAGGGTGTAATGGAGGATGTGGAGATAATGGAGGAGAGGTGATAGCAAATTTTGGGACATAAGGACCCAAAATGGATTTAGGAGGATTTGCATGATTAGATTTTGGAGTAGCAACATTGGATTTTGTTATGAATGCTTCATTTGAAGGCATTTCATCGTTTTTCTTTGGGATCCACATGGTTTTGATTTTTGCTTTGGTTAGCCTTTATGGCCTACGGATTTGATTTGGATTCTGGATTTGAGTTTTCTTTTCTTCAACATTTCTTTTAGGGGGGACATGAGGAGTTTTTGATTCATGTGGATGTTTAGATTTATGCATTTGTACTTTGGAATTAAAAGTGCTTTTAGTAGCAATGGGATGGGTGTGAGCGGATGGATGATGTGGAGGGAATATGAATGGAAGGATGGAGTTAGGATTTTGAGTATTATATGTGAATGGATGATGTACATGTACTTTCCTTTGTTGATCCTAATTAGGGAACATGAGAGTGGGATAGTTATGATGGGTGACATGGATAGGTGATGGATGGAGGAGGTGATTTTGGGTTATAAGGGCCCTAAATTGACTTAGTGGGTAGAGGGACATAAGGACCCAAAATGGACAGAGCGGATGAAGGAGGAATATGGATGGTTGTTTTGAGGTGATATGATGGAGGGGGGGGCATGGAAACAAACAATCTAGTGGAGTTATGAGAGGAGCCTCTAATCTTTCTAGAAGAGGATAGAGGAAGATGTGTGGAGGTTGTACCAACATTATTGGATTGGGAGTTGTGAGTAGTACATCCAAGACCTTGCGTATACAAATGTTCTTTAGCTTGGATGGGCTCTATAATACCTTGCTCATGAAGGCCTAAACCTTTTCCTTGATAGTTCATTCTCTTGAGCATTTGATCTAGGACAAGATTTTGGCTATTCTGGAAGAATGATGCAAGTCCATTATTAGGTGGAAGAGGAAGGTTGGTGTATATGTTTTGTTTTTATTCTGCGAGGAGACCACCATGGAGGAATGAGAGGGGACCAAGGGGATATAGAATAGGCAGTGATGGAGGATCATGAGACGGACATGATGGGGTAGTAGCATCTTGACTAGGTAGAGTAAGTGTTAAGGGATCAAGAGAGGAATTAGGTGATATGATAGGATCAGGATTCGTGGCAACAGGTGATAAGGGCTCATGCAATGGAGTGATTGGATCTAGAGTGTCAAGGGGATCAGGGGTCAGAATAGATGAAGGACTATGAGCTTGAGATGGACTGGATGGGATTGTGGGATCTTGATTTGGAGGAGGGGATATGGTGGTATTCTTTGGATCAAACTCTTGGCATGACTCATCTTGTGTGGGTGGGATGATAACAGAATGTTGGAGGGACTCTTCAAGTGGGGAAGACAAAAGTATGGAGGATTCATGAGGTTCATGGAAATGGGTTTCAGTGCTACTAGGAGTGGGAGGAGTGGATTGGATTTGTGTATCTTTGATGGATTGGGTGGATCTAGGAGTAGAGGGAGTGGATTGGACTTGGGTGTGTTCGATGGATTCAATGGCTCTTGGAGTAGGAGATGGGGGTTCAATGGTTTCAATGGTTTGAGAAGTGCTAAGGGTGGTAACACCAATGATAGGTCTGGTATGGAGAAGGGTCTCAACACTAGTGATCGTGGATGATGGATTGGGATGGCATGGTTCCATGACTTCAAGATGTGGAGTTGGGGATGGATTCTTTGTCATAAGTCCTTAGAGAACTTATGGAGTGAGGAACTTGCATACTCGGGGATGAGATGGCATGATAGGAATAGATGAAGGATTAGGGACAGGTGGACAACTAGGATTATGGATTGGCGAGCTAAGGTTAGATGGAGGAATGGGATTGGATATAGGACTAGGAGTAGATGGAGGATTATGATTGGATGGGGGGTTAAGGTAGGGATATTGGAATGGTGAATTAGGATATGAGGACGTGGATGGTAGATTAAGACAAGAGGATGCAGCTGGTGGATTGTAGTAAGGATATTGAGATGGTGGGTTAGGATAGGAAGACTGAGATGGTGGATTAAGATAGGAAGACGTGGATGGTGGATTAGGATAGGAAGATGTGGATGTTGGATTAGGGTAAGTTGATGGGGGTGTAATTTTAAGATAAAAAGGTGTGGACATAAGATTAGAACAAGTTGGTTGTTATGGAGGATTAAGATAATGGGACATGGATGAGAGAGTGCAAGAGGAGTATTGGGTTGGAAAATTAGGATAAGAGGATGTAGGTGTTGGATAAGGGGATGATGTAGATGAAGGATATGATGAATATGCAGAAAAGAAAGATACTAGACATCCCTTGTCAAAGGTAACATAAGGAGTGTGATTAGGCATGGGTGAAGACATAACATGATAGCTTGAAGGGGTGATTGGATTTTTGGAAGTAGGTGAAGAAAGTTTACTAGCGATGACATTGTCAAGGGGATCTATGTCATATACCTCTTGATTGACAAGACTTTCATTATTTTCATCGACGTAATTAGGGTTTCCCTTTACTACTATTGATGGAGGATAAGGATTCATGATGATGAAAGGATAATGAGAATGGATCAAAGATTTTGGATGGAAACAAACTAAAGCTCAAATTGGGATTTAGGCCAAGCTTAGATTAGGATGATTGGATGATGTGATGGGATTGATTTTGATGATTGGAGTTGATGATCAAAGGATGATTATGACACTGAATCTACCTCAAGATGGAAGTAGATTGATTGGGTCAAAGGTGATTGGATAAGGATGCAATTGGATTGGATTTGATAAGATCGATCGATGATTGATAAGATTGAATGATGGATCGGATAGGATGATCAGGGGGATTGAAAAACCCCGTTCAAAGATTACCCTAGGTGGCTGAGGATACTGATTGATCAGATTAAAGGATAAATGGATGATTGCAACACTGAATCCACCTTGAGATTGAAGGTGAATTGATTAGGCTGATGATGATAATTAACTTAGGACGGATGACAATCCTAAGCAAATGTTGATGATGACGATCAATTTAGACACTTAGGTCAATTCAGATAATAACTTGAAACAAAGGTAGAGGGATTTGGATGGGGAAATGATAAGAGATGTGTAACCTAGAGATGCTTGAGGATGATGTATCGATATGATTTGGATGATGAACGAATGAGCTCGGCAGAATGTGGATGGACCAAAGCTCAGATTAGGATTAGATTAAAGCTCATATTAGGATTGGATTGAAGGATATGATAGGATTGGTTCCACCAGTCAAATTTGGGAACTAGATATGTTTATTGTTTGTTTGCCAAATTTTTGTTGTAGAGGGGTGAATTTTCCCTCATAGAGAGGCGAATTTTCCCTTATGGGGAAAATCTTCCCTCACAGAGGGGAAAATTTTCCCTTCTGGGGTGAATCTTCCCTCACAAAGGGGTGAATTTTCCCTTTTGCAGGGAAAATTGGCCCCACTGCAGGGCAGATTCGCCCCACTACTTATGGACTCTCTAAGTGGGTAAACAGGTTGTTAGAACAAAGAGATGGGTGATTGGAATGGGGTGTTAGATAATCAGATTGAGGAAATAGATGATCGGATTGGGAAAATGAATGATAGGAGTAGATGAACAAGCACTCGAAACTGGTAAGTGATTGCTTAGAATGGATGAATGAGTCTTAGGTCATGGAAACGAAAGCTCGAAACGAGTAAACGATTGATTAGAAAGGATGAATAACTCTCAGAATGAGGAGATGAATGCTTGGAATGGATGAAAGATTACTTGAAATGAGTGAACGAAGGATCGAAAGGGATGAAAGACTACTTGGTGAAATATATGTTTGGAATGGTTAAACGAAGGTTTGGAATGGCTAAACAAAGGTTTGGAATGGCTAAACAAAGGTTTGGAAGGATAAAATGGAGGTTTAAAATGATCAAATGAGGATTTCAGAGGTTTAGAATGACAAAACAAAGGTTTGGAATGATTAAACAATGGTTTGGAGGCTAAACGAAACTAAACAGGGCAATTTTCACCATTTAGGAGGGAAAATTTGCCCCGCTACAGCAAACGGAGACTTGGTTTTGATTAAAAAGACTATGGAAAGGACTTAAAATGACAACAATAAGGTCAATTTGTCAAAAAGTTTATTGGTTTCTCACAAGAAAGAACTTTCAAACAAGCACAATCCTACGATTAGTATTAAGGGTATGGCCAATAAAGGTCTTAATCTAGGATGCACAAGGTGTCTAGGGAGTCCTCAATATACTCTTAGTACGTGAGGCACAACCATGAACACCAGCCCATCACAAGCATGAGTCGAGAACCCCAACGAGATATTAAAGGGCTCAGACCAACTCTTCACGTCTATCTAGGTATCACCCTAGCTGCGACGCTCTGCCAATTACGATGCGGCTGGATTGGGGTACAAATTTTACTCTCCCCCCTTTGTATACCCCACTGGTACACATGGTTGGAATCGTCCCTTGGGGTGATGAAATCCCCAAGCAGGTCCCACTAGAAAGAAAACACTAATCGTTTCCAACTACTCCCTAGGCTCACACGAAGTGCAAGGGGAAAGTGAAAACAAACTAATGCCCCCTTTGGGTAACACAAAAAGATAGACACAACAAACAATGGATATTACCTCCCCTAATTAAACTATGTTCCTAGATTAATGAAGACAACAAGGATAGCTTTTAAAAATCTGAGCAAACGGATAGCCTTGCAAACAAAATGTTAGTTGTTTCATCCTTCTTTCTTCACTAATTACACAATAATATGCTACAAAATGTTAGCAAAAACACCAATATCTTTGCAAAAAGCAATGTTAGGGGGTTAGAATTGGAAAACAACAAAAAAATGGAGCAAAAACTAAGCTAAAATGATTGTTTTACCTCTCAAAATGTGTTGTTTTGGGGCATATTCGCCCCTTTGTAGTAACCAGGAGGGTGTAGTTGCCCCTTTGTAGTGAATCAGAGGGTGTAGTCACCCCTCTACAGTGACCAGGAGGCGTGGTCGCCCCTCTGCAACGTACAGGAGGGCGTAGTTGAACTTCTGTAGTAGCAAAAGGGCGCAGTTGAACTTCTGTAGTAGCAAGAGGGCGCAGTTGCTTTTCTACAGTGAAATGTTAGCAAGCAAAATTCAAATTAGGGGTGTAGTCACCCTTTTGCAGTGAAATGTTAACAAGAAAAATTCAAATTAGGGGCGTAGTCACCCTTCTGTAGTGACCAGGAGGGCATAGTTGCCCCTCTTCAATGAAATGTTAGCAAGCAAAATTCAAATCAAGGGCGTAGTCACCCTTCTATAGTGAAATGTTAGCAAGAAAAATTCAAATCAGGGGTGTAGTCGCCCTTCTGCAATAAAATTTTAGCAAGAAAACTTCAAATTAGGGGCATAGTTGCCCTTCTACAGTGACCAGGAGGGCCTAGTCGCCCCTCTGCAGTAAATCAGAGGGCGTAGTAGCCCCTCTGCAGTGACCAGGAGGGCATAGTCGCCCCTTTGCAGTGAATCTGAGGGTGTAGTCGCCCCTCTGTGACCTATTCCTGCAAACAAACTCACCAACAATAAACGTAAAATAGAGGAACCTACTTGTGGGTCCCACCGAGCGTGCCAAAAATGTGATCCTAAATATTTATCAACCCTTCTTATGCAAAAACAACTAAAATGCAATGAAAGAAAACACAAAGGGACACCTCAAGATTAGCCTAAGAAATGATAAAGCAAAGAAATAAGCTAAAATGAAGATTACAAGATGATTATACCTTCTTTGCTATTGAAATTCCTTGGTTGGCCCTTGATTTGGATTGCTTTGTATGCTCCTTAGATGGCTATTGATGTAGCTAAATGCAAGATTAAGTAGATAGTGGGATGAAAATGCAAAATGGCTAAAATGGATGGCTAGATGAGAGAAAAGTACTTGTAAGATGAGTGCACAAAATGACAGCATAAGTTTGCTCAAATGACTAAGTGTTCCCCCTTAATGCCTTAGAGGAGCGGGTATTTATAGAGAAATTTTAATTCTCTATAGAATTCAATGGTTGAGATTGAGCCACCAAGGTCAAGATGTAGGGTTATGGTAAGTTGATGACTCATAAGCCCTCACATCTTGACATGTGGAATGTGAGATGACCAAGGATAAGATGATGTGGAAGGTAGGTGGAAGGGAGGTACATGATGTGTAAGAAGGATATGTACCTTGGAAGTACATTGGGGGATGAGAAGAATCTTGGGTGAATAAATGTGAATTAAAAATTCACATGCTTGGAAGAATCCCATGGACAAGACAAGGTTCCAAAAAGGGAAGCACTTTTCCACATGTGACTTGATGTGACAAGTCAAATTTTCTAGAAGTTGCATGGGGATAAGGTAAGCCTTGAAAGGATAAAATGTGAATTAAAAATTCACATGGGGAGGAGAGAGACCTAGGATGAATAAATGTGAATTAAAAATTCACATGGGAAAGAGGGTCAATGCCAAGAAAGGAAAATGGAAAGGTTAACAAAAAAGGGATGCTAAATGTAGTTAATGACTTTAATTAAGTTTGTGCAAACACATAATTAGGATAATTAATGGAAGATTAGACGCAAGTGGCAAATGTAGGAGGATGTGACATTAATCATTGATTAAGAGGGTGCACATCCTAATCATGAATTAATTAAATTAATCCAGATTAGAAAGGGATTATGGAGGATGTGACAAGGAGAGAGAAAAAGGAAGAATTTTAAATTGATTTTATTCAAAAAGGTCAAATGACTAAATTAAATAAATTGATATATTTATTTAATTTAGATAGGAAAAGGTGTAAGGTAAAGCTTTTAATTGTTAAATTAAATACTTTAAGGACCATAGTTACGAGACTCGCAGGACGTGCCCAGACGCGGCAAGTCGCACTCTAAGCAGCCCTGGCTGCGACCTGGGAGCGCTGGCACGGATGCGGCTACGTCCAAGCCGAACACGTCAGACATGCCGAATGCACAGCGTCCAAGCGAGTCCCGAGCCCTGGATGCGGCTGACGTAGCAAAGGCCAAAAAGGCCAAAAAAAACATAAGCTTAAGTTTTTTATTTATTTTTTTACGTATATTTTCTATTTCACCCTAAAAGCAACCTTATTTCATTCATTTGAAAAAATAGGAGGAGAAGAGAGGGAAACTAGTGTAACGCCCCGCCTTGGTTACCGTTATAACAAAGTGTAAAGAGTAAAGTTAATCGAACAATTTTTTTTTTAAAAGATATTTAATTTACACAATTGCCATAAGGTTTCCAAGATGACGTTACTTAAACCTTACACATTAACTCAACTCATTAACATAAACATAATACAAATTTAATGCCAAGAATGATTTAGTTTGCAAGACTTATTATAATCGAGAATCCAAAGGTTCAGTTTACAACAAGAGAGATTTTAATAAATCTCATTACATCCAAAGATGGTACAATATAAACACTCTTATACAAGAGGTATCTTTCACAAAGCATAAAGTGTTTATTTAACATCTGGCACAATTATCCACGAACAAGCTCTGCATCATCAGTCACGAACAAAGAAGTAACTGGAACTAGCTGCAAGCTTAGGATCATCTGCATGAAAATATAAGGAAGATAGATCACGGTTTCCTCCCGACCACGTGGAACTAAAAGGTCCACTCCCTCCGTGCTAGGAGATAAATGACAGGTCCACAAGCAGAGAAGACATAACATAACGTTTACGGGGTTTACAAATTACATCATGACATAACGTTAACAATCATAGCAGATAAAACCTCAGTAACACAACACATCAAAATAAATTTGAATACAAGGAACACCACCATGATATAGACTAAGAGTGTCATCACATTGTCGGGATAGGTTACCCTGGTGAATCTTCCTAGACTACCGGCCCTCTCTCCAAGAGTTACCCTGGTAGTCTCTACCGATTCCCGGCCCCTATGCAGACCAATGTGGAGTCACTTCATCTTTCAAGAGGACAAGATGACGACTTGCCATTCCAGGCCTTCTCATCCTTTTCTCAACCTGAACGAGCGTTAAGACAATAGGTGAGGCACACTTTTATCTGAATTAATGTTTATAACTTCCCAACCCATAATTCATTAGTTAGGTTTTCACTGAATTAACACACCTACGATAGGTTACCCAGACAATCACTTCCGGATTTCGGCCCCTACCGCAAGCCACTCTTCTATAACATGACTCAACATCATACTCTAGGGGTAGCTATCAATCACAAAGGTCAAGATCACAAATGTTTTCATTATTCACTGGAGACAAACCACAATCTCTAAAAAGTCTCTTTAGACTATAACAAAATTGCAAAGCTATACCCCAAATAATAATAACCATCATACTTGAGCAACATAAATAAAATGAAATAATCATATCTATTTGATTTTCACTTCCCTAACGGAAAAAGGTAAAAGGGGACGATATGAAACACAATAACATTATATATACTTACTCAATAATTACAATGTTCCAATAATCAAAAATTAAAATCTCATAATAAACAATTTATTGGTATTATTGATTATTTTATAATTTCAAAGTAAATACATCAATAATTAAAGAGTAAGGAAAAATATAAATCCTTTTACATTTAAAAATCAATTACTTAGAAAGCATTACAATTTCCTAAAAGAATAAATATATATAAATATTGATATCAAAGAGTCTTTGTATTATTTAATTTCTAACTAAAAAAAAATCACATTATACAATACATACAAGTTTAAATCCTATCTTTTCTTAATTATAATTTTATAATTTGTTCAATACAGGCACCTAAATTATCTCCCAACTAGTAGCTAAGTAATCATGATTTTAAAACAAGATAACTGCCACTGAAATTTCTGAAGTTACATGCAAAGAAGAATTCGCTCTACTAATAAAAGTAATAGCTTTCAAATAGAACTCATAGCTAAAAGTAATATACAGAACATTATGCATAAAATTCAAAGTTTAAATTAGACTGTAGAGATAACATATATCCGTAAGTCTCAGAAGACAAAACTTAATATCAACTAAATACACTTTCTACAGCCGATAGATAATAAAAGGATAATATATTATACACCACGCATATGGTAAACAGTAGTTATCATGAAAAAAAAGAAAAAAGAAAACTGGTCTTTAAACCCATGCATTAAATTTATAACTTCAATTATTCCAACTTGAAACTAGAAACACTTATAATCTAAGCGTCTAATGCATGCAAGATGATAAGGTAAATACATGTGTAAGCAAATCATTTCTGTCGTATAATAGAAAGAATTGGCATGTTCAGGCATCTTAACAAAGGAAATAAGTCAATTTACCAGTCGTAATCTGCATTCTACAGCCAACAGAATAGTAGGAAAGTAAAAACCCTAGAACGTCTACTATTCAAAGGAATAGATATCAAAATAATTGATATTCTGTATCATGCTTAGACTGAGAAATATGCAGGAGGAGATCAGCGCGGAATTCCCAAAAAGCTTTTGACAAAATTTCAGATGTTAAAAGAATTTTCTGATATCTTCTTAAACACGCCTTTTACCCCCATTGATTTTATATATATAAATTATCTATGAGATTAAAGACTGGTACCGTTGGGTTTAGTGACATATAATTCTTTAAATCCTCGATACACCAAATAAGAACCTGTTCATTATTATATAAATTTTAAAGCATACATCAATATTTATACTCCGATAACTATATATATATATATAACAGAGATCATAAAATTAAATATAAATATGTATAAATTTACAATAATTCAGTTAATTGATATAAATATCAATACGTTTCAAAGTTTAATAAAATTATATACATTAAAATGTCAAAGATATATAAACATATATATTACAGCACACAGCTAACTGCTGTTCCATTCAGTCAGATACAAATATTTGATTTGAAGTAAACTGACGGACATCTCCAATTTCAACAATCGTTTTTACACCAGTTACTTTCAGTTAAGCTAAGACTTCTTATCTAACACAAGAATGAGTTTGGTTTTTATATTATTAATTACGCTTTTATTACAAGATTCATGCGCCATGCAAGGTATGAAATACTACTTATCTAAACATTACTACAAAGCTATTCTTACAATCAAAACCTCGTTTTCGAAAACTAAAGTGAGCATAGACCAATGCAAATTAAGCAGATTGATTTTCAGATCAAGTTATGAAAGAAGAAACAGAAAAACGCATGCAGGTTGTGTGGTATACACTGGTAAGAACAAATCATATCCGGACGCATGACAGAGAGGGTAACAGAAATAGGTATCACTAAGAAAAGCTTAATCCCAGCTATGATTCGCATACTACGTACAAAGGATAATTAGAAATAAATACACTATACGCCATACTTACCATAGTTAATAATTACCAGGAAAATAATAAATTTAAGTCATAAATATAAAATCAGGAAATAATAATATGGGTCAGCGCTAAACTTGCAATCTAATCGACAATATACTAGATGATAACAGTTAACAAATCAACGAATTCATGAGTTCATCAGGGCGTCTTCCAGACCTTAAGAAAACTCAGAGATACGCCTTCCTAATCTGTTTTGAAAATATATATAAATTAAAAAAAAATTATAAGATTTATAAAAAGCTCCATAAGAAAGAAATATATTATGGTAGAAAGAAATGGATTAAGGAAATTACAGAATTCTAAATAACAAGTTATCATTTTAACTAATTGCGCTGGTAAAGAGGAATGCGTCTTTCTAAATGGAGTTATATACTTCAGGCAATGATTCAACTAGTTCTTTTGATCAATGTTTACTCAACAAATGTCATGAGAAGGAGGCTAGACGTAGATCTAAAGAACAGATCATAACATAATCGGATGGCATGATTCTTCAGTTAATAAATAATGAAAATATAATCAGGATACTTAATGCACACGATGTAAAGATATTCTCAGTAATCCTATAACAGGAAATCTCGTATCAGAAAGTTATTTCTCTAAATTTGAATTGTTTCCTTTAATTCTTTATTAACAATAGTTTCAGCTAAGATCCTTTCCAGAAAATACAATCTTTTGTTTAAAAGAAAATCTTCAACCTTTTTTTTTTTGAAATTACGATTTCATGCAAATACAATCATTTCACAATCAAAACAAAGACGATTTCAAATCAGAAGTAATTTTAATTCAAGAATAATTTTTATTCCTTTCTACTTTAAAGTTCAAATACTATTCTAATATGTTTCTTCGTGGTTTGTGCAGGTTCAGCAAAACATCTTCCTTAAAAAAAACAAAATTCAATATTACATTTCCAGAATTTTAAACACCAGAATCTAAAATCAAGAAGAAAACCTGGTTAATCTGAAAATTGAGCTGAAATGCACTTTGAAACCTTCTGCTGATTCCTCTATTATTTTTCCAAGCTTCGATGGTGAAATTCCAATCAAACCAACTTCAAATCACACTTTCCAAACATAATCTTAAAGAAAATTCTTTTGAAACAATTACTGTACCAAAATTTTGCTAAAAATTGCTGCCGTAAGAAATCTTCCCGTGAATGTATGTACCATACCCAATTTTCCCAAAAGATATTAATTCATGCAAATCACTTTCCATCACAAAACTTAACTGAAAGTTCATTTCGCATTGTAAATAGCTCATTCAGTTCAACTCAATCTTTAAAATATCAGAACAAACCTTTAACTAGCAATCAAAGATTCTTATCTCTTCGAAAATATCTTGCTTCAAAAATATCTATTTCACATATTTCAAGTTGCTCAATTAAATCAGCAATAATAATATTTTAATTAAAACATTGCAAAGAATTAACTTTCACTGATAAATTTAATAACTTATTTAATTTAACTTAATAAATTAAATCATTAACGTTGGTTAAAACATTAATAAGCATTTAATAAAATTAAATATTAAATACTCAAACACAAAACAATATAATGAACACAACAAGACAAACTGGGCTACACGGGGTAACACATAGATACTCGTTCGAAAACGAACGATGGTTAAAAAGGACCCGTCAATACCTCCGAAAACATATTTATATTGAATTAGGGTACTCTCAAACCTGACAAGCAGGTGGAGCCGTTACCCGGTACCTGTGTCTGCAGGGAAACATCAACGTTAAAACATATATATATATATATATATATATTCATGTTAGAAAACACACCGTGAATAAGAATTGCAACGTAGCAGGGTACTCATGAATGAGTAATGCTACATTGTCTTATCCACCGACACAACAAACAAGATCAATCATATACAATCATAACAACATGATAAAGATAAGCATTAGTCATAAACAATAAGCCACATCATGAATGAATCTATCACAGTATCATCAAACTAATCACCTCAACATAACAACCACATGAAAAATTGTAAGCTAATAAACCATATCAGATATATGTCTATCTCAATAACATCATAGAAACACAACCAGATAAATAGGATGTCAATGTATCATCCATAGAGTATTACAAACAACATAATGTCAGAGTTATAACTGAGAATACACAACATAATATCGTAGTGAACTAAAACATCTAACAGGAAAAATCAAATTGAAAACAACTAAGACAAGATGTCACTGCGGGAGGGTCACTACATCCTCCCCCCTAGGATAAGGCTTACTCCTGGAAGCCTGCAAATAAATATGGATATAGCTCATGCATATGTGTCACATCCTCCCAAGTAGCTGAAGCCTCGTCGCTAGGATCCCATTGGACCCTCACCTGATCAACGTCACGACCTCTAAGACCAAGCCTCCTATGCTGAAGAATGCCCACAGGCTTCAAAACCAGTTGCCCATCCTCTACTGGTAATATATCCCAATCAAGCACATGTGAAACATTTGGATGATAAGTTCTAAGAATAGATACATGAAAAACGTCATGAATGCGTGAGGGGCTAGGTGGCAATGCAAGACGATATGCTGCTGGCCCAATCTTCTCAAGAATCTCGAATGGACCAATAAAGTGAGGTACAAGTTTAGAACCCTTTCCATATTGGATTGGACTCTTCTGTGGACGCACTCGTAAAAGAACTTGGTCTGCAACTACAAACTGGTGATCCACTCGATGTGCACCTACATTCTTTTTCTGTCTGTCCAGAGCTGCTACCAAATGTTCTTTGATGCAATCAACCTGCTGTTCCATCTCTCGAAGCATCTCAGTACCCAATAAATTATCTTCTAATTGATTCAATCTCAAGGGAGTACGACATGGTTGTCCATATAATGCCTGGAAAGGAGGCATACCAATTGAACTCAGATGAGTGTTATTATAAGTAAACTCCATTAAATGGAGATAATCTTCCCATCGTGTCTGCTTTTCCATGACATACATGCGTACCATTTCTTCGAGGATCCAGTTGACCCTCTCAGTCTGTCCATCAGTCTCGGGGTAATATGCTGAACTATAGTTCAATTGCGTCCCCAAGGCTTGTTGCATTGATGTCCAATAAGTCGAGGTGAATACATGATCTCTACCAGAAATGATCTGACGAGGAATCCCATGTAATTTCACTATATCTTCCATGAATATTCTAGCAATGGACAAGGCACTATAAGATGAACAAATAGGGGAGAAATGTACTAGTTTCGTCATCCTATCCATTGTTACCAAAATGGCATCATGTTGTTGTGAAGAATTAGGCAACCCAATGATGAGATCCAATGAAATTATTTCCCATTTACATTCTGGCACTAAGTGTGGTTGCAAATGTCCCACTTGATCATGGGAAAGTGGATCCTGCTGACCACCACTGTGTCTACCTCCACGGCCAGAACCATGACCTCTAACACAACTTTGCCTAGGTGGCATGATCCTACACAACACCATGTAGAACAAGTCTCAGATATGAAGCGAGAGTAAGAAAAAGAATCTCAAAATCTAAATACTATATCCATAACTAATATAAATATCCTTCATATATGCCTACCCTATAGTTCCCTAAGTCTACTTCCTCGTATACACTCTCCAAGTCAGTATCCTACATCCTTGGAGATAATTCACAATACAACATATGGCCGACATTGAAAATGATAAAGATAAAATCATTTAGCCACTAAAGTCATAAATAATCATTAAAAGAAATTCAATTTCAACATTAAATCAAGAAATGTGCACAATGTCAACATTAAATCAAGTGTAACCACAAGGGTCACAAGTAAACGAGATCACAAAGTGTGGCTAAACTATCACAACCAAATATAAACAAGTTGTCGACCTTCGCAATTAACATATAATCATCAATAATCACAAAGAAAGTTCAAAATCTTAAAAATTGTATAATACGACACTGCGTGACTAGACACTAGCCACCTAACGAGGAAGGAGAGAACTTTTCAGGCTATAACAACTGTAGTATTCTAATGGCACGGAGTGATTTCTGAAATGTCTAAGTTACATGACATAAATGGCAATAAGATAATATGAACTATAGAGTCTAACACCTAGGACAACGTAATGGGCTTACTAATATCCAGAGTACCCAGTGTTAGAACCTAGCGCTCTGATACCATCTGTAACGCCCCGCCTTGGTTACCGTTATAAAAAAGTGTAAATAGTAAAGTTAATCGAACAATTTTCTTTTTAAAATATATTTAATTTACACAATTGCCATAAGGTTTCCAAGACGACGTTACTTAAACCTTACACATTAACTCAACTCATTAACATAAACATAATACAAATTTAATGCCAAGAATGATTTAGTTTGCAAGACTTATTATAATCGAGAATCCAAAGGTTCAGTTTACAACAAGAGAGATTTTAATAAATCTCATTACATCCAAAGATGGTACAATATAAACACTCTTATACAAGAGGTATCTTTCACAAAGCATAAAGTGTTTATTTAACATCTGGCACAATTATCCACGAACAAGCTCTGCATCATCAGTCACGAACAAAGAAGTAACTGGAACTAGCTGCAAGCTTAGGATCATCTGTATGAAAATATAAGGAAGATAGAGCACGGTTTCCTCCCGACCACGTGGAACCAAAAGGTCCACTCCCTCCGTGCTAGGAGATAAATGACAGGTCCACAAGCAGAGAAGACAGAACATAACGTTTACAGGGTTTACAAATTACATCACGACATAACGTTAACAATCATAGCAGATAAAACCTCAGTAACACAACACATCAAAATAAATTTGAATACAAGGAACACCACCATGATATAGACTAAGAGTGTCATCACATTGTCGGGATAGGTTACCCTGGTGAATCTTCCTAGACTACCGGCCCTCTCTCCAAGAGTTACCCTGGTAGTCTCTACCGATTCCCGGCCCCTATGCAGACCAATGTGGAGTCACTTCATCTTTCAAGAGGACAAGATGACGACTTGCCATTCCAGGCCTTCTCATCCTTTTCTCAACCTGAACGAGCGTTAAGACAATAGGTGAGGCACACTTTTATCTGAATTAATGTTTATAACTTCCCAACCCATAATTCATTAGTTAGGTTTTCACTGAATTAACACACCTACGATAGGTTACCCAGACAATCACTTCCGGATTTCGGCCCCTACCGCAAGCCACTCTTCTATAACATGACTCAACATCATACTCTAGGGGTAGCTATCAATCACAAAGGTCAAGATCACAAATGTTTTCATTATTCACTGGAGACAAACCACAGTCTCTAAAAAGTCTCTTTACACTTTGTTATAACGGTAACCAAGGCGGGGCGTTACAACTAGCAAGCTGTTGAAGACAAATCCAGGGTCATATATCATTTGGGGAGCTTCATACCAGCAAGGAGGTGCATTGAGAGCTCATTACCAGTGATTGGGACGAGTTTGCATTGCATTCCAAGCCAAATCTAAGAGGTAAGTTCGATTTTAATTGATTTTTTTGTGTTTTTTTAACAAATAATTCATTGTAATTTGTAAAATCATTGTTTTTTTGAGTTTGCATATTTTTTTTACAAACCCTACTTGCAACTTAAATAATTTTAGAAACCCTACTTTTGCAGCCAAATTCATTTGCAAATCAAACCATATTATTATTTTCACAATGTCTCAAACCCCAATCAGAAAAGACCCTGCTTAGAAACATGCTGAAATCTTTCCCAGAATGAAAAGAGGAGACACCAAATGTTTCTACTGCAAAACAATATATCATGGAGGCATAAATAGATTAAAATACCATCTTGCATGCATACCTGCCCATGATGCAGTGGGTTTCCCTAAAGCACCTCCTAAGGTTGTTCGTGAAGTGCACATGCAATTAGAAACTTTTGAAATGCAAAAAGAAATGAAAAAGAAACAGAAGCAAGAGTTGGTGAGTGTTGGAGTTGGACAAGGACTTGGTGTTGTTGGAGATGCTTCTTCCATGCCTCCATACCGTCCTAGTGCTTGTGCTAGTGCTTCTATTTTTGCATTAGCTATTCCTATGCGTACTCCTAGTGTTGGTGACGCTGCTACTGCTAGTGGTAGTGGCAATATTAGCATTGGCCCTAGAGTTCGTAAATCTAGGGTGGACTCATATTTTGTACCACGCACTACTCTTGGTTCCCAATCATCACTTGAGAGCATGGGTTGGAACAAGGATGCACATGATGCAACAAAAAAGATAATTGCAGACTTTTGGTACTACTGCACCATTCCCTTCCATGTAGCTAGGTAATTCTTTTTTGTTTAATTGTTTTAAAATTTATATTTAAATTTTAAAATCTAGATGTATCTCATTATCGAATTCAAATTTAAAGTTAAAAACTTAAAACTTTTTCATTTTACAATACTTATGTAACTTATTAATTTATTTATGACATGTTATAGGTCACCTTTCTAGAAAAACATGGTTGATGCCATAACCATATCTGGGGCAGGATTCAAAGCCCCTAGTGAAGATGAATTAAAGGGCCCACTTTTGACTCAAAAGGTGGCAGATGTGAAAGCACAATTAGAGGAGCAACACAAGCAGTGGAGGATGATTGGTTGCACCATTATGACTGATGGTTGGATTGATAGGAGAAATAGGATGCTGCTTAATTTCCTAGTTTCCTCCGGAGGTAATTGTACTTCCCTCAATGCATTGGAATTTGAATTTGATTTAGTGATTAATAATTTAATATGGCTGATTTATGTTTTTTAATTTATTGAATAATTGGTTTTGCTTATTTTTTTAGGTGACACTGTCTTCATGAAGTCCATTGATGCTTCTGCCCAATTCAAAAATGCCACATACCTATGTGAGGCTATAGAGGAGGTCATAGCTGATGTGGGGGAAGAAAATGTAGTGCAAGTGGTGATAGATAATGCAACAAATTATGTTGTTGCTGGTAGATTATTGATGGAGAGGCACCCTACTATATTTTGGACTCCATGTGCCGCCCATTGCATTGAACTCATGTTGGAGGATCTTGGCAAGCTCCCATGGATCAAAACATGTGTGGAAGTAGCAAAAAACATATGAAAATTTGTATACAACCCCACATGGGTGCTTAACCTTATGAGGCAATACACAGGGTTGAGGGAGTTGTCTCGTCCTGGCATCACCAAGTTTGCAAAAAATTTTATCATGATGCAATCCTTGATTCGGTCAAGGGCAGCCTTAAGGCGCATGTTTACTAGTGAGGAGTGGTCTTCCTCATCCTTTTCTACAAGCACTGTAGGGATTGTTGTGGCTGATTCCATTTTTTATGAGCAAGGGTTTTGGAAACCAATGGACGAGATTGTGAAGGTAAAATTTAATTATTTACTATGTTTAAATTTTTAATCATATCTTACTTTTATTTGGTTATTTTCATTCACACTTATTTGTGAAACATGTTTGCACTTTGCAGTTTATTGAGCCCTTGCTAGTGCTCCTACAAGTTGCAGATGGGGAGAAGCCCCTAATGGGCTACATATATGAGGGCATGGATAGGGCCAAAGAGACCATTAGATCAGTCTATGGTGGAGTTGAGGAGAAGTATCATCCCATTTGGGATATCATTGATAGGAGATGGAAAAACCAACTTCATAGGCCCATCCATGCAGCCGCATGTTTCCTAAATCCAGCCTTCCACTTCTGTCGTGATCTCCGTGCAGATAGAGAAATTCTTAGTGGGCTCTACACGACGATAGAGCGGATGTTTCCCACTGTTACTATATAGGTGGTGCAGGAGATAGATGCCTTCACTAAGGCACAAGGAGACTTCTTTGCACATCAAATGTGCAAAGATAATAGGACAACATTACTGCCAGGTAAAAATATATTTAAGGGCATAATTTTCATCTTTTAATATTATAATTTATTATTAAATGTTGAACTTGAACTTGAAACTTGAAATGAGATTGATTTGTTTCTTTTTCTCATCTCAGATAGGTGGTGGTATATGTTTGGTTCTAATACACCGATCTTGCAAAATATTTCCATTCGTATATTGAGCTAGCCATGCAGTTCATCTGGTTGTGAGCGCAATTAGAGTATGTTTGAGCACATACACTCCAAGAAGCGCAATAGATTGACAGTGGAGAGGATGAATGACTTGGTATATGTTCATTACAACCTTTGACTCAGATACAAGAAGATTTTTGACCATGAAAAAACCCCGATCAGTCTAGAGGAGGTTGATCCACAGTCTAAGTGGATCATTGAGGCTACAGATGCAGTCTTTAGTGATGAGGACCTTGATTGGGTGGACCAAGTAGAGAGAGAGGTCGAGGTTGTAGCCATGGCTGAGGAGGAGGCTAGAGCACGAGGAGACATAGTTGTTGTCAGTGAGAGTGGCATGGAGAGTCAGACACAGGCAGAGACTATGGCTGCAGCTGCAACATCATCTAGGACCCTTAGATGCCTTCATAGGAAGGATACTGGCTCCACTATGCCATAGGGCATAGAGTCATTGACTTATAGCTATTGTTTTACTTTTGATATTTCATATTTGTATGGAGCATTTTATGTCATGGATTTCATATTCCATGAGTTTTTTATACATTTGACTAATTTTATATATCTAAGTATGTTATTTCCTTCAACAACACAACTACAATTTGTGTACTTTATACTTATGTAATCATTGTATACTTGTGCATGTGATCAAATTTGATTTTATTTGTGTTGTAATCAATAAAGGGTGCTTGAAACAAGTTTTAAATCTTTAAAAATTTCTAAATTTCTAGGGTTCTTTCAACTTTTTTTCATATTTCCGCGTCTGCGCCACATCCAAGTCCCGAGTCGCCGAGTTGCATGCCGAGTTGCCCTCGCCGAGTCCGAGTTGCATTCAAGTCTCATTACTATGTTAAGGACCTTGGACAGAAAGTGCAATATTAATTAAATAAATTAATATTGACGGAATGGATGAATAAAGATGTGAATTTGATTGTATGGGAGTGATCAAAATTAGATGTCTACACTTGCAATCTACCAAGATGATTTAACTACATACTCCAAGAAAGAGGAAGATCATTGTATGCACTTGGAGAAAGTTTTCATCAAGGCCCTTAAATATGGAATCTCACATAACCCAAAGAAATGTGTCTTTGGGGTCACTAAGGGCAAGTTGTTGGGACACATTGTGTCAAAAGGAGTAAGAATTGACCCTGAGAGGGTACCTTCCATTGATAGGATTCCACAACCAAAGAATATGAAAGGAATTCAATCATTCTTTGGGAAAATTATTTTTTTGAGAAGGTTTGTCACAAAATTTATAGAAATCACCTGCCCCATATCAAAGATGTTGAAGAAGGGTGAGAAAGTGGAGTGGATTGAAGAGCCAAGCAAATATTTTCAATGGATTAAGCAAGAAATCAAGGAGTCCCTAGTTCTAAGGACTCCTAATTTTTCCAAGCCATTGCAAATCTTCTCCTTTGCATCTTTCCACACAATTGCTATAGTTTTGTTAAAGAAGAATCAAGAAGGTTTTGAACAACCCATTGGATTTTTTAGTAAGTCTCTTCAAGATACAGAGTTGAAGTATGACTTGATCGAAAAATAAGCTTATGCACTAGTCAAAGTTGTTAAAATTTTTAGAACCTATCTTGTGGGAGCTATGGTTGTTGCATATGTTCCTAGTGTTGTTGTTAAGGACATCTTCACCCAACAAGAATTCACAGGTAGAAGATGTAGATGGATAAATAGGATATAGGAATTTAACATTGACATCTAGATCACCAAGTTGGTAAGAGGCCAAGGATTAGGCAAACTAATGGATGAAACAAATTTGGATGCCAACCAAGTAAATCAAGAGGATTTTTTTTATATGTCATATGTTTGTGATATGCAAGAATGTGATTGGTACAAAAATGTTGTCTACTACTTACAAATGATGCAATGCCCTGAAGGGCTGACAAATAATGAAAAAAGGACTCTCTAGCTACAGGCAATCAAATATGTAATTTCCAATGGTGAATTGTGGTGGAGAAATCTTGACAGTGTCATGTTGAAATGTGTTGACAGTGCCAAATCTTTGGAGCTGCTAATTAAAATGCATAGTGGAGTGTATGGGGGACACTATATGGCCAAAACCACCTCTCACAAGGTCTTAAGAGTTGGGTTTTGGTGGCCAAGAGTCTTCAAGGATGCACACAAGCTTGTGAGAACATGTGATGCATGTCATAGGTTCTTTGGGAAGCTCAAATTCTTAGGTAACTTTCCACTTAGAATAGTTGTAGTCCAGGCACCATTTCAATAGTGGGGCATTGATTTTATTGGAGAAATCTTAGATAAATCTAGTGGAGGTCATTCTTGGATCCTTGTATCCACTAATTAATTTAATAAATGGGTAGAATCAATTACAACAAAGAGAGCAACAAGTAAGGTGGTCATTGATTTCTTGATGAACATATTAACTAGGTTTGGAATGCTTGAGAAAATTGTTTCAAACAATGCAATGTGCTTTAGGTATGAATAATTCACAATTTTTTGTTCTAAGTATGGGATTTATACATCCTACTCTTCACCATATCACCCACAAGGTAATGATCAAGAAGAATCAAGCAATAAGAGCTTGATGAAGATCATTAAAAGGATCATTGAGAAGAACAAGAGAGCTTGGGATTCCAAGTTGAAATTAGCTTTATGGGCGGATAGGGTGACAGTCAATAAAGCAAATGGATATGCTCCATTTAACTTGGTTTATGGCATTGCAACAAGATTACCCTAGAACAACCTTATGAAAATGTATAAATTTTTCCAAGAGTACAATGAAGATGTGTGTGATGAAATGAAACATAGAATTAATGCCCTTATGGAGGTGGATGAGATGAGAAGAGGTTCTCAGAAGAAGAATTCCAAGCTACAATTGCAGGTCAAGAACTTGTATGACAAAACAACATCTCCAAGAAAGTTTGAAGTAGGAGATATGGTATTAATGTGGAATGTCAGGTCTAAGGACAAAGGAAAACATGGGCATTTTCATGCACTATGGTTGGGCCCTTATCTAATTAGAAATACACACGGTGAGGATTCCTACTTTTTGGAAGATCTGAATGGTGAACCTCTTGAACTTCCAGTACATAAAGAATTCTTGAAGCCATATTTCTCTTGAAATATGTTATTCTCCATGTACATTGTAAATTTTGTATGTTTTGTATATAGGTTTGGTTTTCTTTGGTCTGGTCTGGCTTGGTTTGATTACCTTGTCTGGGTAGTTTCATGTTCTTAGTTCTCTGTATTGGTCTGCTCTTCGAGGATATTTCTAAGATATTTCCATTCCTGTTGAGAGGAATGCATCCCCAACTAGAGCCATTGGTGGAATCCTCAAAAAAAATATTTATGTTCCACTTGTTCTATGCTTCTATGCTCTTACTTGGTTCATTGGTTAGGGTTTTAGGTTTATGGTTTAGGGTTTATCTTCTATTCATTCATATGTAAACCTTTTCCTTTTGCTTTCCTTCATTATATTTTCAAGTTGACTTGTTACTGTCAGTTTCCAATCATGTTAGTTTGGACTTGAGTCGTTAAAATCATCTAACTTACTAGCCCCTTTGCCTAGCCTTGTTAGTCATCTCATCGCTGGGAAACATTATGTGTTGAGAGATTTAGGTGTTTAATATTTTATCAATTATCTAAAGTATTGACCCTGGGTTATATGTCCCCCATTTCTCATCAACCTAACATGGTCCCCCTTTTAAGTCACTAACCTTTTGCACATGCAAATTAGAACTCTTAATGGAAGTGGTTGGATCTTCTGATTTCATCCTAATTATTCCTCATTGGCCCACACTAATATAATATTCATTAAACAATACCAACGGATTGGTAGGTGGATGGCCCATCTTCTCTTTCAAGGTGGGGCCTATCATCTTTTCAAAGTAGTGAATATCAAGCCTTAGCTAATCAATGGCTATGATAGAATGTTGTGGGTTAATCTAATCCCTTCCCTGATAGCCCATAGGGGACCCACCAATGCCTTCATTTCTTAGTGGGGAAATGGGGAGGCACCATGTGGCATGATCTAAGCCATCAAGGGAACTATAATGGGATGTGAAATATTTTTGGAAATATTTTGACATGATATTCAGGGACATTAACTATCAAGCTACTAAAGGATTCATTTGAGCATGAAGTTATATGCAAGGTAGGATGTTATAATATTGGTCATTCATCTGATTAGAGGGATAAACACTTGGGAAAATGACTTAAAAGGTTAAAGGAATGTAAGTTGGAGGTGTCAGATTCAATCTGGGTTTTTCCCCACCACCCTATTGCCACAAGATGTGCATGGGTTAAACCTAGAGAGTAGGTGAGATAATGACACATGGTCATCTTCAAAGCTCATGGAGTTAGTGAAGCCCACAAGATGACATGGAAATAAATTCACATGGCATAATTTTATTGGTCAGCGGCAAGGGTCATCCATAGTCAAATTTTCAAACTTGTTTGATTAAATCTAGGTTGTGCATCAAGCCATCTCATTGCAAGATCAATGGCTAGAATTTGATTTTGAATTTGAGGCTAAGCGAGTTGTTCTGGTTCATGCGACAGGACAGTAATGGTAGATAAGACACTGAACTATCAAATTGACTAATTTAACACCATAAGAACCAGTTTTAAAGCATAATTTCAATTCAAAAAAGCTTTCAAAGCAACTAAGGATTTATTGTTGTGAATTCAAGCTCCTTTATCATCCAAAAATTAGGGTTTTCAAAGTGTTTATAAAACTATAAGTAAAAAAAGACAACCTGTGCTTCAATTGCTTAAAAAATTATTGAAAGTGCTTGCTCTTTCATTCTATCAATAGAATTGCTTGTTTTCTTGCATTTATTTTAAGGTTTGATGTTCAATTGAATGATTAAATTGTTTAGTACTATTGTTTCTTTGTGTCAAACAAGTTCCCTAGTTGTAAGCTCTTAGTTTTCTGCAAATAAAACCCTAATTTGCAAGAAGCCTTATTACCATGGCACCCCAACGAGACCAAGCCTTAAGATCAAAAGAAAAGAAAAAACCCTTTTGTTAGGACCTCCTTGATCAATTCAAACCATCAAAAAGTGATAAACCCAAGGGTCATATTTTATTCTGAGGCCCTAAGATTGAAAAAGGTATTATTGACAAGCAATCTACCATCAAAGATGTCACATTTTTGTACATTGTATGGGAACAATTCAATTACAGGTTTGGCAATAGGAATTATGGTATACCTATATGTAACCCTTGGAGATTGGACATGGGTAAACTAGTGGTGCTAAATTTTTACATGTATGTTGACCTTCTGAAGGGAGTGGCAGTCAATTATGACCCAATTTCTAAGGTTGTAAGAACTTATGATGGCATTGAGATGGTAAGGATTACCAAAGAGGAAATAGTTGAGGTCTTAAAGTTGATTGAATGGAGTGAAGACATGGTCAAGTTTGATGAAAAGGAACTAAGAGATGAATATGAGAAAGTAAGGAACACTTTCAAGATCTTAGTATTGCAACATTTTTTGGCATTTGCACAGGTAAGAAGAATCATCCTAGGACCATCTAATAAAGAGCCTTTCCCTATCAATTACTTTGTGCTATATTTCCAATAAACCTTATATTCCTTGTGCTAGATCTTGGGTTTTGATCCAGTTACAAGCATTCCTATGGCTAAAATGTACATGGTTGCCCATATTCAACATCCCAGATGTAATACCATTTATGAATTTGCATCATATTTGGAAGAAATGATACATAAGGGTTTGGTTGCATTGAAGAATGGTGAGAATGCGCTAAGATTTTGGTGGTATTCCTTACTCATGCATATGTTTTTGTACAAGGGAGCTAGATTCTTTGGTAAAGACATGACATTAGTCAGATCAGAGGATGGAATTGACTTACCTATCCAATGTTGGAATTTCCTCTTGGACATAGATGATTAGGAATCTTGCTTTGTGGTATTTGAGAACATTTTTCCTCCAAAATGAAGAGTGCTTTGATCATGAATATTCCAAGGATCCCTACTGCCCTACATGATTTCTTGAGACCGAAAGAGAGGAGACTTGACCCGAAAATTAAGCACAATTGGGGAGATGTGATCCCCTACCTGAGTTATACAATTCTTAGGGTTTATGGAACAAGTGTCACACCCCATATACTTTCAAGGGATGTGCCATTAAGATTTGGTTTTCTTGAAGTTATGTGGTAGTTAGGTGATGTGGAAAACAATCATCTATGAAATCGGAGGAAGGAAACCTCTTTCCCTTCATACACTACTTATTTTGATTTTAATATGGTTGAGGGAGGATGGAGTAACATTGTTGAAATACTCAAACCATTTCAAATGAAGAGGTTCAAAACAAGGAATCATGATCCTAAAGGTTTCATGGTAGGGCTAAAGGCCAAGATCAAAAGTTCTAAACTTATCCACAATTTCTAATTTCTTGAGGATATGATCAGGAATGTTTTTTATTTCCAAAAGTAGGATGATAAGAAAATGAAGTAGATTGCATTTAACAAATTGGAGAAGGAAATGCAGATAAAATATCCAGGGTATTTAACTCTTAAGGATATCAAGGATGAAATTCAGAGAGTTGAATATGTGATTCAAAATTTTTAGCAAGTTGTTGGGAAGTTAAAGGAGGAAAGGCTAATTCAAGAAAAGGGAAAAGTTGTGATAAAGGAGGAACAAGGCAAGGGGAAAGCCCTTGAGATAGATGAAATACCTACCTACCAATCTTCAAAGAGAATATTAGTATTTATGTGGAAGGACAAGGTGAAAGAGAAACAAATAGTAACCACCCCTACTCTTTCAAAGGGGTCAAGAGTTCCTTCACCTACACATTAATTTGCACCATTCTCTCCTCCAAGACATGATGCTCCGCAAGTTATTGAACTTGATTCACTGCCAAGAGTGTCATCACCACCAAGGAGCCACCTCCAAAGAAGCAAAGGTAAGAGTCAAGTGGTTTGGTGGATTATCCTGAAGATTATGATGATGTTAGGAAATGCAACACGGTATGCCTTCTCCCCTAGGGAGATAGTACCACAACAAATGGGCCTCAAATTGAGCAAGGTGGACTTAACTAGTATGAATAATATAGATGAAGTTAGGCTAGAGGCACATAATAAATTCAATGACGATGACTCAATCGTCAAGTCACCTGCTTTCATGGAGTTTGCATGGAGGGAAAAGAGGGAAGAATATGTTAACAAAATTGATAAGAAAAGGAGCTTGAACCCTTAATTTCCAAATAATCTCATTGAAGCCCAAGTTAGATAAGAAATGAGGGAAAATTTTCAGAATATCATAGCCGAAGAGGGAAGAGAATTGGTAAGGAAAGTGGTTTTCTTTTATTACCAAAATGGGATCTTTCTTTTTCTATCACTTTTGATATAGTAAGAAGACATGATAGGCTACTTTACACCATAGAGGAAGAAGCCACAGTTGCTTTAAAGGGGTCTTTTTTCAGTGAGCAATGGGATAGACTTGTGATTTGGTCCCTAGCCCCAAATACAAAAATACCTTCACTTGTAGAGCCAACTACTGACTACAGGGGAGGATTGACTATCAAGAGAGTGTTAGACACCCCTTTAATTGAAGCAGTTACTATGTCTATAAATGTAGATAAATTTACAAAGGCAACCATGAAATTTGTGACTACAGAAAGAGATAAGTTTAGAAAAATGTATAATGACATGTTGGTTAAATACAACAAGGGTTAGTAGAAAGTTGGAGAATTACAAACAATGAAGACCAATGTGCCAATGCAAATCAAATTTTCTACTCCCTCATCACCTCCAAGGAAAATGCCATCTTCCCTTGTTCCTCCTCCTAAAGTTTCACTGGAAATTGTGCCATACAATTTAGGGAATGTGCCAATATCAGTTGAGTGACCAAGTACTTCAAATGCACCCTCATCTAGGGAAGTCACAAAAGGAGAATTGATTGAGCAGCTCAAAGTTTATGAGGAGAGGTGTAAGCGGTAGGATGAGGTAATCCATTTAAGCAACCTCAAAATTGTGACAACAGTACTTGAGTATTTAAACAAGGGAATGTAAAAAAAGATTAATCAACATCCATTCAAATTACTCTATATTCAATACGATAAGAAACATTGATAAGGATAAGGAAGTGGCTATCCTATGAATGGAAAAATGGATTCCCAGGTTCTAGGATTTGAGACTTATGGAAATTGAATCTAGGCATGATGCAAATAAGACACTTGACATTCAGCCTACTCTCAAGCTTGTGGGTGGAATCCAAGATTTCTAGGGGATGATTGAACCATTGGAAGCAAAGATTAGAGAGTTGGTGAGGAATTTTGATGAATGGATTTTTAGTCTACTCCTAGACATTTTAAATGAAAATGGTGAAATAAAGTCCCTGCAAGAATGGAAAGACCAAGAAAACAAGGTAATTGCAACTCAAGCAGCCTTAATTTGTGATGGAGCTGACATGGAGATGTTAAAGAATAGTATGGACATGGTCACTCATACAGGGAGTTTCCTTGAGGAGTTTGATAGGGAGGCTAACAAGGTAGTGATTAAATACACTCCATACAGGGAAAAATATGACAAGTTCATTGAGTTCAATTGGCCTTCCAAGGATGATTTTGAGCTTTGCAGAAGCAAGTATATTGATTTCCTCAATGACTAGGCTTCTGCAATGGTGAGGTGGTGACCAATATTTTGGGTTGTAGGTCTACAAAAATGAAGATTACAGTAAGGGAAATACAATACATGGCCTGGAATTAGTACAGATTAGGCCTTAGATACAACAATGTTAAAATATTATATTCTCTCTAATTTGAAATTGATGACAAGGATTGCAGATGTGGATGTACTTTGGATTTTTCTTTTTTTCTCTTTTTCATGCTTTCTATCCTAAGATTTTGGAGCACATGGATAGAATGTTGCAATGACTAAATGATTCCTTTTGGAAGGTGGGACAAATCTTCATCGACAAATGCAAATGGTTTTTGTCCCACGTGACATTTTCCCTCTTTTGAGTTGTAAATGTACTTGCATTGGAGAATATGTTTTGTAGCGATCAAATGAAAATATGGCATGTCACGTGCATTCTAGCCTGAAGCTTTTTTTTCTCCTTCATTTCTATAAGAAGGAATTCACGTCCAAATGCACAAGTTGTTAATTGATTAGAGAGCTATTTTGTAATAGAAAATATAGAGAACAGTCTACAGTTTTGTTCTAGGTTTTGAGTCTTTTGATATGCAATTGTAATTTTCAATAATAGTACTACCATTTGAATATGGAAGATGGTGCAAATTCAAAGCCATTTCTCTCCTGATGTATTTGTTATATGAGCTATTAATAAGATAATCAAGGATTTTTTTTTATATTCATTGTGTTCCAATGAATGTATGGTGCTATCTTTTTTTTGAAAAAGAAGGGGAAAAAAAATTATTCAATCCAAAGCGAGATACAAGGCAAAAGCCACAGGCTCAGTAAAAAGGAGAACAGCCAACAAACCAAACAACAACACTACATAGTCCTGTCTTCCAATAAAACTCTCTCCAAAATCCCCTGATAATCAGAAGGCAACTCATCCCTACCATTGATATCCCAACCATCCCCTTTCTCTGAGGCCCACTTCGCCAAGCAGTCAGCCACGGTATTCCATTCTCTAGGGATGTGACAGAAAGAGACAGATTCCAAGGAGCTGCATACACTTAAAATCTGCCTGACCATCGAAGCTAAATGCCAACTAACACCATCCAACCTCTGGTTGTTCAACATATCCACAACAATCTGAGAGTCAGACTCACAGATAATCCTCCTCCAGCCAAGAGAGCAACCCCGCTCAACAACAATCTTAATAGCTAGGGCCTCCATCAGGTTATTAGAGTAAAGCCCTTTGTAGACAGAGAAGCAAAAAACATCACCATCTTTACTTCTACCAATACCCCCAATACCAGCATGCCCAGGATTCCCACGAGAAGATCCATCAGTATTAATCTTCAGGACCCCATCAGGAGGAGGTTCCCATCTCCCATCACGACAGACCCGTTTCTTGACACGACGGGGCATAATACCAGCAGTGCAACCCCTACTAATAACACCCAGGCTCAGATCCCGCACAACTGCAACATCCCCAGGATCAATACTTTCAGACATATCACATTTAGCATGAATAGTCTCCTGAAGCCTACTGATAATCTTCGTCCATAGTTGACCACTATCTAATCTGGAATCACAAAAAACTCTACGGTTCCTTTCCAGCCAAAGGTTCCAAAGAATGAAAATAGGCCCAATGAACCAGGCCACCTGAAGAAAAGGAGTCTTCGCAGGAGGCCTTCCCAGGCTCTCCCAAAACTCAATAAGAGAGGAAGCATGAATGCAACCATGATGCCAAGCCTCCCACCATCTGTGCCAAATTTCACAAGAATAGGGGCAGTGAAAGAACAAGTGGGAAGAACATTCTTCACTGCGCAAACAAAGAAAACAAATGGAAGGTCCCTGAAACCCCCTTTTATGAAGGTTCTCCCAAGTGAGACATTTCCTCTGGGAAACCAACCATAAAAAGAAGTTACACTTGGGCCAAGAAAAGTTGTTCCAAACCTTCCTCCACCAAGGCACCTCAGTAGGACCATGTAAATTCCTATCAAGCACATCATAGCCTTGAGCAACAATATAATTACCTTTTGGGCTAGGACTCCAAGCCAATTTGTCCATCTCCTTTAGAGAGCTGCAGAGCCTACCCTCCAAGACCTTACACAAAGCAGCCTGATCCTCCTCAGAACCACCCACAAGCCACTCTTGTGGATCCTTCCAGCAAGACACCTCTAGATGGCCAATACGCTTAACAGTTTTAAAATGCTCCACCTTAATCCAACCAGCATCAGAGAACATCTCGCAAAGAGGCAGAAGCTGAGGGAAACTAGATAGGATGGGGGGGTGACCGTCCCAAGAGTCCAGCCAAAAAAGAGCATCAGAGCCATTATTACAGATCCAGAAGAGGCCATTCCTAACAAGCTGAGCTCCCTTCTTAAGAATATCCCAAATGCAAGAACCTTTTCCCAACAGAGCAATCCATGAAACATCCTGGCTCTCAACACCAGGAACATACTTGAAAGCAAGAATCTTGGCCCAATCCTAATCCTGGCTGTTGCACCATCTCCAGTATAGCTTAGCCGCCAAAGCCATAACCACAAGAGCCACAGACCTAAGGCCAAGGCCCCCAGCATGCTTCGGCCTACAGACAGACTCCCACTTGACTAAAATCCACTTTGAGGAAAGAAGGTTACCCGACCAAAGGAATTTCCAGGAAAGAGCATCAAAATCCCTCATAAAGGAGGCAGGAGGAATCTACACACAACACCTATAAATAGGGAGAGCCTGCACCACAAATTTTAGGAGAAGTACTCTACCAGTAGAAGAGAGCCATCTGTAAGTCCAATGACTAACCTTACTCTGGAACTTATCCAAAATCCCCTGCCAAAAATCTCTCCGCTGAGGTCCCAAAGCCAAAGGAATCCCTAGGTACATCAGGGGAAGAGATCCACTTTGGAATCTAAGAATCTTGGCAATCCTGTTCTGAATGAGACAGGGAGTATGAAAGAAATAAATGGAAGATTTATCATCATTAATACTCTGACCAGAAGCTTTTAAGTAGATGTATAAAGTTCTGTTGAAGTTCACTGCCTCACTAATTCTAGCCAAGCCCATTAGTCCAGTATCATCCACAAATTGAAGGTGAGAACAGGGAGGGAGATCATTATTCTAGCTCCAGCAATGAATACGACCCTTCCGCACCTGAGATTTAATAAATCTACCAAGACCTTCCGCCATGATAATGAAAAGATAAGGGGAAAGAGGGTCCCCTTGCCGAAGTCCCCGAGAAGCACTAAACCAATATGAAGATTCCCCATTAATGAGAACGAAGAAGGAGGATGAGGTTACACAACTAAGAACCCAACTCACCCATTCCTCTTTAAAGCCAAAGGCCAAGAGGATATTCTGAAGGAACTCCCAGCTCACCCGATCATAAGCTTTAGCTATGTCAAGCTTAATGAACATCGCCCTCTCCTTAGAGGAAGCCATAGAGTGAATAACCTCCATAGCAATCACGACACCATCCAAAATTTGTCTCCCTTCCACAAAACCTCCCTGCTCAGCAGAAATCAAAGCACCTAGGAGAGGTTTGAGTCTCTCAGCATTCAACTTGGTGATGATCTTGTAGACAACATTGCATAAAGTAATAGGCCTGGATTGATCCATCCGATTAGCCCCCTCCTTCTTAGGTATGAGAGCCAGAAAAGTAGAATTCAAAGACTTAAGCATTTGTTTGTTCCTAAGGGATTCCTGAACCACCTCAAGGAGATTAGACTTTATTATTTCCCAAAATTCCTGGAAGAACTCAATCAGAAACCCATCTGGGCCAGGAGCTTTTCCTTTTTTCATACTAAACACAACTTTCTCCAATTCAGGCAACAAGATTGGACCCAAAAGAGCCCCGTTCATCTCATCCGAGACCAAGCAAGGAATAGAATCCAAGATAGCCCTCTCCTTGGATCTAGCAGCAATATCCTCCCTAGTAAAAAGATTAGAAAAATAGTTGACAACTTCCCTGGAAATTTCACCACAGGGCAAGAGATGGGTCCCATCACTCGAGACAAGCGTGGAAAAAGAGTTCCCTTGCCTACGGGCCTTAACCGAATTATGAAAGAAAGACGTGTTCCTGTCCCCCTCCTGAAGCCAATCAATACGAGATTTTTGCTTCCAGAAAATCTCCTCCCGAAGCTCCCACTCTTCTAAGCCCTTAAGGGCCAGGGACTCAGCATTCAAAAGGTCAGAGGACAGCCCATGGTCTTGAATCTGACGAGTGACACTATCCAGCTTGGACTGAGCAGTAAGTTTCTAAGCATGCAGGTTCCCAAAACATTGTTTATTCCACCTCTTATGCCTATACTTCACATGTTGGAGCCGTTTACTAAAAGTGTACATGGCCCTCCCATGGGCAGGAAGCCCTTCGTACCACCAATCCAGCACCAGATCCCGAAGAGAGTGATCCCGTAACCACATCAATTGAAATTTGAAAGGAGTTTTGGTGACCCCATAAGAGGAGACACAGAGTTTGATAGGCCAGTGATCAAATCCCCTCCAATCCAGGATATCAGAACTAGTAGTCCACCTGCTTCTCATCCAATAACAAGAAACCATAAATCTATCGATTCGTTCTAAGATAGCCTCATCACCACACCTCCTATTATTCCAAGTAAAAACTCCATTGATTGGCTTCATGTCAACAAGGTTAAGGAGACCAATATTATCTCTGAGAAAAAGAGAAGAAGGATCAAGCTTGGATAACCCTCCTCATTTTTCATCCATACTAATAACAACATTAAAGTCACCAGCAAAAATCCATGGGAGAAACGGGTCCAGAGAACGGACAAAATTGATATGATCCCAAAGGTGTGTCTTACCTGGAAGATCAGTAGGAGCATAAATATTGGCGAAAAGACATCTTTCGCCAGTTTCAAACATGGGGGCAACCATAGAGATAGAAGACCAACTAGAAACCCACCATAAGGGGGAGACTTTCCTCGGGTTCCAGAAGCAAGCCACCCCCCCAGAACTGCCCAACGCCCCAACCCCCTGTCAGAAGCCTTGGGGCTACCCTCAAAAGCCCTATTCCTGTCTGACATGCTTGAAAAAATAACTAGGAAATAGTTATTAGCCGCTAAAAGAATCTCCATATCTCCTTCAGGGTTCCAAACCCGACGTGCCCAGGACTCCAAAATAGGAAGAGAAAGATGAAGGCCCAAAAATTTGCAAATAAGAGCATGCTTGCACCAATAATCAACATCCTCTAAAACCTGCTCAGGTTGAATAACCAAAATTGGTCTATCTTCCGATCTCTCCAAACATCCATTAACTTTTTTAATTCAAAAAGACCCTTTTGACGAGGAGGTACCCTCCCCAGAAGGAGGAAACTCAGTCCGATCCTTGTTACTAGCATGCATCAAAGAGGATGGATCTACCATCTCCAAATCCAGGGAAGAAGCAAGGCCCTGATTCTCCATGGAAAAACGAGCCCAAGCACCAAATAGAAGATGGAAAGAGGCAATGCAGTCGGCCCAAATGCCCAAATGACCTCGTGCCCCCCGTCCAAGAGATCCATGCACCAAACAGTGGCCAAAAAAATGCCCAGCCGCAGAAAAGAGGAGATCAAACCCCCCCGCCCAACCTGCACCTCCGCGATCAATGTAAACCCAGAGCTGACCAGCAGAAGCAAGCTAGGGCACACGGGCCCTAGCTCGCACCAGAGCTCCGCAAAACGCCATCAATTTTAACCTTTGGCAAGAATTATGTTATTTTACTTTTCATTTTCAATGAATGGTGCTATCTTTGTTCTAATTTAAAGAATTAATTAAATTTCTTGGGTGAAGCCATAAGTTTGCGTAATTTGAGTATCAGGATATGTTAAGGAGTTCTGATCTAGGATATTAAGGTACAATGCTATAATGCACTATTGTATAAGCTTTATAATGCTAAGTATTAATCTGTTGTCCATGTAGATTTGTATTGAGATCGACTCCCTACCATAGGTTAAGGCATTGGCCTGAGTTTTGTATTTGTGGTGCAGTTTTCTTGATCATTCATCAACAATACATTCAAAATCATTAAACTCTTACAATTCTTGTTGAAAATGTATTTCCAAATGGAATCAATCATTCTCTATTGCTCTTTAAGCAATTTCTATGTAGAGCTATTTGTTATTTACAATGTATGTGATTAAATTGCATAGAGGATCATAAATTACATTGTGGGATCACCCTCTCAGGTTTTACAAAGCTCGAAGTGCAAGAGGAAAGAATTTATTACTTTCACTCATTCGTTGGCCAATCCTTCATAGTTATTTACCATTGAATTTGGCAAATTCATAGATAATTGTTGAAATGTCCTTGGTTATTTAAAAACACCAACACTTTGATTGACCGGAAATTTTTAATATTACCTTTATATAATTAACAATTTGAACCCACTAAATAATAATTAAGCCGCTAATGAATATAATATGCCTCCAAGAATATAATTATCTATAAAAATTAAAATTCAAACCCACATAATTGAATTTCCACCAAATAATATTTCACCCAAACTATATGATATTTTTGCCTCATATAAAAATTAACTTGCAAAATAAATGTCGCTTCAGAAAAAAAAAAAATGACAGGGGGGGATAATTTTTTTTTATCGACTGTGTGATCGATAGAATACGAATTTCCTCCCAAACAACAAAAAACCTCTGATGGATCTAGATCAAGTGTCAAATTTTGACAATTGGATAAGTGTTTTAGGGGTTTTTGAACCTCCTAAATGCAATGGTGAGGATGCTTTAGAAATTAGTTGCATCCCAGATGACGACAACTAGCCCAAAATTAAAACCCTTGAACTTGCAATGGAAATATCCTCAGCTAAACTCTCCAATATGAGATGAACTTTGCATGGCTTATGCTCTGATACCATGTTGGAAATATTGATAAACAATGAACCTAGTTGAAGTTGCGCACTCTTCAAAGGATCAAACCAAGAAAGACACCATCCACAAGAAAGTGTTGCAACATTAGCAATAAGATAGATAATTGATCAAATGATGATCTATGATTGATGTTGAATTAGTCTATAATAATGTTACAAATGTACAAGCACCTTGTATTTATAGGTAAGGCGAGATGAAGTAGGATAACTACTTGGCTAAAAATATTAAATGCTCAATACAATAAATTAAATGCATGAGAGAATTATTAAATTCCTAGACAACTAAAATTAAATAATGAGACATGGCCCCATTATAACTAACTTCTATAAATGATGACTAGGACTAACTTATCTCCTAAATAAAATTATTAATGTGAATAGGTCCTCACTAATAACTAGTTAGGAAATAACCCATTCACACCAATATTTACTAGTAGTGATGATACATTTATAGTCATTGAAATATGGGTGATTTATCTTTTCAATGAGATCAAAGTGCCATGTATATAGGGGCCATGGACTAGTGAATAGTTGGACAACTTGAGAAGGTGCATGGATTAGGTATTCATTTTTGGCATGTCATACATTTTTTAACATATTTACATGCATCATGATGCATGTTGGGCCAATAATATCATGTTCTCAACAATTTACTAGCTAGGACCATACCATTAATGTTTTCTCTATGGACACTATCATGAAATTATTCGATATATAAATTTTATCCTTATGTGTATAAATGTTGTGCCACCATAACCTTGATGCTAAAGTTTACAAGTAAAGAGGATGAAATGAGAGGTATAGTGAATGAAAGGTATGGTGGAGAAGCTTGAGTTTGGAGGTAAGTGTGAATGTCATGATACTATGAGGAATTAGGACCAATAATTTCACATTTAATTTTTCATTTAGGGATTTTATGTGCTAAAATAATGAGTTCAACCAAAAACTAATATTTTGAAATACCTATGTGCACTATAAGGAGAGAACCAATGGTTTCCATTACATTAGTTTCTTTATTATTCATACAAGGTAGTTGCTCTAATATTTCTTGAAGCTGTAATACCCCTCCGTGTCAGTTGTTTTGGGACTTGTGTGTGAGTCTTTGTGTGTGCTTCTTTGATTACTGTGTTATTTGATTATGTGGAAAATATAATATGTTAGTAATCTTGTAAATAATTAATTAAGTCATAAGTGATTTGCAAGGTTTTAAAATATGATTAGAAATTAAAATAATAATCAATTAAATTAAATCAAATGATTTAGAACAAATGATCAATCAAACTAATTCGTTAAAAGTAAAAGTGATATTATTAGATAAATTGATTTAAATTGTTATGAACAAATAATCTTGAAAAGATAATTATTATCATAAGAAATTTAATGGATACTTATTTAGAATCTTGTAAATGGTTGATTTTTAATTATTCTAATGTGGAAGTAATTAATTAATAATGTATTGTGGAGATAATGAATATATATTCAAATGAAAGTTCAATTTTGAGGATTTAAATTTATTTAATTTTAATCATATGCATGAAAAGGCAACAAAAGAAATTTAGAGGATTAATAATTATTTTGAGTTATTTCTTGAGATGTGACTTTTGGTATTCGCTGGAAGAGGAAATGGAAGAGACTTTTGTGTGAGGTTTTATTTAGAGGATTTTTGTGTTGTGAGGGGAGGGCATTCTCTTTCCAACAGATTTTGGAGGATTTATGTTATTGTATTGCATTCTTTCATTATTCTGAGAATTCATTGAAGGATTAAGATTTAAGTTTGAGGGAGGATCTTGGAGCTGGGGCTGGAAGGATTGGATCGGCAAGAAGGATAAAGCTTCTACAGTTATCTACAAGCGTAGGACGCCAGGTTCTCCTTCTTCTTTTAAATTATTTTCTTTATAGCATCAAATGAAATAAGAATTCCTTACTGTGAATGGAATTTTCTCCTAGATTGAAATTTAAGGCATGTAGAAAATTCGCGAATCCTTAGAAATATTTGGGATTGTTTTCCAATCAAGAAAATCTTACTAGGGTTTGGGATTGTTATTTATTTAAAGTAGAATTTTGTTGGGATTCTGGAATTGAACAGTGTTACTGTAGTTTTGTATTAAAAATAATAATTAAGCAATAAAAGAAAATGTCATGTCTGGGAATTCGGGGTTGTGTAAATCCTCATATGTAGATAAATTTTACAAATATCTTCTGTGTTTAAATGTTTATATTGAAACAGAAAAAATTGTACAATTGAAATTTATTTCCCTGTATTCAAAATATATTTTGTATGCAATATATATATGTATATATATATATAGATATCAGATATATATATATATATAGATGTATACACATATATATAAATAAATGTAAAGAAAGTATAAGAAAAATTTAATTTAATTGAGATTCATATTTTTCGCCCATATTAAATTTGATTTGAATAATTTTAAAAAGGTAGACTGGGTGATGGTTCGGCCTCGGCCGTACCCACCACCTAGTCGGTCGTGGTTGATGTGGCAACCTACGGGCTACCACGGCAGTCCTTCGGACTGCTGTGACAGTCCGTAGATTGTCCACGGTAGTCCATCGGACTGCAGTGACAGTCCGTAGACTGTCGCGGCCAGGCCCTTCGCCCATGTTTTGGTATGGGATTTAATTCCCATTTAAAATAATATATATCTTAATTGTTGTCTAAAACAAAAATTTTATATAAAATTTAATGTGTATAATCTGTTATGAATATATATATATATATATATATTCAATAATTTATTTAATTAGATTTCATTAATTTAATTGTTAATTTTATCAATTATTTATGTCTGTAATCAGTATGGTTATTTTCTAGTATGATCAAATAAAATATTATTATAGTGAAGATATGCAAATAGAAAGGAACTTCTATTAATTTGTTAAATTGTGAAATTTGATAGGATAATATAGTAGAAGGGCAATTTGTGAATATATATTTATATCAGCATTGATTGTTTAATTCTTATTTTTAAATGTGTATAGGGTGGAAATAGAGTTTAGCATAGAATCGAATAAGTTATCTTTTTATGAAATTAAGTCTTGTAGACTTGTTGGATTCTTAGAACAAATCTTTTCTCTTTTTACTTTCCCTTCTCGAAAAGAATTAAAATATATAGATTTGTAGTGGTTTTAAAAAGGTATTTATGTGTGTAGATTTATTTAGATAGATTTAAGATTTTAAGGTGGTAAGTTCTTGTATATAGTTGTCATTTTAAAGTATAAACAATTGGTCTTAAGTGGTTCTCTCAATTAATCTAAATATTGGAAGTGAGTGTTAAGTTAGTATGATGAAAGGAGAGTGGAAATAATGTTTTGAACATAAGTAGTTATGAAATGATAATGAGTCAACTACCCAACTATTAAGTAGTTTTCAATTATCTTGATAAATGAAAGGGGGAATTTAAATGTGTGGGCCAGGTTAGAGATTGATTAGGATATTCTCAAATTGGATAGTTTATTAGTAAAAATGGATTTTAATCTTTTGGAAATTGATTTCCTTTATATTCATTTAATGGTTGATTTGTAAGTTCTCTTTATGGATAAGTCTTTTAGAATACTTGTGATGGTTATCATGAATGGTTTTAGTATGGGTAAGTTGTAAAGTTATTTAGTTCTGGTCATTAATTGATTGGTTAATAAATATTGTTCTCGATTGAATTTTTGGTTGATGTTTATTATGTAAGTGTTTTTGTGGAGTTGTGAGTGGTTCAGTATTTAAGGTGTTCTTAAATTTGGTGCCTTGGATGCCTGGTTGCATCTTTTACCTCTGTTGTTGAAGGATTGTTCCATGTTGGTGTGAATGCCTTTGGAGGTTAGTTTTGATTCAAGGAATCCTTTTTCATTTTATTTGTGTTGCAATGTAACTGGGAACTCGTGTTTTGGTTCATGAGTTGTGGATAGTTGATCTTCTTGAATTTCTGATCTATTTTGTATCTAAGTTGATTATGTAGTCTGGATGGAGTTGTTGATCTTATTTTAATGAATTCATTCATTATATTTGAATTGAAAATAGTTCTTGTGGCCTTGCAATTATTGTTGTCATTGCTATGTTGTTGATTTTATGAAGGTGATTTGCGTACCACTATAAGGGGGTTCTTGTGAGGAGAAAATTGAGGTCTCCCGTGGAATACCTAGTTGGTGGCTTTTGGTTTTATTAAGCGATTTCGTTGAATTAAAGGTTGATTTTCTTTTGCGTTTTCCCTTTTGAGGTGACACCATTGTTGATTTGTGGATGGGTCTTGATGAACCTTCCCTTTTTATGGCTTTTCTGATTTACTCTCATATTTGATGAAATTTTATCCTTGTGTTGGAATTATTGGAGAAAAACTCTTGATGCTTCGCTTTACCCTTGGTTGTGGGTTTTCATTCTTTTGGCTTCCAGAGGCTTGAGATGATTGATAATTGATGTTCTCTCTCTTTATGTTCCCTTGATTTGGCAAGTGCTTTGGTTTCATGATTTTAAAAGGGTTGTACGGGAATTGTTGAGACTTGGATATTGTATTTATAGCGAGATGGGTAATGCCTCGCATGCTTCTCAGTTGTGATCTAATATTCTTATTTTGATGGTACAACCCTTGGTTTCTTGGTTTCAGTTTGATATTGTTGGGTCTCTAGGGAGAGTGGCTCCTCGTGGGGGCCGGTGCCCCGCTTAAGGGGAAGGGCACAGGATAACCCACGAGTGAGTTAGTAATCAAGTGAAAACCTAATAATTAACTTAGGAGGGTTGGGTAGTAATATCATTATAAGATTTTTAAAAATGGATGCCTCATCTTCATTAGTGCTTCTGCAGACTAATGGAAGGCTGAGAAGGTCGTGGTTAGCAAGGTCGTATCCTTGTCCTCATGAGAGGTTATCGGCTCCACATGAGCTACCCTATGGTGTTGGCGCCTCAAGTAGGAGGAAGGGCCAGGATATCCATAGATGGGGGTCGGCGCCTCAGTTTGGAGGAAGGGTTAGGATAACCCATGTAGGCTATGCGATGACACTCTCCCCTAGTTGCCCATGTGTTTTACTTTATTGTGTTCCTCTGGAAGTAGGTTGTGGGAGTTGGTTTAGATTGTTGATATATGAATTCATATTGATTTGTGATTATTGCCTTAATATATCTTTGGTGTACTTTGTGGTCTTGTATGATCTCATTGATATTTGACTTATGACCTTGTACTCTTATGGTACTGTGATATGATGTTATTGTATTATTTGATTGAAATTTGGAATTGTATTATGTTTATTAATTCAGTTTAATTTGGAAGTATTTCATGATCATCCTTTGGTTACTTGTTACTGGTCATTGCTTTGATTTATGTGATGAGATTTATGATTTTAAGTTATTTTAATGACTCTTGGATGTTGTTGATTGTCTTTGTAATTCTTGAATTTTTATAACACTTTTGTATGGCGTTGAGTCTTGTGGTTCCCTATTTGGATGTTCTTGGTTGCGGTCTCTTTCTTGTTAGCTCCTAGCACGGGGGGTGGGTCTTCGGACTCACATGGTCGGGTGGAATGTGCTAAGCACCCCATTGGGTCCCCAGTCGAGGATCGAGAGGTGTAGATTGGTGCTATTGCAGCGACTCCAGAGTTGTATCCGTCATGGAGCCAATTTTCTTCTATTCATTGTATCATGATTCTTGTTGTATGGTTTCCGTGCATATTGGAAACACTTTTGTATCATTGTACTTCTTGAATATTGTATTGTAATGTAACTTTAAACCTTATGTGGCTATTTGTAGTTGATATTCAATGTGTTAAGTTAATCATGTATATGTTGTATTTATGTACTCAGATGGTTTCTTATCAATGACTATCATGTATGTGTTACATTTGTTAATGTTTATCTTGTTATTGATTATATCTTTGGATTTTATTCTTTATTGTTGTTGTGCGGATCTCAGTCTCGTAATGACTCCTCGTGTACCCCAAGGGATGTATGTGTTAATGAATCTGTTTAAATGAAATTCATGTCATGTCTTAATGTGTATTACATGTATGTTATGTTATTTTTAAAAAAAAAAAATTGTGTTGTGATTATTGTTTATTTGTCCTTTGGGGTTCGCATGACGGGGCATTACAGAAGCATTCAACCATTCTCTTGTACAAGATGATTTTATTATCCTTAGGATGATATGCATAATTGAACTATTTTATGACTAGTGGGGAATCACCAAAAATGAAAAGTGTTTCATGTTCTATTGAGCTATGAGATTGAGGTCTGAAAGTAAAGCTTCATATTTAATAATATTATTGGTCCCAAGAAACCAAAATTTAGATTCCTTTGGTATGTGGTCACCTTGTAGTGTGTGAATTAATATTACTTCCCTTGAGACATGGGTGGTGAAGGAACAATCAAAGTAGAGTTTCCATTTGGCTGATTCTTCAAAAGTGAGAATAGATTCATTTATGATGTTGATGTTCAAAGTTTTGGCATTTATAAGTGAAAGTTTAGCTAGTTGATCTACCACTACTTGTCCCTTTATTTCCTTTTGATCAACATAATTTATATTAAAATCAATAAGATACACTACCCACTTAGCCATTCTCCTCATTATATATTCTTTAAAAATATATATATTTGAGAGGGTCAATTTTGTGATAAGATTATTTTGATGATTGAACATCTAGTACCTTAATTTTTGGTGAAGAAAAGACCATAGATAATCATTCCTTTTCCATATATGTTAAGTTAACTTCACATACAACTCATGTTCTACTGATATAGCCATTTTTGTTTCTTCGTCATCATATTTTTCTATGAGGGATCCCAAAGAAACTTGTGTAACTAGATTACAAAGAATCAATTACTTATTTGGGATAGGTGCCATAAGAACTATTAGATTAACAAGATATCATTTTAGGTAATTAAAGGTTTGTTGACATGGCCCATCCCAACAATTTTTTATTATAATTTAGAAGATGCCAGAATGGTTGGAATTTGTGTACAACTTGAGCAATGAATCTAGACATAGCCTGAAGCTTTCCCTATAAACTACAAAGTTGTTTAAGATCTCGTGGTGAAGAATTTTTTGTAATTGCATTGGAATTCCTAAGGCCCACTTTTATTCCTCTTAGAAAAATGATATAGTGTAGTAGCTTTCTTAACATGATACTAAATACACACTTCTTAGGATTGAGATGGATTTTGTATTCCCTTAACCCTCAAAAAATACTTTTTAGGATTTCAAGATTCTAGGCTCTAGTTTTTGAATTTCCTAATAGGTCATCTGCAAAATCTTCCACATTATCATGAAGAATTTCATGAAATATTACTATTATGGAAACCTAAGAGATTTCTATAGTATTATTCAAACCAAAAGGCATAAGTTGGTCATAGAATGTACCCCAAGGAGTGATAAACGTTATTTTGTGTTGATCTTCAAGTATAATTTGGATTTGATTACAACTATAAAATCTATCCATGAGTTATAACATTTCATATCTTATAGTGAGGTCAATTATCATATCAATATTATGCAAGGGAAAATAATCCTTGTAACATTTTTTGTTAAGTTCTCTAAAATTTGTACATACATGGATTCTTTTGAGCTTCTTTCTAATAGGGATAATATTGTATATCCAATTAGAAAATCAATTAGATAAATTAATCTAACTTCTAAGAGTTTTTGTAGTTCTTCTTTTACCAAGAGAGTGATTTGGAGATGTGTCTTTCTTGATTTTTTCTTAATTGTTTTAACATTTGGATGTTAAAAAAAATATTATGCACTACTAATCATAGATCTAATCTTATCATGTTAACATATGACTTGGAAAAAATGTATGTTGACCACTTAATTATAGTACAAATAGTTTCCATTTTTTATAGGTGTTAACGCTATAACTAGTCAGGTGATCTTTTTGTCTTCTTCTATGCCAAGATTAATTTTCGTAGCTTCCTCAACTAGTGATACAAACTCATCTTGTAAGTACATAGGTATAGAGGGAAGGTTGAACTCCCCATACATTGGTGCTCCAAGGTATTTTTCACTGCTGTATAAATGCTCATTAATTTTCTCTTTTTTAATTTTCTATTTCTTTTTATTTTTTGATATAGTTGGACTAAGGAGCTCCTCCTATTCCCTAAATTATACACATGTATTTAAAATAATCTCAAATCCTTTTGTGTGATCCCCTAATGGCATGTTATCTTAATTACCATAAATTCTCAAAGGGGCTTCTCATTTTTAGATGTGTCTAATGATATGAATTATTGTTGGGCCCAATCAATAAGGTTTGGGTATTTAATATCAAGGTAATGATGGTGGTGTCATAAAATGTTAGTTGTGACAAGTTCATCATAGGGATCATGGATAGAATTATATTTAATATTTTTAATATGATAATAAGTATACTTGAAAACCTCAAATATATCATTTACCTTGTTGGTTTTTTTTTTTAATCATAGGGCACATATCCTAGTCCCTAATTTTTTGTGTTCTTATATATTTTTACAATCTCTAGAATGTATTGTTCATGAAGTCCAAGGCCTTTTCCTTTGTAGTTCATATTTTTGCATATCCTATTGGCTATCTAGGATATGAATTCAAAATAGGATGAAAATATGTTTCTTCACAAAACTAGGACCCTTTTTATATTTTGTATATTTTATCTATTAAGATCCCATGTTGTATGAAGGTAGTTGAGCCATGTACTAAACTGTGATATTTTCTTGCTTTAAATTTTTAATAGGACCATTAAAAGATTGGGGCAGATAGGTAGTTTTCCTAATGAAAGGGATCTTCGATATTATATTCTCACAAAAATATTCAATGATCTTGATATGGGATGTAGGATGTGATTATTAAATGTGGATGTGAGGCTATTTATATTTATTTGTGAAGCATATTTATTGGGTTTGGGATTCAAGGTATGATTTGTAATGGGGTAATGATCAACTTTCTAATAGAAACCTTCCAACATTTTAAAATATTGAAAGGGATAGGGATCAATAAATATATTTGCTTCCTCTCCTAAATGTAGAAATTTTATGCATTTATGAAAGGTAGATGGCACAAATTGCATTACATGTGCCCATGGATAACCCAAGAGGATATTATAAGGAACATCAAGATCAATGACATGTAACAAGGTTTGTTGTGTGGCATTCCCTACTTAAAGTGATAGATGGATTATTCAAATAAATATTATTTTTATATTTCCATAAGATTTAATGGTGATTGTTTTAGGACTCATCTTATTTCGAGTGTCCAAAGTGGAAAATAAACTTAAAAGTGTAAATATTTAGAGAATACTCATTATCCACTAGAACTATTTTGACTTATATTTGGTGAAAATCACTTCAATGTATATAGGAAGGTTGTGGGATGATCCTATATAATGTATATCACTTTGGATAAATGCATGATAATGATTTGAGGATAGATTCCCCACAAGAGTTTGGAAAATTGATGGGTCAATATCATTTGGCACTCTCAAATTTTGGTGGACTTTGTAAAATAAATATTTATGAATATTTTATTTTTAGAATCTCCATGATTGATATTTTTGTCAGAGTCTTCTCTAATTGCTTAATGAGATTGTATCAAGACCCTTAAGAGTAGATACGAGAGGCCCTTGAATAGTGACCTCACTACATTTTATGGTGATATTGCAAGTAGAGTATTTTTATTTGATTGTCACTATTGGATTTTTGGAATGATGGGTATGACCTACCAAAAAATTATATGTATTGTCAGATTTATTCTAATAGATATTATTAGCATGAGTAATCTAAATTTAGTTTGGAAATTTATATGCTTGAACATGCTTTAAAAATGGTCTTGACATATCCTAATTATTTATTTGATGATGATGACATGTTCCATTCTATATAAATCTCCCCATGTTGTTTTCATTAGTGGAAAAATAGGTTTTGAAGGGTCCCCAAAACCCTTTACAAATAGGCTTTGAAGGGACCTGAAACCTTATCATAACAAAAAACACTACCAAGAGATAATCTATAGACAACCAACAACTAAGCCACAACAATCACCTTGAATCTAAATAAGAAAAACTAAATGCTCCAAAACAAAGGAAACAACCACAAAACAAACCTTCTCAGGAAAAATAATAATCTTGAGCTACGAAATAGAACTAGAGATAGCCTTCAACCTAATATAACATACATTCAATATTTGATGAGGATCCAAGATCCCATCACCATTATCAATCTCCACCTCAATAGGAGAAGAGAGAAAAAATATGAAATAAGAGCTACAAAAGCTCCCTAACAACAACTCCATATTTTCTACAAAGACACTCTCCACCTCAATGAGAGAAAACTCTAGCAGAAAAAGAAACCAAATCCTAGCACTATTATCAATCTCCACCTCAATAGGAGAAAAGAGAATAAAACTAAAAAAAGGGCAACAAAAGCTCCCTTATAGTAACTCCCTCTTTTTACAAAGACACTATTTACCTCAATAGGAGAAAATACTAGTAAAAGAAGAAACCAAAATCCAGTCACTCCAATAAGAAACATCTTCACCTCAATAGAATACATCCCCACCACCATAAGGGAATTCAAAGAGAAATTTGGGGTAGATTGAACTCCCCCAAACACCCATAGAGGCAACAAAAACAACAGGGACAACCAAAAAATAACCCCTCAAAAATCCATAAATCTAAACAAGGCAACAAAAGGAAACATCCCCACCTTCCAAGCCCCTAAGAAGGGTTTCCACTTCAACACCATAGTGGTGAAAAACACCAACCACATATGGGAAAACAATATTCTAGAAAAAACTCCAAAGGGTTTCACCAACAACATAAAATAAATGATACATAGAGAAAAAAGAACCTCTGTCAGCAGACCACCCACAACCACACCAGTTCACTCCCCATATGCATCCTCACAATCATAGTGGTGAAAAACACCAACCACATATGGGAAAACAATATTCTGGACAAAAACCCAAAGGGTTTCACCAACAACATAAAATAAATGATACATAGAGAAAAAAGAACCTTTGGCAGCAGACCACCCATAACCACACCAGTTCGCTCCCCATACACATCCTCACAATCATGCATGCAGGAGAGAAAAAACACCTTCACCATTATATCACCCATAACCACACTAGGCGGCTCCCCATATGAATACTCATAGTCATGCCTACAACAAAGAAACACCATCAACAATAGAGAAACCACACTACACTAAGTGGCTCCCCATTAGTAACCCTTGAAGGGGCCTAGTGGACTAACTATTCCAAAAATATTATAGTTCCCTAATGCCTTCAAAAACCCCATAAACCAAAAGCATTCAAGCTTAGGGCTCACCTAGATCAAGCACGCTAGGGGAAGAACAAGCTACAAGGAAAAAACCCTTGTAGCATAAAAATGGTGGTTATAACGTGTGTTTTAGCATTAACTCCCCCACCAAGCAAAAAAGCACAAAATACAACTTGAAAAATCAAGTCGATACAATTGTGTTAGCAACAAAGAAAAAACACCTCTAACAACAGGGCACCCACAACCGCACCAGACGACTTCTAATCCACTTCCTCACAACCATGCCTACAATAGAGAAAAAGAATCTCTAATAGCAGAGCACCCACAACCATGTACCAAGCAGCATCCCATATGCTAACTCATAGTCATTCCCACAATAGAGAAAAAATACCTCCAACAATAGAGCAACAACAACTGCACCAGGTGGCTTCCCATCTATATCTTTTGAAACCCACTCTCTACCTTCCTCATCCCTTGTAGTTTTAAAATATGCACCTCCACTCCTATTCCCTCCCATGACTCTTGAAAGCTAGTTTCCATCAATATCCCCATTGTTAATAAGCTCTTAGACATATATTTTAATTTTATACGTCTATTAGTTAAATGTCCTTGATCTTGTGGTACTTACAATATTATATTTCTATATACCATTTTGGCTTGGTTTTGATTTCATCAAATGGTTTTATAAATAGAAAAATGACCATATTTTTATTTCCATTTATGAAAAAATACCTCTAACAACTTGCCAACATGTGTGTATCGTCTATGTTCATGTCCACTTCTAGTTATCTAATTGGGATTTTTATATTAGATATGTTTTGGAAAACTTGAACGTATTTCAATTTAGTAACACCATCACCAACTACATGTTTCCTCTTGCTAAATATTTTAGGTTTATTTATTTAGTTTTAATCTTATAAAAGAATTTTCACAAGTCCTTTAACTATGAGTTTTTTAATTTTTCACACATTTTTATTTATTTCATAAAAATCAGAAACAAAATTGGCTAGTAGTTGTAATGGAATTGCTTAGTTTAAGTTTTTGATAAAAATAGTGACCAATTACTTTCAAGTATTTTTTAAGGGAATTTATTTGCTAAGCATCTCCATCACTATAAAAAATAAGATAAGTTTTCTCCATTGCATTGTTTAGAATTGCAAAGGTCCACCATGGTAGGTTCATGCTCAAAATTATATGAAAAATGTGTAACTTAAATATTTTAGTTAAGTCCTTGAATGTGGTGAGGGTGTTCTTTAGTAAACCTAGAAACCACTCAAGATAATATCCAACTAAGCTTTGTGGAAATAATCTAATCAAATCCATTTCATATAAAGGAACTTATTGGATAGTCATATAAAATTAATTAATTTTATCTCAAGGATCCAATTTTCCCTTATATTTATAATCAAACTTTAGAATCTAAAAATATAGAGGGAAAGGAATTTAAAATCATGGATCTATCTAATGGATAAGGACAATTCTTCAAATGTGTACCATTTTTGTTGAGTTTGGATTCTAAAAAATATATTATTGTGTCTTTCATTCATTATCATTCTTGGTCAAATGGGTTATTAGGAGGTGGTGGTTGGTTGTTTTAGTTGTGCAAAAATTGTAGGTATGTTAGATTGTTGGGATTTAAATGGTTCATATGATGGTTTAGATTAGAATGATACCATAATTTATCTGGTTAAATTATATATATATATATATATATATATGGGATAATTAGTTATTTTTATTGGATTTTTGGTTGTTTGGATTGGATATATTTTATTGAGCATTTTTATTGTTGGGCTTCAATTAACATAATAGATTGGGTTTCCACACAAATATGAATCACTAATGAAGCTTTTATTTTTTTCATGTTAGGGATAATGTTGTGACTTTTTTTATGGTGAGGCTAGATACTTTTATATTAATATTATCTGCATTAATATGATCTTGGAAAACATTGGTGTTGGTGGGAGTTTGGTTGAGTGGTTATTAGTTGATGATATTATTGAGGTTTTCCAAGTTAGAATTGGGAGGAAATTTAATTCATAATTCCATAAGGATTCTAAGTGTGCCATTTCTATTTTAGTGAATGAATAAATCTATAAATTACATGCTTATTTAAAATTAAGGAAGTAGTGATAGTCATGGGAAAACTTGCTTTGATTAGGGAAACTATCATTATCAGTATCACTATATATAACTTGGTTTTTCATGTAGAAATTTATGGGAAATTTCTCCAAATTGGTATAGATTTTGGATGCATGTATTATCTTGGAGAAAAGGATTTTATTCAAGGAATCCCATGTTTCATTTTTATTGATGTCTAGTGTTAGGTGATATTAAAATAATTTTAGAGACTTTAGTTTTATACTTTTAATTTTCTATTTTTTGTATTTTATATATTTTTTAAAATTTTCAATATTTTTGGAATAATACAATAGTTACATGAAGGGGAAGATAACACATACACAATAAAAACCTAGATTATTTAAGTTTGTTTGTACACACTTCTAAGACCACTAGTATTGCCTTGTCTAGACATGGAAAGTAGGGTCCATGAGGAGGTATTGACCACATTTTATACTTGATATCACACTAAGGTGTGAGAGAAGAGAATGCATGACCTACCCTCCCATTTTTAGGGGCATGTGATGAGTAGCTTATGGGGGATAACCACTTATTGGTACATCACAAGTACATACAACTAAATTCATATAGCTAGGATTTCATAATGTTCACTAAAGGGAGTCCTTGATATAACCAAATGCATGTGAATCCCATGATGAGAAATAAATAGGCTCTAATAAAAATTGTTGGGAAATTCAATCTCTATCCAAATATGAACTCAATGGATGAGATTCAAGGCTTGGACTACAACAACATGAAAATATGAAACTTATATGTAAATATGAGTATTAAGTTTCCTTAATATGGAATTACCATGATTAGATCAATCTTCTTTATGATGCCAAAAATTAGTCAACATAACATGCTTATAAAGTCTACCTTATGTGAAATTATAGCAACAATATATAAAGAATAAATTCACCATAAGATAGCAGTAATGAGGCAAAAATTAGTAACACAAGAGCATCACATAACATAGGATTTACATGGAGAAACACTTGCAAGAGAAAACTCCACCAAGAAGAGAGGCCAAGTATGCATTATCTTCAAATAAATGAGATTATAATATAACTACTTCCATTCTCCTCTTTTCCTCCAACATGGAAATACCTGCACACCTACAAATAGCCTCCTTATGCCTCAACTTGTCCTTGTTCCTATAAAGTAACACTATATTCAATTGTTCCTCATAGTTTCTACACCCAAAGAATTGATTTATAGATGCGTGAAGAGGTCTTAAGCCAAAAACAAGGCTTCAAAAGATGACTTCAATCCAAATGAACCAACTCTTGGAAACCCTCTATGAAATATGAAAGGACACCTATTTTGGCTCCAATACTTTCCCTCCAACTCGCGTGCCTAAACTTGGGAGATAAGCATTACATGAAATGGAATTAATGATGGAAAACCAAGTGACACATATTGCCTCTTTCCAAGCATCCACTTGGAGAATCCCAATAGTCACTCATTTATCCTTTTCCTTACCTTTTATTATCCCATTCTAAGTGTATAGTTGTAAAATTGCACCCCTTTCAATTTCACATACATTCTTGCATCCGCTTTGGTGTCCACTCCCTTAGCATCTTGAGTAGGCTCATTTTAGACTCTACATCAGCCCTTTTCCCCTCTTAGGATGCTCAACACTCCTTTTCAGTAGCTACCCTTCGTACCTCATCTTTGTATCAAACCTTGTGGCTTTCCCATTCTTGTCATTTTGTAGTGTGATGTGTCTAGACACTAGCATGCCGCATGGATGTTTGTGCACCACGCTAGCATCTTACAATGTTTCAACATTCAAACGACTGTTCTCATACATGTTTACCAATTGTCACCTCCTTTGGTCAGTGGTAACGGCTCGAGATGCCCTGAAACAACTCAGGAAGTTTCTTTTCCTTCCTTAAATGCTATCTTTTCACTTCATTTGCAACTCTCTTATGCTTCTAGCTTCACTCAAAACTTCTAATTTCTCTCTAACTTCTTCTAGCCCCATTCTTCCAAGTTCCTCTGGCACTTCTCTAAATCTCTCTAGCTTCTAGCTTCTCTATTGCTTTGGCTTTAGCCTTCTACTCTTCAATTCTTGCTTGCACAAATCCATATAGCTTGCTATAGCAACTTCAAGCACTTTCAAGCTCTCTTAGCTTCACTCTTGTAGCTTCATCTCCCTCATCTCATGCTTGTGAGCATCCTGGGATTCCATATCCCTCATCTATTACATCCTTACTTTGTGATACGAGTTCTCCTCCTCGAGAAGGGATCACTTTTATCACCTATTTTGTGATACGAGTTCTCATCGAGCAGGGTTTTCTTTTATCACTCATACTTAGTGGTGTGAGTTCTACTCTTGAGTGGGTTTTGCTTTCACCTCACACTTTATCCATTTCAGTTCATTTCCTTATATCTATTTGGCTATCCATGGAGGTGGGAACACTAAAATGGGGGTTTGACTGAGGAAAACCCCTATATAGTGCCAAAAAATTCTCTCAATCTTATAGATGCAGGTATTGGAGAAATTTACATGTTGGAGGCTTCATCACTTGTGTGGTTGTAAGAATTTTCCTTACTTCTCTTTGTCTTTATCATTTATATTTCATTTCATTTCAGCTTTCACATTCTGTCATTTTCCTACATTCTGTAAGTTCTTAGTAATCAGATTGCTACTCATCATTTAGCTATTTTTTGTGATATTCTCACTTTTTCGTCCGTACGAGATACTAGCACACTTTTGAGATGCCAATGCACTGCGCTGACATATGTATTCTACGTTGTTGTCCTTTGGCCGAGAGCTTATCAGTTTATCCAAAGAATCTCTATGACCTGCCCTTTCAAATTCTAAAAGTCTAGTTGTTGTTCCTTGAGGTAGTTTAGGGAAGTTTTCCCTGTGAGGCTCTCTAAACGAAGAAAAATTGTGACTAGAAAATCCCCCTTCTATGCATTTTGGCGAACCTAATGTGATTCGAAAAACTAGGAATTTATTTACCCCTACTTGGCGGGGTCATAAATTTTGACTCGATGCTCGAAATTCAGAACCCTCTGTACCATTGGAAAGGTCTCTAAGAGAACTAGTTCAATCCCTAAATACTTGTGCCTTCAAAAATAAAATTTTAGGGACTGACACAAGTTACAATGTCAAATTCCGCTCCGAAGACCTCTGAAAACACAAATTACTAGAACATAGAAAATACCAAAAAAATAATAATGAATTTACTATCTTATTTGATTAGTTCAATATCTAATTTTGTTCAAAATGTTAATGATATTCCATTTCATGCATGTGACGGTGACTTGGCCTTGCCTATGTCACTTGATATATTTGATCCTTCTCACGAAAGTTCTCTTGCTTCAGAGGATATTTTGTTGCAAGAAGATGAAATCATTGATACATTTCTTAATGTTACTCTACCACCTCTTTAGTCCAATGCATTCTCTCCTCGAGATGTTGCATTCGTGAACGATGAATCTCCCCTTCATTCCAATGCACTCTCTTTTAGAGACGCTGCATTGGTGAATGATGGATCTCATCTTTGTTCTGATGCACTCTCTTCTAGAGATGATGCATTAGTGAATGATGAACCTCCTTCCACATCTGATCCTCCTTGGATCGATGTTGAGAGTATGTGTTCAAATAATTATTCCACTAGTTGTGATGATTCTATAAATGTAATCTATGTCTCTACTGCCCCTCAATGGCCTAAGAGACCAATCATTTTTGTGACTCCGGCTAGTCCTTCTCCTAAAATGATTTTTTCTATTGACGATGTCCAATTTGATAGAGATTCTCCTAATCTTTCTATGGCTCCCTCTTGTAGAGCGATAGCCCATACTTATGAGAATAGAATGAATAAACAACCAATCCTTCCTCAAGCACCTAAACCTACAACTAAAGCACCTGGTGATTATCATATTGTCAAGCAACCCCAAGTTACTTCGGCTAAGATCTCACGATGGGACTTGCTTTAGTCTGCTTCGATTTATCAAGGTATGCTTCAAGAATCCTTTCAAAATATCCTCTTTCCTTCTTCCGCTAGGATAATAGATGCTAATGCATTGATAGATTATATTCATGTGTATTTTCTGAATATTACATTCTATCCACATTAACTACCACCTCTAGAAGTACAGAAGCAAGTGAACTCTCTAATGATCACTGTCAACATTAATAAAATCGGTATTACACATACTCTTGTTGACAATGGTTCGGTGCTCAATGTATGTAGCATTCATCTATTGCTTAAAATTAATATGGACTCATCTTCTCTTAGCACTTCTTATGTTCTCATTCGTGGGTTTGATAATGTTGGTCGACAAGCCCTAGGCATGATAGTCTTTCCTTTGAGGTTGGGACCCATTATCATACCCATCCTTGTACATGTTATGGCATAAAATTTACCATATAACATTCTTCTTGGTAGATAGTGGACTCATGCTATGGGTGTAGTCCCATCTACCTTGCACAAATCTATTAAGTTCATTTGTAACAATCGAGTAGTCACAATCAAGGTTGACCTTGAGGCTATGCACTTATGTGAAATGGTAGTTGTTGGTAAGGTCTTAGTTGTTCCTACTCTGATCCCTTTAGTGCCTTCCAATGTGTTGATGTTTACTCCAATATTACCTACTACAAAGGATACTCTTGAGATAGATGTCCCTAAAGAAGATCCTTCTAAAACAAGAAATATTAAGTCTGCTCCTTCTCAAAAGAATGCATTTCTTGGTGATGATTGGGGTTCCTTAGACTTTAAAAAATCCTTTAGTGGGGAATACAAAGTTGACCCAATCCACTTAGGCCTTCCGATAACATCATTTGAACCCACTATCAAAGATGGTCATTCTTCTATATCGTGGGATAAGGTGAATGGAAATTGTAATCATCTTAGTATTGATCCTCCTTCTGAGGAAGATGATCACACTTCTATTAAAGAGGTTAATGTTTTTAATCCTATCAGGAAAGATGATGGTGATCTCATAGAGGAGTATGATCCCCTTTTTCGAAATAATACTCTCCATGTAGATCCTCCATTGTCTACTATCTTCATATCTTCTTGTGAGTAGTCAAAATTTTCTCCATAAGAGAAGGTTTGCTTCCTTCTCATTTCTTATCCAAGCAAGAGCATATCTTGTTGAGGCTTCTGAAAGACCACTTAATCAGTCTTCCTTCTCCTACACGTAAGAAAATTCATGAACATGATAAAGAAAAACATTCTTTCTATCCATACCATTGAGTGCCTAGCCATTCCACAAGTGAATGTAAGGCCTTCAAGGATAAAATACAACAACTTTGTGACTTTAGTGCCATCAAACTCCCATTTGATTGATACACCTGCCTTTACTTTGCATGACAAGTGATATCAAGGTTTACCTTTGTCCTGTACATTATGAATATCTTGCATGGTTTTCCTCCCTTGTATGTTAGGGGTAGTGATAACTCATTTTGGAGATGTGCGCCCTTCTTAAGGACCCTCTCTCTTCTCTATGTCTTTCAAATGAAGCATCCCTTGAGTGGACCCCTTTTTTCTTTTGAAGGGTTCCTAAGGGACCTCTTTGAAAGCTTTTATCCTTCAAGTTAATTCATTCACATCTAGCTTGGGGGTGACTTGACTAGACCTCACTCTTCAACCAACACATCCCTTGAGTGGACCCATCTTCTTTTGAAGGGTTCTCGAGGGACCCCTTTGAAAGCCTTCCAATTTTTTGACAGTTTGTGTGACTATCTGCTTACTTTCCTACATGGCCACTTTCACTTTGTAGGCGCACTTAAAAAGCCACTTTATGACTCTACAGAGTCTCCCTTCCTTGGGTTTCCTCCATGTGAGAGATCTTGAGGGATACCTCCCTACAAGTCTGTGGGCTTGTAGAGTGCTTCTTCTAAACTTCCTCCATCTGAGGGATATTAGGGGTCACTCCCCTGCAAGTCTATAGGGCACTTTCTCTGGGTATCCTTCATGTGAGAGATCTTGGAAGACACCTTCCTTGTAGGTCTGTGGGTCTATAAGGAACTTTTCTTGGTTTCCTTCATGTGAGAGATCTTGAAGGACACCCTCCTTACAGGTCTGTGGACCTATGAGGTGCTTACATTCTTAAATTCTCTTTCTTCTCAACTTCCAGGCTAGATCAAAAATCTACGCTCTCTCTTCATCCCAAGTATATGCCTCTCTCTTAATTTTAGGAACTCTTAGTGTGTTATTTCTTAATTTGGGGACAATGCATAGTACTGAGACAACCTTTTACATTGAGGTTTCTTTCACTTTGCTAACTCAAATCCTTTAGTTTGTTGTGTGTTTGTGTGTGTGTTTTTATGTTCTAACCTCGTGGTGTAATGGATTTTTATGTTCTAACCTTGTTGTCTTGTGTAGGTCTTTCTTGTCTAATGTGTTTGTTTTGTAGGTATTTAGCCTAGGGGCATGCTTCCTTGGTTTGAAGAGTTGTCTACTTCCTCTATAGTATCCTTTTGGAATATTATGTTATTTATGTTTAGAATATTTCCTTTTAGTATGCATACTAGCATAGGATCTATATGTCCTAGAAATGTATAGTTGTGTAAAATTTGAAATTCCCTTTGTAATTCTAATGTGAGCATTCTTGTACTTTGTAGGTCCACTTCTTTAGCATCTTGAGTAGGCTCATTTTAGCCCCCCTCTATTATCAGCCTTTTTCCTCTCTGTGGATGCCTGCATAATCTACTTTTAGTAGCTACCCCTTTGTGCCCCCAACTTTGCATCTAGAACCTTGTGACTTTCCCATTCTCATTGTTTTGTATGCTGATGTGTCTAGGGATACTCAGTGTACTGTAATAGACAAGTTCCAGGTGCCACACTAGCATCCCAAGTATGTTTCGCAAAAATCTTAAACAACCATTCCCTGATGCATGTTTACCAATTTTGTCACCTCCTTTGGTTGGTGGTAATGGCTCAAGATTCCCCCAAAATAGCTTAGGAAGCTTTGTTTCCTTCCTTAAATGCTATCTTTTCACTCATTCATAACTCTTTCTGCTTCTCATTTCACTCATGGGAATTCTCTCTCTCTAATCCTCTTCAGTTTCCCATTCTCTCCTGAAGAAGCTCCCCAGCACTTCTATAATCTCTCTCTAATCCTATATCTCTCTCTTTATTTGGTTTTAGCCTCTCTACTCCTAATTTTCTTGCACAAACCTTATAGTTTACAGGCAACTCTTGGCACTTTCAAGCTCTCTAGCTTCCACTCTTTGTGAAGGCTTCTATATCCCTTCATCCTATTTCAGAGTATCCTAGATTCCAGGTATCCCTATATATTGTGATCCTTAATTTGATATGAGCTTTTATCCCTCCCCGAGTGGGTTTCTTTAATACCATGTTTGTGGTGCGAAGCCCCACTTTGGAGCAGTGCCTTATTTCTACCCACATACACCTCCTGGTTCAGCCTTGGCTCATTCTCAGATCTATCCTCCTGGTTGTTTGTGGAGGTGGGAACACCAAAATGGGGGTTTGACTAAGGTAAACCCCTATACAACCCCAACACTTTCTCTCAATCTTACAGATGTAGGTATTGGATAAATTTTTTGTGTTGGAGGCTTCATCACTTGCGTGGTTGTAAGCATTTTCCTTCTCTTTTTCTTTATCATTTCTATTTCATTTCATTTTAGCTTTATCACATTCTGACATTTTTCTCCATTTTGTAAGTTCTTAGTAATCAAGTTTCCAGTTTTCATTTAGCTATTTTATATGATATTCTCACTTTCTGGTCCATACAAGATGCTAGCACGCTTCTAAGACACTAGTGTGTTGTGTTGCTGTCCATTTCTTGCAATGTCGTCCTTTGGCCGAGAGCTTGTCAATTTATCCAGATAATCTTCATGACCTGCTCTTTCAGATTTTAAAACTCTCATTTTTGTTCCTTGAGGTAGTTTAGAGTAGTTTTCCCTGTGAGGCTCTCTAAATGAAGAGAATCGTGAGTAGTGAATCCCTCTTCTCTACACTAAGAATCCACATATGGGGAAAAAAATATTATAAATTTTTGTTCACAACTCACCTTTTCCACTGCTAGTGGACCCATCACCCCTTATGAGTATAAGACAAACAATGGTGAGAATTAATATTACAAAATATTTTCCCAGTACACCCTAAGTGGCTAGATACACTTTCCAAGGATTTTGGAACCATGACAGGATTTACAAGGTGGATGGCACATAAAAGTATCTAGAACCTTATGATAGAAGTAGAATCATGACCAATCCCAACCCTCATCAGGCTCACACACATGGAAAATTTATGCATAATTGTAAGAATCTCACCACAAACTAGCTTTCATGGGTAATCAACGATGGCCAAAAAGTACATTTCTAGATAGACTCTTGGAATAGCCTGTACCACCCCTATCAAATATACCTGATTTGGAAGCACACATGGACACCATCAACAACATATTGATGCAACCAATTTGCAACATAATAATCATTATGAATGTCAAAAACAAAAAACAAAAAATATAAGAAATTAGATTAATTGTTCTTCATTATTATCCTTCCATTCTACTCCTACAACTGAAAAATAAATCCCTTGTTAGCAAGAGGAAATGGGGAAGTACAATCCAGAGACATGTACCCTAGTATCCCTTATGTAGTATGTTTATATCCCAAAGGATGCAGCGAGAGAAAAGAGTAAATGCGGTAAGAACCTATATCTAACAACATATCACATCTAACTTAAATAAGAATAATGACCATCTATAACACATACATGAATTGAACCCTTATATCTCCTTATATATATTCATATAACAATTACGTTAGTAGGCCTTAGTTTTTTCTCTATTTTACAATCTCTTTCTTATCACCTATATCTGTCTCTCTGATATCTATTGCATACATATATTATCGCTTAGTCTCTTATAGAGATGTGACCCTTATAGGGCACACCTTACTTTATATTCCTTGTCAAAATGAGGTTTTGTAAGTCCTATGCGGTATGTTGTGGTAGCTTTTACTCCCTTATATCCTGCTAACATCATCCCCCTCTTTAAAATAATGTCGTGTCCTCAAGACATGTTGCTTAGTTACTTTGGAGAATATACTTGTATATGATCTTCAACTGTACCAATGCAATATCCCATTGTTGTTTTGCATGCTAGAGTACTTTGATGTATCCTTGTGTGTTTATCTATGTAGCTTCTACCTCAACAAGATTCTTAGGTATATAAATTTGTTGTGTTATAGTTTTGGCCTCTCCTAGCGCTCTGCACAAGTGTGCTAGCTTGATACTGGTGGTTTCCCTTAGTTTCTTCACTTTCATCTTTATATTTTCCCTTTTCTCCTAGAGTTGTTGCAACTGGGTGTGTGTATTAACTATTTGTACTCTAATTGCTACATCTATGTATTTTAATGGATCATAAGAGGATACAAGTTATACTATTTGGACCTCTAGTTGTATGATCTGATCCTTCAAGTTCTTGATGAGGTTGGGCCATTCGAGAAAAAATTGATACAATATATTAGCTTTTGTTATGCTTCCTTCTATGTTCTTTATCTATTTCTCTAGTTGTGAATGGGTTGTTGCACATCTTTTTGTACCATCCTTCTTTGTTTTTCTTCAAAAACATTTGGTGAGCTTCTTTCCTTATTTTTTCCTTTTATGCATGTAGGTGTAATTGTATACCATCTACCAATCTTTTAAGTTGTTACAGTAGGGGAAGGGAAGTGTCCTTTTGTATTGCGGAATTGAATTCTATAATTTTTTCACCACATCTTTTAGTTGCTCTACATTATCCACATGTTGTTGAAGTATTTCTTATCTTCCACTAGCATGAAAAATATCCCCTAGTTGAAGTTTTTGGAGTGGGGAGATGTTTGCTAGATTCATTTGTAAGCCCATCACTAGTAACTAGATTAGTTGTGGTGTAGGTGCTAGCTACAATTGTTTTTGTTGTTCAGTGAAATCCTTGATTGAATAGATTGGAGAAACTGATATAGATGCTTCTTCAATATTTTCTTCTTGTTCCTCATCCCCTCTTTGAATTGGAAAGCTATTTTTTGGGAAAGGTGTTGGTTTTTTCTTTTTTTTTTCTCTTCTAAGATGGAATCCAAGAGTGTCTTTGTGATTTATGTGGTTTCCTCATATAGCGTAGCAATTTCCTCGTGTTGTCCCCCATTAGGGTATCTACTCTCTACTTTATGTAAAGCTCTTGTGTTTGAGCCTGTCTGAGCTACTCCTTTTGTTTTGTGATAATTTAAAACCCTACCTTTGTAATGGTTTTTTTCCCTTATTTTGATTGGTGGTTGTGGTTGCTTGTTGTATTTCAACTATGTGTTCCTTTTTTCTCTTCTTTTCCAGAGATTTATGTATCTCTTGTACCTCTTCATCTTCCTACTCTTCCCCAAAAGTTTGAATTATCTTCCATTTGACCACTTTCTTGACCATTTATTTTGAGTCTTCTTCTCTACACTCATTTGTATGAGAGTTTCTAATATCTCTTGCACATATGGTGTGGTTACTATTTGTGATGAGGATGCGAGACCCTCTAATTGTGTGCTTGTAGTCCCATGTCATCTCCTAGACCTTCTAGTGGTTGATGTACAGGTTTCCAAAGTTGGTGCTAAAGAGGACGGCTACAGTGGTTGCTAATTTGGTGAGATTCCCTATTTTTTATGTATCTATTCTTTGTTTTTCTCAAATTTTTCCTAGGAATTTTTCTTATAGATTTGATACAAAATCTCTTTGTATGTGCCAAAATTCTCTACAGTTGGATCTTTTTTCTTTTTGAGGATGTTATCGATGTAAGCATCTACTTCTTTTTGGGATATCTCATAGCAGAGCTTAGGAATCCAAGATGTTTGTGGCTCTACCGCCTCCATGTGTGTAGAGTCTTTATCCACTAAGAAGGTGATGGTGTTTATATATTTATTGTCAAATTTATATGGTATACATTCCCTAGCTTACAATTGTTTCTAGAAGCTCTTAAAGAAGCCCCAAAATGTGGTGGTATATATTTATTTATCTAGGAATTGTTGGGTGTGCATTTTGTCTGAGCTACTATTGGAAGGATTATTTGTCACACTTTTCCTTTGAATGTTGGGAGCTTGTTCAAGAAGTATAATATTAGGCATATCAATAGTGTGCCATACTGGAAGTTGCACCAAGAGGTTTTAATCTTTTGTAGAATTTTCATGAGCTGCTCTAGCATCACCTCATAGAGGTCAAAAACCTTCCCCTCCACCACCATTTGGTATGTGGTTTGGATTGCCATTGTTGTTGGGTAAAAGCACAAAGCTATATCATTTTTTAATCCAGCTAAATAGTTTCGGTTGAATCAGTTTCTCCCGAAACCACGTGGCCTATATGTGGCACATACAGTTTCAGGAAAATCCCTTTCGCCTGAAATCATAAAATTTGATTTTTTTGCTTTGCCACATCAAAATGTGGCTTATTTTATGTGTTTGGTTTCAGTAGAAAGGGTTTTGGTCTAAACCCTTTCTATTGAAACTATCTATGTGGCATCCTAGTTGGTAGCCGACACAACTTTTGCATAATTTTCTAAAAATTTCAACTTCAACTAAGTATTTCCTTAGTCAAAATGATTTTTTTAGAAAAAAAGAAAAATACCCTTTTGTAACCTTTTCTACCGAAACCGTCTATGTGGCATCCTAGTTGGTAGCCAGCTCAACTTTTTCAGAATTTTCTAAAACTTTCAACTTCAACTAAGTATTTCTTTAATCAAAATGATTTTAAAAATAAAAATAAAAAATAATCCTCCTCAGAGAGCTTGAGGATGTGAACTAAATATATATATTTTTAATATTTTGATTAGTTTTAATATATTTTATTTCTAAAAATAATGCAAGTAGGTTGTTAAAGTTAAAAAAGAGGCTGCCATCAGAAATTAAAAATATATAGATAAAAATATTAATTTTTTTTTTTAAATATGGTACACTAGAGGAGAGAATCCTCTCTGTGTTGGTATAGCTTATTTTTGAAAATGATTAAAAAAAAAAAAATAGACACAGTTGACGCCAAATGAAAACCTGCCAAATTCTAAATAAGTTTGACTTCTTAAAATAAGTTATTAATGGTGAAAATATAAATCAAAATTTCAATGTTTTTCCATGCACCAGATATTAAAGTTACTCATTTGGAGAAAAAAAAACTAAGGGCAATGAATTTTTCTATTTTTTTTCTCGACACGCCAAGTGAATATCACTTTCCCACTTTTCAGCATTCCAAAATCTACTCTTAAATTGAGAAAAAAATAATCAATTTTTTTTTTTTTAAATCTAAAAAACTACAGGAATAAAATTCATCAATATTTCTACATTTCATTAGTTTACATCATTTTGAAATTCAAAACATAAATACCACTTTTATGTGGTCGGAGTTCAATTTTTTTTGTTGTTGTTGGTTGATTCCTTTATAAAGTGTGATATAGGTTTGTGCTTTTACCCTATTGTAGAGTCCTTCATTTTGGTATAGTATATTTTATATGCAATCCCTATTGTTACATACTACACCACCAGGTTTGTAATTTCTTGAATGCTTAGACTATGCTCGTCTGGTGTTGCACCGATAAGTGTGGTCATTTTATCATTCTTAACTACTTCCTTTGTTGGGATCTCCCTCGCAATTCTCAACCTTGTTACTTTATGAATTGCTTCTCTTGTTATCTAGTAGGGTTTGTTGAGATATATGAACTCGTCATGAACCTTGCTAAGAACTAGTCACACCCAATCATGCTCATCATAGAAATCTAGGAAAACCTTCTAGATATCAAGATTCTTTTCCCCCTATCTCCTAATACTAAGGTTGATATGTATCTTAATCTTGGGCAACGAGTGTTTAACTAAGCTCTTCAAATTTTGTGCAATTGATCTCTACTATCGACTCATGGATGTATTTTCATATGTCCTCTATGTAGACTACATCTATGGGGATACCCGAGAACGTCTTGTCCTTGTCAACCTCCATTTCCTTGAATGGGAATTTCTTGTATTTGTGTTGTGGCATCTCAGTGATGTTAACCAAGTTTGGGGTTGTCATTGTTATGCAACTGTATGCATGAGTAACAGAGCTCGGATTATGTTTGTTTACTTAGTGATTTTGCATGCAAAGTGAGTGTAGTGTAGTTGTGAGGGGGTTTAAATAGATTTAGTGTCGATGTGAAGCATTTATGTCATTTTATTGTTGGGTTTTACAAGTTTTTCTAGCCATTTACAAAATTAGATTGCTAATGGTTTGATTTTAAATTATTGATTAATCTATAATACATAATATACAATATGTGTCTTTTTAGACTTCATGATTTTCATCCTTTTGATTGGTGGTAGTGTTTAAGTCTTGCGCCATTGACATATCCTTTTATAAATTTTCCATCTAATTTTCTTAATCTTACTACTCCTGATTTCACAATTTCATGTATATAGTATGGTCCTAGCCACCTTACCTTTAACTTGCCCTACTTTTTAAATTTACTATTTGTAATGTAGGAAAATGTACTCTTTTACATTTTCACACTTTGTTTGGGTCCCCTCAATTAAATTGGACTTAATTATGCCTTAATAAGCCTTATTTTTCATCTACAATCCTAATAAATTACATTTTTCAAAGAGGAAACCTCAGAACAATTAATGCCAACACATTATACTTTACCTTGAGCAATGTGTGTTCCAAGAATAGGGACCTGGGACCCATTCACCCATGGATTAATGGGTCCTCCCTAGGCCTTTGAACCTAAATTTAAAATATGTTTTTGGTGGTATTTTAATGTTCCTAAATTCAAATTTCAATGTCAAATTGTAATGCTTATTTTTTGTGAAATTAAGGATGCATACCTATAAAAACGAGATTATTTCATCAAATTCAAATCACATAACTTCATGAGAGAATTAATTCAAGTTTACAAGAGAAAAGATTACAATCAAGGGCATTCAAGAGTAGATTTATTAGTGATTTATTGCATCAATCAAGATCTCAAGCATCATGTCAAAGTCTTTTTCAATCATGCATGTTTTTGGAGCTAAAATTGTGATGTAGGTTTGAAAGATTCAAGTCAAGCATTCAAGCCAATATTCAAGCATTCAAGATCCACATCAATTGAAGCCATTTCATGCAAGATCAACATCAACATCTCAGTCCTCCAAAGGTTTATTCAAGGGTTTGGTGAGTTGCAAAATAGCATTGTTCATTCATCATTCCTTTCATTTTTCATTATTTCAACTCAAGGTTTAATTACCCAAATGGGGTTTGATCAAGGAAAACCCCCATTCACCAAAAATAAATAATTTTTCCCTCTTATGTTTGTGTTGCAAATATTAGGTTGAAGAAGGATTGAAGATCTCTTGAAGAGAAAAATTGGAAAAGTTGTCAAAGTTGTCGCAAGCCACGAAAACTCACCTACAAGATTTATTTCCAACTTTCCAACACTGAAATCTAGATCAAACAAAAGTTGTAGACTGACATCAAAGGCTCCCAAAAGCTGGTTGAAATCCCTGATCAAAGACCCAATTTCCCATGGGTACATTGATCCCAGTTTTCCCCCTAAAATTTCCTTTTGGTGATTGGTACACAGTGTTTAATCCTTCTCAAATCTACAAAAAATTTACTATTTATATTTGTATTGATCTTTAAATTGATGTTTCAAGTTTGAATGAGCATAATTGAGTAGCTTTGATATTTTTATTTCTTCTCCCAAAAGTGTTGTTCAGGTTGATACCCATGTCCTCAATCATAAGGAAATCAGTAGATTATCTCATTGAGTTGAATCACCTAAGGTTTGTAAGTCAATTCTTTGTGTGGTTCTCATTTCCTAATGAAATAGAGAAAAATAGTTTTATATTTGGTGAACCCCTTCTATATACATCCCCCTTTTCATTCAAACCTATTTTTTGTTGTTTCACTATCATATAGTAAGACCAAATGCCCTATTTGAAATGTCTAAGTGTGGAGGTTTCTATCATGCCAAACCATTTGTATGTTCCTTTCTAATTTATGATTGTAGAAGGATACAAATCTGTTCTCATCCAATTTTTCTAGTTATTCAATCCTTTGTGCTATGGACTCATCATCTTCAAACCACAATGTGACTGAGGAACGTAGATTAGGAACTATAAATTTCATGGAAATTGTCACATCAATTCCATAAAATAATAGAAATGGTGTGAACTTATTTTTCCTTTGGTAGGATGTGCGGTAGGCCTAGAGTACTACAAGTATCTTTATGTCAGCTTGCTCCATTTTCTTGTGGATGGTATGGTGAGCTCTTATTGTGTGTGATCTTGAAATTTTGTAGAAGTTCCACAATTAATTTTTTAACAAAATGTTTGCCTTGGTCACTTACTATAGTTAATGGGAAACCATACCTAGTGATTATATTCTGATATAAGATTCTTGTGGTATTTTTTGTAGTATAGTCCTTAGTAGGTTCCGCCTCTATCCATTTTGTTAAGTATTCTACACTTGTTATAATGAATATTTCTCTTTAATGTTTAGCTCGCAGTTCAATGGGTCCTATAAATTCTATCACCCAATTTTCAAATAAATATTTGTGGTAGTACCAATTTTAGAGGAATCTCATCCCTTGTGGTAGGTTTCCCCACCCTTTGGAAAATTTCACAATGTTTTACATATTCCTTTGCATCTGTATACACGATTCCGCACCAAATTTTGATTAGTTTAACCCTTTTGGTTGTTGCTTCACTGCAATTATGTCCTCCTACTATTCCTTCGTGTGGCTTCTTTCAGAATGGATTCTCTCTCATGTTCATAAAAAAATCTTCTTATGATTTTGTCTCATCCTATGTGATGTAATTATCCTTATATCAATGTATATGGTAAGGAATTCCACAATAGAAATTTTTTAGCTTGCGGTGAGAGATTTGTGAGAAATTCTCCTTTAGATAAGAGTATAGTAATATCTTGTAGTTCTTCCAGTAATGCATTTATTCTAAATAGATGTGTGCTAGGTAGATCTTTTGGTTGATCTTCTAGCTCTTCCCTTATTTTTGTTCTTGATAGGTAATCAAGTCCTTGATTATATTTTCCTATTTTTACCATTATCTTAAAATCAAATTCCTGGAGCAAGAGTAACTAATGATATATTTGTCCTTGTATGATAGGTCTATTAAGTATTTTAATGGTTCATGATCTGTAATGAATGTGAATGGTGTTGATAGTAGATAGTGTCTAAATTTACGTAGTTCATAAAATATGTCTAGGGCTTCTCATTCTATAGTAGTATAATTTTTCTCCACCTTAGATAATTTTTTGCTTGCAAAGGCTATGGGATGGTCTTTATTACCTTTTGGTTGGGCCAATACTACTCCTATGGAAATTTTAGGTGCTTCTACATGTACATGAAATGGTGTATTCCAGTCTGACAAAATTAATATAGGGACATTTGGAATTTTGTTCTTTAATGTGTCAAATTCCAATTGACATTCTTCATTCCAGTTAATACTTCTACCTGTTTTCTTTTTCACTAGTTGGACTCCATTGGTGCAACTATTTTGGCATAGCCTTTTATGAATTTGTGGTGGTATTCGATATATCCTAAGAAATTTTTTACTTTTGATGGTTTCTCAGGGGGTGGTGGTGTCATGATTAAAGTAAAGTTCATAGGGCCTACCATCAAACCTTCTTTATAGATGGCATGTCCTAATAAGGTCCCATAAGGTATCGCAAACATGCATACTCCGACACCTATTTAGCATCCTTCTCAATACTTGTACATGGTATTTTATTAATCCATATACCATCCAATCATCCAAGTATACCTCCAAAAATTCATGTATAAAGTCTTTAAATGTGTTTATCATTATCCTGTTGAATATCTCAGGTGAATTCTTTAGGTTGAATGGCATCACTGTATACATGTAAGAGACCTATTTTGTCACAAATATTGGTTTTGGTTGATCCTCCTCACTCATTTTTACTTGATGATAGCCAGAAAATACATCAGTAAAGGAGTAGATTTCTCTTTCCACCACTGATTCTAATAATTCTTTAGTGAATGGTGTAGGGAAGGGGTCATGAAGGTGGGATTTATTCAATTCCCTAAAGTTAACACAAATTGTTATTTCACCTATTTTCATATTTTGCATTACCATAGGGCTAATCCCTTCAACATATTTGACTAGTTTTATTATCCCTTCTTCCAACATCTAGTTCTTCTTTGACCTTCTTTTTCATGTTTGGGTTTAGTTAGTATGGTCTTTTTTGTATCGGTTTCACTCCTTTTAGTTGCATCTTCATGGCTCTTGCTTCCTCCTTTAACCCCTTTAGGTCTATAAATGTTCTAAGGAATAGTTCTTCAAAAAAATTTAAAAAAATTACAACTTGTGCCACCAATCTATCATCCATGGTCTCCTATTTAGCAAGTTTAGGGTCTCCTTCATTGGAAATGTTTTTCTCTCTTAGTTTGATTGGTTGGTTGTAATAATTTTGTTTGGATTCTATTAAGGATTTTAATTCTCTTTCTCCTTGTTGGAATTCTATGTCTATGTTGTGTGTATCATCATCATCCTTGTTTGTAATATAACATATTCTCTTTGGTGATTGTCATGTCCCTCTCTTTGGAAAGATAGTTCTAGAGTGGAATCTGGAAACTCTATCACATTCATCTGTAAGATCTCATCTCATTCTGCAGTTTGGGACGTAGCATCTATAATGAAGCCCCCATAACATATTTAGAGATTGTGGGAAAAGGATCATTTACTAGAAATATATCATCATCAAAAGATCACCATTTCAAGCTCACTATGCTAAGACAAATTTGATTCCAAGAATCCCTTTGCATTCCTCCACAAGAGCATGTTTAGGTGTGTGGTTTGGAATATAACACCTAAGATGGAACTTGCACATCATATCCAAAACTCAGGAAGGGAGGATTAGGTAGTGGAAATATATTTCTAATAGAAGGCAACTGTGCCAGTCAATTGGCACCCACCTTTATAGGCTTGAAGCATAAAGACATCGCAGGGTCATACAAAATTAACAATGAAGTTTTAGGAAGCTAGAATGAGCAGGGAAAGTGGGTGGATGGGTTCGCAGGAAGGCATACTATCCCAAAGGAATCTACGTTGGCCTTAAGGTTGACCTAATCTAGTGTTTTGGGAATTAAAATTATGGATTTTTGTGCCAATGGGGCTCAAGGTCAACCTTTTGCTCAAGGAGGAATGCTAGCATATAAATGTAAGGAAACCAATTCATGTAAAGAATGGAATTATTATGGAATTTTTTAAAAAGAATGATACATTGGATCTTGCACCATTTCTTGAAGGTTGAAAACCTTTTGGTTGCAAATGGGTGTTCAAGAAAAATATTGTTTCAAATGAAGGTATTGAGAAGTACAAAGCAAGGTTGATTTTGAAAGGTTATTGTCAAGTTGAGGGTGTTGATTATGATGAGATATTCTCTCCTATTGTAGAAATGACATCCATTATACTTTTTATTTCTATTTCTATTGCTTATGATTTAGAGATTGATCAAATGGATGTGAAAACTGCTTTCCTTCATGGTGATTTGAAGGAGGATATTTATATGACATAGCTGGAGCACTGCGTGGTGAAAGGTAAAAGTAAGTTGGTTTGCAAATTGAAGAAATATT